>JAPYXD010000739.1:600000-1137016 GCA_030998225.1 Diplolepis rosae
CCCCGTTGTTTAGGATCAAGCACCAGGTTGCTAAAACAATACTCCACAGGAAATTTTTTTATATTCACATTTAAATGTTATAAAAACAATTTACAATGCATTTTCAATGACCCCGTTGTCTAGGATCATGCACCAGGACGCTAAAATAATAATGTAATGGAACTTTTCTGAAATTCGAAATCTTAGTCTTTCAACAGAAATTCTATTGCATTTTCAATGACCCCTTTGTCTAGGATCATGCACCAGGTCGCTAAATTAATAATCTACTGGAACTTTTTTTATATACACAATTAAACGTTATAAAAACAATTTACAGTGCATTTACAATGACCCCTTTGTCTAGGATCATGCGCCAGGTCGCTAAAATAATAATCTACTGGAACTTTTTTTATATTCCCATTTAAACGTTATATAATCAATTTACAATGCATTTTCAATGACCCCGTTGTTTAGGATCAAGCACCCGGTTGCTAAAACAATACTCCACAGGAAATTTTTTTATATTCCCATTTAAACGTTATATAATCAATTTACAATGCATTTTCAATGACCCCGTTGTTTAGGATCAAGCACCAGGTTGCTAAAACAATACTCCACAGGAAATTTTTTTATATTCACATTTAAATGTTATAAAAACAATTTACAGTGCATTTACAATGACCCCTTTGTCTAGGATCATGCGCCAGGTCGCTAAAATAATAATCTACTGGAACTTTTTTTATATCCCCATTTAAACGTTATATAATCAATTTACAATGCATTTTCAATGACTCCGTTGTTTAGGATCAAGCACCAGGTTGCTAAAATAATAATCTATTGTATCTTTTTTTATATACACATTTAAACGTTATAAAAACAATTTACACTGGATTTTCAATGGCCCCGTTGTTTAGGATCATGCACCAGGTTGCTAAAACAATACTCCACAGGAAATTTTTTTATATTCAAATTAAAACGTAAAATAAGAAATTTACAAACAATTTTCAATGACCCCTTGGTATAGGATCATGCACCAGGTCGCTAAAATAATAATGTAATGGAACTTTTTTGAAATTCGAAATCTTAGTCTTTCAACAGAAATTCTATTGCATTTTCAATGACCCCTTTGTCTAGGATCATGCACCAGGTCGCTAAATTAATAATCTACTGGAACTTTTTTTATATACACAATTAAACGTTATAAAAACAATTTACAGTGCATTTACAATGGCCCCGTTGTCTAGGATCATGCACCAGTTCGCTAAAATTATAATCTAGTGGAACTTTTTTGAATTTCGAACACTCAGTCTTTCAACAGAAATTCTGTTGCCCTTTCAATGACCCCGTTGTCTAGGATCATGCACCAGGACGCTAAAATAATAATGTAATGGAACTTTTTTGAAATTCGAAATCTTAGTCTTTCAACAGAAATTCTATTGCATTTTCAAGGACCCCTTTGTCTAGGATCATGCACCAGGTCGCTAAATTAATAATCTACTGGAACTTTTTTTATATACACAATTAAACGTTATAAAAACAATTTACAGTGCATTTACAATGACCCCTTTGTCTAGTATCATGCGCCAGGTCGCTAAAATAATAATCTACTGGAACTTTTTTTATATTCCCATTTAAACGTTATATAATCAATTTACAATGCATTTTCAATGACCCCGTTGCTTAGGATCAAGCACCAGGTTGCTAAAACAATACTCCACAGGAAATTTTTTTTATATTCCCATTTAAACGTTATATAATCAATTTACAATGCATTTTCAATGACCCCGTTGTCTAGGATCATGCACCTGGACGCTAAAATAATAATCTAATGGAACTTTTTTGAAATTCGAACACTTAGTCTTTCAACAGAAATTCTATTGCATTTTCAATGACCCCTTTGTCTAGGATCATGCACCAGGTCGCTAAATTAATAATCTACTGGAACTTTTTTTATATACACAATTAAACGTTATAAAAACAATTTACAGTGCATTTACAATGGCCCCGTTGTCTAGGATCAGGCACCAGGTCGCTAAAATAATAATCTTCTGGAACTTTTTTGAATTTCGAACACTCAGTCTTTCAACAGAAATTCTGTTGCATTTTCAATGACCCCCTTGTCTAGGATAATGCACCAGGACGCTAAAATAATAATCTACTGGAACTTTTTTTGTATTCACATTTAAACGTTACAAAAACAATTTACAGTGGATTTTCAATGACCCCGTTGTCTAGGTTCATGCACCAGGTCGCAAAAGCAATAATCAACTGGAACTTTTTTTAAATTCGAACACTTAGTCTTTCAACAGAAATTCTATTGCATTTTCAATGACCACTTTGTCTAGCATCATGCGCCAGGTCGCTAAAATAATAATCTACTGGAACTTTTTTTGTATTCACATTTAAACGTTACAAAAACAATTTACAGTGGATTTTCAATGACCCCGTTGTCTAGGTTCATGCACCAGGTCGGAAAAGCAATAATCAACTGGAACTTTTTTTAAATTCGAACACTTAGTCTTTCAACAGAAATTCTATTGCATTTTCACCACTTCTTCTAGCATCATGCGCCAGGTCGCTAAAATAATAATCTACTGGAACTTTTTTTATATTCCCATTTAAACGTTATATAATCAATTTACAATGCATTTTCAATGACCCCGTTGTTTAGGATCAAGCACCAGGTTGCTAAAACAATACTCCACAGGAAATTTTTTTATATTCACATTTAAATGTTATAAAAACAATTTACAATGCATTTTCAATGACCCCGTTGTCTAGGATCATGCACCAGGACGCTAAAATAATAATGTAATGGAACTTTTTTGAAATTCGAAATCTTAGTCTTTCAACAGAAATTCTATTGCATTTTCAATGACCCCTTTGTCTAGGATCATGCACCAGGTCGCTAAATTAATAATCTACTGGAACTTTTTTTATATACACAATTAAACGTTATAAAAACAATTTACAGTGCATTTACAATGACCCCTTTGTCTAGGATCATGCACCAGGTCGCTAAAATAATAATCTACTGTAACTTTTTTATATTCCCATTTAAACGTTATATAATCAATTTACAATGCATTTTCAATGACCCCGTTGTTTAGGATCAAGCACCAGGTTGCTAAAACAATACTCCACAGGAAATTTTTTTATATTCCCATTTAAACGTTATATAATCAATTTACAATTCATTTTACAATGACCCCGTTGGTTAGGATCAAGCACCAGGTTGCTAAAACAATAATCCACAGGAAATTTTTTTATATTCACATTTAAATGTTATAAAAACTATTTACAATGTATTTTCAATGACCCCGTTGTCTAGGATCATGCACCTGGACGCTAAAATAATAATCTACTGGAACTTTTTTTATATTCACATTTAAACGCTATAAAAACTATTTAGAATGCATTTTCAATGACTCCGTTGTTTAGGATCAAGCACCAGGTTGCTAAAATAATAATCTATTGTATCTTTTTTTATATTCACATTTAAACGTTATAAAAACAATTTACAGTGGATTTTCAATGTCCCCGTTGTCTAGGATCATGCACCGGGTTGCTAAAACAATACTACACAGGAAATTTTTTTATATTCACATTTAAACGTTATGTAATCAATTTACAATGCATTTTCAATGACCCCGTTGTTTAGGATCACAAGCACCAGGTTGCTAAAACAATACTCCACAGGAAATTTTTTTATATTCACATTTAAACGTTATAAAAACAATTTTCAATGCATTTTCAATGACCCCGTTGTCTAGGATCATGCAACAGGTCGCTAAAATAATAATCTAATGGAACTTTTTTGAAATTCGAACACTTAGGCTTTCAACAGAATTTCTATTGCATTTTCAATGACCCCTTTGTCTAGGATCATGCACCAGGTCGCTAAATTAATAATCTACTGGAACTTTTTTTATATACACAATTAAACGTTATAAAAACAATTTACAGTGCATTTACAATGGCCCCGTTGTCTAGGATCATGCACCAGTTCGCTGAAATTATAATCTATTGGAACTTTTTTGAATTTCGAACACTCAGTCTGTCAACAGAAATTCTGTTGCATTTTCAATGACCCCCTTGTCTAGGATAATGCACCAGGACGATAAAATAATAATCTAGTGGAACTTTTTTTATATTCACATTTAAACGCTATAAAAACGATTAACAATGCATTTTCAATGACCCCGTTGTTTAGGATCAAGCACCAGGTTGCTAAAATTATAATCTATTGGAACTTTTTTGAATTTCGAACACTCAGTCTGTCAACAGAAATTCTGTTGCATTTTCAATGACCCCTTGTCTAGGATAATGCACCAGGACGATAAAATAATAATCTACTGGAACTTTTTTTATATTCACATTTAAACGCTATAAAAACAATTAACAATGTATTTTCAATGACCCCGTTGTCTAGGATCATGCACCCGGACGCTAAAATAATAATCTAATGGAACTTTTTTTATATTCACATTTTAAATTTATAAAAACATTTTACAATGCATTTTCAATGACCCCGTTGTCTAGGTTCATGCACCAGGTCGCAAAAGCAATAATCAACTGGAACTTTTTAAATTCGAACACTTAGTCTTTCAACAGAAATTCTATTGCATTTTCAATGACCACTTTGTCTAGCATCATGCTGCAGGTCGCTAAAATAATAATCTACTGGAACTTTTTTTACATTCACATTTAAACGTTATAAAAACAATTTACAGTGGATTTTCAATGGCCCCGTTGTCTAGGATCAGGCACCAGGTCGCTAAAATAATAATCTTCTGGAACTTTTTTGAATTTCGAACACTCAGTCTTTCAACACAAATTCTGTTGCATTTTCAATGACCCCCTTGTCTAGGATAATGCACCAGGACGCTAAAATAATAATCTACTGGAACTTTTTTTGTATTCACATTTAAACGTTACAAAAACAATTTACAGTGGATTTTCAATGACCCCGTTGTCTAGGTTCATGCACCAGGTCGCAAAAGCAATAATCAACTGGAACTTTTTTTAAATTCGAACACTTAGTCTTTCAACAGAAATTCTATTGCATTTTCAATGACCACTTTGTCTAGCATCATGCGCCAGGTCGCTAAAATAATAATCTAATGGAACTTTTTTGAAATTCGAACACTTAGTCTTTCAACAGAAATTCTATTGCATTTTCAATGACCCCTTTGTCTAGGATCATGCACCAGGTCGCTAAATTAATAATCTACTGGAACTTTTTTTATATACATAATTAAACGTTATAAAAACAATTTACAGTGCATTTACAATGGCCCCGTTGTCTAGGATCATGCAACAGTTCGCTAAAATTATAATCTATTGGAACTTTTTTGAATTTCGAACACTCAGTCTGTCAACAGAAATTCTGTTGCATTTTCAATGACCCCCTTGTCTAGGATAATGCACCAGGACGATAAAATAATAATCTACTGGAACTTTTTCTATATTCACATTTAAACGCTATAAAAACAATTAACAATGCATTTTCAATGACCCCGTTGTTTAGGATCAAGCACCAGGTTGCTAAAATTATAATCTATTGGAACTTTTTTGAATTTAGAACACTCAGTCTGTCAACAGAAATTCTGTTGCATTTTCAATGACCCCCTTGTCTAGGATAATGCACCAGGACGATAAAATAATAATCTACTGGAACTTTTTTTATATTCACATTTAAACGCTATAAAAACAATTAACAATGTATTTTCAATGACCCCGTTGTCTAGGATCATGCACCCGGACGCTAAAATAATAATCTAATGGAACTTTTTTTATATTCACATTTTAAATTTATAAAAACATTTTACAATTCATTTTCAATGACCCCGTTGTCTAGGTTCATGCACCAGGTCGCAAAAGCAATAATCAACTGGAACTTTTTTTAAATTCGAACACTTAGTCTTTCAACAGAAATTCTATTGCATTTTCAATGACCACTTTGTCTAGTATCATGCTGCTGGTCGCTAAAATAATAATCTACTGGAACTTTTTTTATATTCACATTTAAACGTTATAAAAACAATTTACAGTGGATTTTAAAAGTCCCCGTTGTATAGGATCAAGCACCAGGTCGCTAAAATAATAATCTTCTGGAACTTTTTTGAATTTCGAACACTCAGTCTTTCAACAGAAATTCTGTTGCATTTTCAATGACCCCCTTGTCTAGGATAATGCACCAGGACGCTAAAATAATAATCTACTGGAACTTTTTTTGTATTCACATTTAAACGTTACAAAAACAATTTACAGTGGATTTTCAATGACCCCGTTGTCTAGGTTCATGAACCAGGTCGCAAAAGCAATAATCAACTGGAACTTTTTTTGAAATTCGAACACTTAGTCTTTCAACAGAAATTCTATTGCATTTTCAATGACCCCTTTGTCTAGGATCATGCACCAGGTCGCTAAATTAATAATCTACTGGAACTTTTTTTATATACATAATTAAACGTTATAAAAACAATTTACAGTGCATTTACAATGGCCCCGTTGTCTAGGATCATGCAACAGTTCGCTAAAATTATAATCTATTGGAACTTTTTTGAATTTCGAACACTCAGTCTGTCAACAGAAATTCTGTTGCATTTTCAATGACCCCCTTGTCTAGGATAATGCACCAGGACGATAAAATAATAATCTACTGGAACTTTTTCTATATTCACATTTAAACGCTATAAAAACAATTAACAATGCATTTTCAATGACCCCGTTGTTTAGGATCAAGCACCAGGTTGCTAAAATTATAATCTATTGGAACTTTTTTGAATTTAGAACACTCAGTCTGTCAACAGAAATTCTGTTGCATTTTCAATGACCCCCTTGTCTAGGATAATGCACCAGGACGATAAAATAATAATCTACTGGAACTTTTTTTATATTCACATTTAAACGCTATAAAAACAATTAACAATGTATTTTCAATGACCCCGTTGTCTAGGATCATGCACCCGGACGCTAAAATAATAATCTAATGGAACTTTTTTTATATTCACATTTTAAATTTATAAAAACATTTTACAATTCATTTTCAATGACCCCGTTGTCTAGGTTCATGCACCAGGTCGCAAAAGCAATAATCAACTGGAACTTTTTTTAAATTCGAACACTTAGTCTTTCAACAGAAATTCTATTGCATTTTCAATGACCACTTTGTCTAGCATCATGCTGCAGGTCGCTAAAATAATAATCTACTGGAACTTTTTTTATATTCACATTTAAACGTTATAAAAACAATTTACAGTGGATTTTCAATGGCCCCGTTGTCTAGGATCAGGCACCAGGTCGCTAAAATAATAATCTTCTGGAACTTTTTTGAATTTCGAACACTCAGTCTTTCAACAGAAATTCTGTTGCATTTTCAATGACCCCCTTGTCTAGGATAATGCACCAGGACGCTAAAATAATAATCTACTGGAACTTTTTTTGTATTCACATTTAAACGTTACAAAAACAATTTACAGTGGATTTTCAATGACCCCGTTGTCTAGGTTCATGAACCAGGTCGCAAAAGCAATAATCAACTGGAACTTTTTTTAAATTCGAACACTTAGTCTTTCAACAGAAATTCTATTGCATTTTCAATGACCACTTTGTCTAGCATCATGCGCCAGGTCGCTAAAATAATAATCTACTGGAACTTTTTTTGTATTCACATTTAAACGTTACAAAAACAATTTACAGTGGATTTTCAATGACCCCGTTGTCTAGGTTCATGCACCAGGTCGCAAAAGCAATAATCAACTGGAACTTTTTTAAATTCGAACACTTAGTCTTTCAACAGAAATTCTATTGCATTTTCAATGACCACTTTGTCTAGCATCATGCGCCAGGTCGCTAAAATAATAATCTACTGGAACTTTTTTTATATTCCCATTTAAACGTTATATAATCAATTTACAATGCATTTTCAATGACCCCGTTGTTTAGGATCAAGCACTAGGTTGCTAAAACAATAATCAACAGGAAATTTTTTTATATTCACATTTAAATGTTATAAAAACAATTTACAATGCATTTTCAATGACCCCGTTGTCTAGGATCATGCACCAGGTTGCTAAAATAATAATCTAATGGAACTTTTTTGAAATTCGAACACTTAGTCTTTCAACAGAAATTCTGTTGCGTTTTCAATGACCCCCTTGTCTAGGATCATGCACCAGGTCGCTAAATTAATAATCTACTGGAACTTTTTTTATATACACAATTAAACGTTATAAAAACAATTTACAGTGCATTTACAATGGCCCCGTTGTCTAGGATCATTCACCAGTTCGCTAAAATTATAATCTATTGGAACTTTTTTGAATTTCGAACACTCAGTCTGTCAACAGAAATTCTGTTGCATTTTCAATGACCCCCTTGTCTAGGATAATGCACCAGGACTATAAAATAATAATCTACTGGAACTTTTTTTATATTCACATTTAAACGCTATAAAAACAATTAACAATGCATTTTCAATGACCCCGTTGTTTAGGATCAAGCACCAGGTTGCTAAAATAATAATCTATTGTATCTTTTTTTATATTCACATTTAAACGTTATAAAAACAATTTACAGTGGTTTTTCAATGTCCCCGTTGTCTAGGATCATGCACCGGGTTGCTCAAACAATACTACACAGGAAATTTTTTTATATTCACATTTAAACGTTATGTAATCAATTTACAATGCATTTTCAATGACCCCGTTGTTTAGGATCAAGCACCAGGTCGCTAAAACAATACTCCACAGGAAATTTTTTTATATTCCCATTTAAACGTTATGTAATCAATTTACAAAGCATTTTCAATGACCCCTTTGTCTAGGATCATGATCCAGGTCGCTAAATTAATAATCTACTGGAACTTTTTTTATATACACAATTAAACGTTATAAAAACAATTTACAGTGCATTTTCAATGGCCCCGTTGTCTAGGATCATGCACCAGTTCGCTAAAATTATAATCTAGTGGAACTTTTTTGAATTTCGAACACTCACTCTTTCAACAGAATTTCTGTTGCATTTTCAATGACCCCCTTGTCTAGGATAATGCACCAGGTCGCTAAATTAATAATCTACTGAAACTTTTTTTATATACACAATTAAACGTTATAAAAACAATTTACAGTGCATTTACAATGGCCCCGTTGTCTAGGATCATGCACCAGTTCGCTAAAATTATAATCTAATGGAACTTTTTTGAAATTCGAACACTTAGTCTTTCAACAGAAATTCTATTGCATTTTCAATGACCCCTTTGTCTAGGATCATGCACCAGGTCGCTAAAATGATAATCTAATGGAACTTTTATTATATTCCCATTTAAACGTTATAAAAACAATTAACAATGCATTTTCAATGACCCCGTTGTTTAGGATCAAGCACCAGGTTGCTAAAATAATAATCTATTGGAACTTTTTTTATATTTACATTTAAACGGTATAAAAACAATTTACAGTGGATTTTCAATGGCCCCGTTGTCTAGGATCATGCACCAGGTTGCTAAAACAATACTCCACAGGAAATTTTTTTATATTCACATTTAAACGTTATGTAATCAATTTACAATGCATTTTCAATGACCCCTTTGTCTAGGATCATGATCCATGTCGCTAAATTAATAATCTACTGGAACTTTTTTTATATACACAATTAAACGTTATAAAAACAATTTACAGTGCATTTTCAATGGCCCCGTTGTCTAGGATCATGCACCAGTTCGCTAAAATTATAATCTAGTGGAACTTTTTTGAATTTCGAACACTCACTCTTTCAACAGAAATTCTGTTGCATTTTCAATGACCCCCTTGTCTAGGATAATGCACCAGGACGCTAAAATAATAATCTACTGGAACTTTTTTTGTATTCACATTTAAACGTTACAAAAACAATTTACAGTGTATTTTCAATGACCCCGTTGTCTAGGTTCATGCACCAGGTCGCAAAAGCAATAATCAACTGGAACTTTTTTTAAATTGGAACACTTAGTCTTTCAACAGAAATTCTATTGCATTTTCAATGGCCCCGTTGTCTAGGATCATGCACCAGTTCGCTAAAATTATAATCTAGTGGAACTTTTTTAAATTCGAACACTTAGTCTTTCAACAGAAATTCTATTGCATTTTCAATGACCACTTTGTCTAGCATCATGCGCCAGGTCGCTAAAATAATAATCTACTGGAACTTTTTTTATATTCACATTTAAACGTTATAAAAACAATTTACAGTGGATTTTCAATGGCCCCGTTGTCTAGGATCAGGCACCAGGTCGCTAAAATAATAATCTTCTGGAACTTTTTTGAATTTCGAACACTCAGTCTTTCAACAGAAATTCTGTTGCATTTTCAATGACCCCTTGTCTAGGATAATGCACCAGGACGCTAAAATAATAATCTACTGGAACTTTTTTTGTATTCACATTTAAACGTTACAAAAACAATTTACAGTGGATTTTCAATGACCCCGTTGTCTAGGTTCATGCACCAGTTCGCAAAAGCAATAATCAAATGGAACTTTTTTTAAATTCGAACACTTAGTCTTTCAACAGAAATTCTATTGCATTTTCAATGACCACTTTGTCTAGCATCATGCGCCAGGTCGCTAAAATAATAATCTACTGGAACTTTTTTTATATTCCCATTTAAACGTTATATAATCAATTTACAATGCATTTTCAATGACCCCGTTGTTTAGGACCAAGCACCAGGTTGCTAAAACAATACTCCACAGGAAATTTTTTTATATTCACATTTAAATGTTATAAAAACAATTTACAATGCATTTTCAATGACCCCATTGTCTAGGATCATGCACCAGGACGCTAAAATATTAATCTAATGGAACTTTTTTGAAATTCGAACACTTAGTCTTTCAACAGAAATTCTATTGCATTTTCAATGACCCCTTTGTCTATGATCATGCACCAGGTCGCTAAATTAATAATCTACTGGAACTTTTTTTATATACACAATTAAACGTTATAAAAACAATTTACAGTGCATTTACAATGGCCCCGTTGTCTAGGATCATGCACCAGTTCGCTAAAATTATAATCTAGTGGAACTTTTTTAAATTCGAACACTTAGTCTTTCAACAGAAATTCTATTGCATTTTCAATGACCCCTTTGTCTATGATCATGCACCAGGTCGCTAAATTAATAATCTACTGGAACTTTTTTTATATACACAATTAAACGTTATAAAAACAATTTACAGTGGATTTTTCAATGGCCCCGTTGTCTAGGATCAGGCACCAGGTCGCTAAAATAATAATCTTCTGGAACTTTTTTGAATTTCGAACACTCAGTCTTTCAACAGAAATTCTGTTGCATTTTCAATGACCCCCTTGTCTAGGATAATGCACCAGGACGCTAAAATAATAATCTACTGGAACTTTTTTTGTATTCACATTTAAACGTTACAAAAACAATTTACAGTGGATTTTCAATGACCCCGTTGTCTAGGTTCATGCAACAGGTCGCAAAAGCAATAATCAACTGGAACTTTTTTTAAATTCGAACACTTAGTCTTTCAACAGAAATTCTATTGCATTTTCAATGACCACTTTGTCTAGCATCATGCGCCAGGTCGCTAAAATAATAATCTACTGGAACTTTTTTTGTATTCACATTTAAACGTTACAAAAACAATTTACAGTGGATTTTCAATGACCCCGTTGTCTAGGTTCATGCACCAGGTCGCAAAAGCAATAATCAACTGGAACTTTTTTTAAATTCGAACACTTAGTCTTTCAACAGAAATTCTATTGCATTTTCAATGACCACTTTGTCTAGCATCATGCGCCAGGTCGCTAAAATAATACTCTACTGGAAATTTTTTTATATTCACATTTAAACGCTATAAAATCAATTTACAATGCATTTTCAATGACCCCGTTGTTTAGGATCAAGCACCAGGTTGCTAAAACAATACTCCACAGGAAATTTTTTTATATTCACATTTAAATGTTATAAAAACAATTTACAATGCATTTTCAATGACCCCGTTGTCTAGGATCATGCACCAGGTTGCTAAAATAATAATCTAATGGAACTTTTTTGAAATTCGAACACTTAGTCTTTCAACAGAAATTCTGTTGCATTTTCAATGACCCCTTTGTCTAGGATCATGCACCAGGTCGCTAAATTAATAATCTACTGGAACTTTTTTTATATACACAATTAAACGTTATAAAAACAATTTACAGTGCATTTACAATGGCCCCGTTGTCTAGGATCATTCACCAGTTCGCTAAAATTATAATCTATTGGAACTTTTTTGAATTTCGAACACTCAGTCTGTCAACAGAAATTCTGTTGCATTTTCAATGACCCCCTTGTCTAGGATAATGCACCAGGACGATAAAATAATAATCTACTGGAACTTTTTTTATATTCACATTTAAACGCTATAAAAACAATTAACAATGCATTTTCAATGACCCCGTTGTTTAGGATCAAGCACCAGGTTGCTAAAATAATAATCTATTGTATCTTTTTTTATATTCACATTTAAACGTTATAAAAACAATTTACAGTGGTTTTTCAATGTCCCCGTTGTCTAGGATCATGCACCGGGTTGCTCAAACAATACTACACAGGAAATTTTTTTATATTCACATTTAAACGTTATGTAATCAATTTACAATGCATTTTCAATGACCCCGTTGTTTAGGATCAAGCACCAGGTCGCTAAAACAATACTCCACAGGAAATTTTTTTATATTCCCATTTAAACGTTATGTAATCAATTTACAAAGCATTTTCAATGACCCCTTTGTCTAGGATCATGATCCAGGTCGCTAAATTAATAATCTACTGGAACTTTTTTTATATACACAATTAAACGTTATAAAAACAATTTACAGTGCATTTTCAATGGCCCCGTTGTCTAGGATCATGCACCAGTTCGCTAAAATTATAATCTAGTGGAACTTTTTTGAATTTCGAACACTCACTCTTTCAACAGAAATTCTGTTGCATTTTCAATGACCCCCTTGTCTAGGATAATGCACCAGGTCGCTAAATTAATAATCTACTGGAACTTTTTTTATATACACAATTAAACGTTATAAAAACAATTTACAGTGCATTTACAATGGCCCCGTTGTCTAGGATCATGCACCAGTTCGCTAAAATTATAATCTAATGGAACTTTTTTGAAATTCGAACACTTAGTCTTTCAACAGAAATTCTATTGCATTTTCAATGACCCCTTTGTCTAGGATCATGCACCAGGTCGCTAAAATGATAATCTAATGGAACTTTTATTATATTCCCATTTAAACGTTATAAAAACAATTAACAATGCATTTTCAATGACCCCGTTGTTTAGGATCAAGCACCAGGTTGCTAAAATAATAATCTATTGGAACTTTTTTTATATTTACATTTAAACGGTATAAAAACAATTTACAGTGGATTTTCAATGGCCCCGTTGCGTAGGATCATGCACCAGGTTGCTAAAACAATACTCCACAGGAAATTTTTTTATATTCACATTTAAACGTTATGTAATCAATTTACAATGCATTTTCAATGACCCCTTTGTCTAGGATCATGATCCATGTCGCTAAATTAATAATCTACTGGAACTTTTTTTATATACACAATTAAACGTTATAAAAACAATTTACAGTGCATTTTCAATGGCCCCGTTGTCTAGGATCATGCACCAGTTCGCTAAAATTATAATCTAGTGGAACTTTTTTGAATTTCGAACACTCACTCTTTCAACAGAAATTCTGTTGCATTTTCAATGACCCCCTTGTCTAGGATAATGCACCAGGACGCTAAAATAATAATCTACTGGAACTTTTTTGTATTCACATTTAAACGTTACAAAAACAATTTACAGTGTATTTTCAATGACCCCGTTGTCTAGGTTCATGCACCAGGTCGCAAAAGCAATAATCAACTGGAACTTTTTTTAAATTGGAACCACTTAGTCTTTCAACAGAAATTCTATTGCATTTTCAATGGCCCCGTTGTCTAGGATCATGCACCAGTTCGCTAAAATTATAATCTAGTGGAACTTTTTTAAATTCGAACACTTAGTCTTTCAACAGAAATTCTATTGCATTTTCAATGACCGCTTTGTCTAGCATCATGCGCCAGGTCGCTAAAATAATAATCTACTGGAACTTTTTTTATATTCACATTTAAACGTTATAAAAACAATTTACAGTGGATTTTCAATGGCCCCGTTGTCTAGGATCAGGCACCAGGTCGCTAAAATAATAATCTTCTGGAACTTTTTTGAATTTCGAACACTCAGTCTTTCAACAGAAATTCTGTTGCATTTTCAATGACCCCTTGTCTAGGATAATGCACCAGGACGCTAAAATAATAATCTACTGGAACTTTTTTTGTATTCACATTTAAACGTTACAAAAACAATTTACAGTGGATTTTCAATGACCCCGTTGTCTAGGTTCATGCACCAGGTCGCAAAAGCAATAATCAAATGGAACTTTTTTTAAATTCGAACACTTAGTCTTTCAACAGAAATTCTATTGCATTTTCAATGACCACTTTGTCTAGCATCATGCGCCAGGTCGCTAAAATAATAATCTACTGGAACTTTTTTTATATTCCCATTTAAACGTTATATAATCAATTTACAATGCATTTTCAATGACCCCGTTGTTTAGGACCAAGCACCAGGTTGCTAAAACAATACTCCACATGAAATTTTTTTATATTCACATTTAAATGTTATAAAAAAAATTTTCAATGCATTATCAATGACCCCATTGTCTAGGATCATGCACCAGGACGCTAAAATATTAATCTAATGGAACTTTTTTGAAATTCGAACACTTAGTCTTTCAACAGAAATTCTATTGCATTTTCAATGACCCCTTTGTCTATGATCATGCACCAGGTCGCTAAATTAATAATCTACTGGAACTTTTTTTATATACACAATTAAACGTTATAAAAACAATTTACAGTGCATTTACAATGGCCCCGTTGTCTAGGATCATGCACCAGTTCGCTAAAATTATAATCTAGTGGAACTTTTTTAAATTCGAACTCTTAGTCTTTCAACAGAAATTCTATTGCATTTTCAATGACCCCTTTGTCTATGATCATGCACCAGGTCGCTAAATTAATAATCTACTGGAACTTTTTTTATATACACAATTAAACGTTATAAAAACAATTTACAGTGGATTTTCAATGGCCCCGTTGTCTAGGATCAGGCACCAGGTCGCTAAAATAATAATCTTCTGGAACTTTTTTGAATTTCGAACACTCAGTCTTTCAACAGAAATTCTGTTGCATTTTCAATGACCCCCTTGTCTAGGATAATGCACCAGGACGCTAAAATAATAATCTACTGGAACTTTTTTTGTATTCACATTTAAACGTTACAAAAACAATTTACAGTGGATTTTCAATGACCCCGTTGTCTAGGTTCATGCAACAGGTCGCAAAAGCAATAATCAACTGGAACTTTTTTAAATTCGAACACTTAGTCTTTCAACAGAAATTCTATTGCATTTTCAATGACCACTTTGTCTAGCATCATGCGCCAGGTCGCTAAAATAATAATCTACTGGAACTTTTTTTGTATTCACATTTAAACGTTACAAAAACAATTTACAGTGGATTTTCAATGACCCCGTTGTCTAGGTTCATGCACCAGGTCGCAAAAGCAATAATCAACTGGAACTTTTTTAAATTCGAACACTTAGTCTTTCAACAGAAATTCTATTGCATTTTCAATGACCACTTTGTCTAGCATCATGCGCCAGGTCGCTAAAATAATAATCTACTGGAACTTTTTTTATATTCCCATTTAAACGTTATATAATCAATTTACAATGCATTTTCAATGACCCCGTTGTTTAGGATCAAGCACTAGGTTGCTAAAACAATACTCCACAGGAAATTTTTTTATATTCACATTTAAATGTTATAAAAACAATTTACAATGCATTTTCAATGACCCCGTTGTCTAGGATCATGCACCAGGTTGCTAAAATAATAATCTAATGGAACTTTTTTGAAATTCGAACACTTAGTCTTTCAACAGAAATTCTGTTGCGTTTTCAATGACCCCTTTGTCTAGGATCATGCACCAGGTCGCTAAATTAATAATCTACTGGAACTTTTTTTATATACACAATTAAACGTTATAAAAACAATTTACAGTGCATTTACAATGGCCCCGTTGTCTAGGATCATTCACCAGTTCGCTAAAATTATAATCTATTGGAACTTTTTTGAATTTCGAACACTCAGTCTGTCAACAGAAATTCTGTTGCATTTTCAATGACCCCCTTGTCTAGGATAATGCACCAGGACGATAAAATAATAATCTACTGGAACTTTTTTTATATTCACATTTAAACGCTATAAAAACAATTAACAATGCATTTTCAATGACCCCGTTGTTTAGGATCAAGCACCAGGTTGCTAAAATAATAATCTATTGTATCTTTTTTTATATTCACATTTAAACGTTATAAAAACAATTTACAGTGGTTTTTCAATGTCCCCGTTGTCTAGGATCATGCACCGGGTTGCTCAAACAATACTACACAGGAAATTTTTTTATATTCACATTTAAACGTTATGTAATCAATTTACAATGCATTTTCAATGAACCCGTTGTTTAGGATCAAGCACCAGGTCGCTAAAACAATACTCCACAGGAAATTTTTTTATATTCCCATTTAAACGTTATGTAATCAATTTACAAAGCATTTTCAATGACCCCTTTGTCTAGGATCATGATCCAGGTCGCTAAATTAATAATCTACTGGAACTTTTTTTATATACACAATTAAACGTTATAAAAACAATTTACAGTGCATTTTCAATGGCCCCGTTGTCTAGGATCATGCACCAGTTCGCTAAAATTATAATCTAGTGGAACTTTTTTGAATTTCGAACACTCACTCTTTCAACAGAAATTCTGTTGCATTTTCAATGACCCCCTTGTCTAGGATAATGCACCAGGTCGCTAAATTAATAATCTACTGGAACTTTTTTTATATACACAATTAAACGTTATAAAAACAATTTACAGTGCATTTACAATGGCCCCGTTGTCTAGGATCATGCACCAGTTCGCTAAAATTATAATCTAATGGAACTTTTTTGAAATTCGAACACTTAGTCTTTCAACAGAAATTCTATTGCATTTTCAATGACCCCTTTGTCTAGGATCATGCACCAGGTCGCTAAAATGATAATCTAATGGAACTTTTATTATATTCCCATTTAAACGTTATAAAAACAATTAACAATGCATTTTCAATGACCCCGTTGTTTAGGATCATGGACCCGGTTGCTAAAATAATAATCAAATGGAACTTTTTTTATATTTACATTTAAACGGTATAAAAACAATTTACAGTGGATTTTCAATGGCCCCGTTGTCTAGGATCATGCACCAGGTTGCTAAAACAATACTCCACAGGAAATTTTTTTATATTCACATTTAAACGTTATGTAATCAATTTACAATGCATTTTCAATGACCCCTTTGTCTAGGATCATGATCCATGTCGCTAAATTAATAATCTACTGGAACTTTTTTTATATACACAATTAAACGTTATAAAAACAATTTACAGTGCATTTTCAATGGCCCCGTTGTCTAGGATCATGCACCAGTTCGCTAAAATTATAATCTAGTGGAACTTTTTTGAATTTCGAACACTCACTCTTTCAACAGAAATTCTGTTGCATTTTCAATGACCCCCTTGTCTAGGATAATGCACCAGGACGCTAAAATAATAATCTACTGGAACTTTTTTTGTATTCACATTTAAACGTTACAAAAACAATTTACAGTGTATTTTCAATGACCCCGTTGTCTAGGTTCATGCACCAGGTCGCAAAAGCAATAATCAACTGGAACTTTTTTTAAATTGGAACACTTAGTCTTTCAACAGAAATTCTATTGCATTTTCAATGGCCCCGTTGTCTAGGATCATGCACCAGTTCGCTAAAATTATAATCTAGTGGAACTTTTTTAAATTCGAACACTTAGTCTTTCAACAGAAATTCTATTGCATTTTCAATGACCACTTTGTCTAGCATCATGCGCCAGGTCGCTAAAATAATAATCTACTGGAACTTTTTTTATATTCACATTTAAACGTTATAAAAACAATTTACAGTGGATTTTCAATGGCCCCGTTGTCTAGGATCAGGCACCAGGTCGCTAAAATAATAATCTTCTGGAACTTTTTTGAATTTCGAACACTCAGTCTTTCAACAGAAATTCTGTTGCATTTTCAATGACCCTTTGTCTAGGATAATGCACCAGGACGCTAAAATAATAATCTACTGGAACTTTTTTTGTATTCACATTTAAACGTTACAAAAACAATTTACAGTGGATTTTCAATGACCCCGTTGTCTAGGTTCATGCACCAGGTCGCAAAAGCAATAATCAAATGGAACTTTTTTTAAATTCGAACACTTAGTCTTTCAACAGAAATTCTATTGCATTTTCAATGACCACTTTGTCTAGCATCATGCGCCAGGTCGCTAAAATAATAATCTACTGGAACTTTTTTTATATTCCCATTTAAACGTTATATAATCAATTTACAATGCATTTTCAATGACCCCGTTGTTTAGGACCAAGCACCAGGTTGCTAAAACAATACTCCACAGGAAATTTTTTTATATTCACATTTAAATGTTATAAAAACAATTTACAATGCATTTTCAATGACCCCATTGTCTAGGATCATGCACCAGGACGCTAAAATATTAATCTAATGGAACTTTTTGAAATTCGAACACTTAGTCTTTCAACAGAAATTCTATTGCATTTTCAATGACCCCTTTGTCTATGATCATGCACCAGGTCGCTAAATTAATAATCTACTGGAACTTTTTTTATATACACAATTAAACGTTATAAAAACAATTTACAGTGCATTTACAATGGCCCCGTTGTCTAGGATCATGCACCAGTTCGCTAAAATTATAATCTAGTGGAACTTTTTTAAATTCGAACACTTAGTCTTTCAACAGAAATTCTATTGCATTTTCAATGACCCCTTTGTCTATGATCATGCACCAGGTCGCTAAATTAATAATCTACTGGAACTTTTTTTATATACACAATTAAACGTTATAAAAACAATTTACAGTGGATTTTCAATGGCCCCGTAGTCTAGGATCAGGCACCAGGTCGCTAAAATAATAATCTTCTGGAACTTTTTTGAATTTCGAACACTCAGTCTTTCAACAGAAATTCTGTTGCATTTTTCAATGACCCCCTTGTCTAGGATAATGCACCAGGACGCTAAAATAATAATCTACTGGAACTTTTTTTGTATTCACATTTAAACGTTACAAAAACAATTTACAGTGGATTTTCAATGACCCCGTTGTCTAGGTTCATGCAACAGGTCGCAAAAGCAATAATCAACTGGAACTTTTTTTAAATTCGAACACTTAGTCTTTCAACAGAAATTCTATTGCATTTTCAATGACCACTTTGTCTAGCATCATGCGCCAGGTCGCTAAAATAATAATCTACTGGAACTTTTTTTGTATTCACATTTAAACGTTACAAAAACAATTTACAGTGGATTTTCAATGACCCCGTTGTCTAGGTTCATGCACCAGGTCGCAAAAGCAATAATCAACTGGAACTTTTTTTAAATTCGAACACTTAGTCTTTCAACAGAAATTCTATTGCATTTTCAATGACCACTTTGTCTAGCATCATGCGCCAGGTCGCTAAAATAATAATCTACTGGAACTTTTTTTATATTCCCATTTAAACGTTATATAATCAATTTACAATGCATTTTCAATGACCCCGTTGTTTAGGATCAAGCACCAGGTTGCTAAAACAATACTCCACAGGAAATTTTTTTATATTCACATTTAAATGTTATAAAAACAATTTACAATGCATTTTCAATGACCCCGTTGTCTAGGATCATGCACCAGTACGCTAAAATAATAATCTAATGGAACTTTTTTGAAATTCGAACACTTAGTCTTTCAACAGAAATTCTATTGCATTTTCAATGACCCCTTTGTCTAGGATCATGCACCAGGTCGCTAAATTAATAATCTACTGGAACTTTTTTTATATACACAATTAAACGTTATAAAAACAATTTACAGTGCATTTACAATGGCCCCGTTGTCTAGGATCATTCACCAGTTCGCTAAAATTATAATCTATTGGAACTTTTTTGAATTTCGAACACTCAGTCTGTCAACAGAAATTCTGTTGCATTTTCAATGACCCCCTTGTCTAGGATAATGCACCAGGACGATAAAATAATAATCTACTGGAACTTTTTTTATATTCACATTTAAACGCTATAAAAACAATTAACAATGCATTTTCAATGACCCCGTTGTTTAGGATCAAGCACCAGGTTGCTAAAATAATAATCTATTGTATCTTTTTTTATATTCACATTTAAACGTTATAAAAACAATTTACAGTGGTTTTTCAATGTCCCCGTTGTCTAGGATCATGCACCGGGTTGCTAAAACAATACTACACAGGAAATTTTTTATATTCACATTTAAACGTTATGTAATCAATTTACAATGCATTTTCAATGACCCCGTTGTTTAGGATCAAGCACCAGGTTGCTAAAACAATACTCCACATGAAATTTTTTTATATTCACATTTAAGCGTTATAAAAACAATTTACAATGCATTTTCAATAACCCCGTTGTCTAGGATCATGCAACAGGTTGCTAAAACTATACACCACAGGAAATTTTTTTATATTCACATTTAAACGTTATGTAATCAATTTACAATGCATTTTCAATGACCCCTTTGTCTAGGATCATGATCCAGGTCGCTAAATTAATAATCTACTGGAACTTTTTTTATATACACAATTAAACGTTATAAAAACAATTTACAGTGCATTTTCAATGGCCCCGTTGTCTAGGATCATGCACCAGTTCGCTAAGATAATAATCTAGTGGAACTTTTTTGAATTTCGAACACTCACTCTTTCAACAGAAATTCTGTTGCATTTTCAATGACCCCCTTGTCTAGGATAATGCACCAGGTCGCTAAATTAATAATCTACTGGAACTTTTTTTATATACACAATTAAACGTTATAAAAACAATTTACAGTGCATTTACAATGGCCCCGTTGTCTAGGATCATGCACCAGTTCGCTAAAATTATAATCTAATGGAACTTTTTTTGAAATTCGAACACTTAGTCTTTCAACAGAAATTCTATCTGCATTTTCAATGACCCCTTTGTCTAGGATCATGCACCAGGTCGCTAAAATGATAATCTAATGGAACTTTTATTATATTCCCATTTAAACGTTATAAAAACAATTAACAATGCATTTTCAATGACCCCGTTGTTTAGGATCAAGCACCAGGTTGCTAAAATAATAATCTATTGGCACTTTTTTTATATTTACATTTAAACGGTATAAAAACAATTTACAGTGGATTTTCAATGGCCCCGTTGTCTAGGATCATGCACCAGGTTGCTAAAACAATACTCCACAGGAAATTTTTTTATATTCACATTTAAACGTTATGTAATCAATTTACAATGCATTTTCAATGACCCCTTTGTCTAGGATCATGATCCATGTCGCTAAATTAATAATCTACTGGAACTTTTTTTATATACACAATTAAACGTTATAAAAACAATTTACAGTGCATTTTCAATGGCCCCGTTGTCTAGGATCATGCACCAGTTCGCTAAAATTATAATCTAGTGGAACTTTTTTGAATTTCGAACAATCACTCTTTCAACAGAAATTCTGTTGCATTTTCAATGACCCCCTTGTCTAGGATAATGCACCAGGACGCTAAAATAATAATCTACTGGAACTTTTTTTGTATTCACATTTAAACGTTACAAAAATAATTTACAGTGTATTTTCAATGACCCCGTTGTCTAGGTTCATGCACCAGGTCGCAAAAGCAATAATCAACTGGAACTTTTTTTAAATTGGAACACTTAGTCTTTCAACAGAAATTCTATTGCATTTTCAATGGCCCCGTTGTCTAAGATCATGCACCAGTTCGCTAAAATTATAATCTAGTGGAACTTTTTTAAATTCGAACACTTAGTCTTTCAACAGAAATTCTATTGCATTTTCAATGACCACTTTGTCTAGCATCATGCGCCAGGTCGCTAAAATAATAATCTACTGGAACTTTTTTTATATTCACATTTAAACGTTATAAAAACAATTTACAGTGGATTTTCAATGGCCCCGTTGTCTAGGATCAGGCACCAGGTCGCTAAAATAATAATCTTCTGGAACTTTTTTGAATTTCGAACACTCAGTCTTTCAACAGAAATTCTGTTGCATTTTCAATGACCCCTTGTCTAGGATAATGCACCAGGACGCTAAAATAATAATCTACTGGAACTTTTTTTGTATTCACATTTAAACGTTACAAAAACAATTTACAGTGGATTTTCAATGACCCCGTTGTCTAGGTTCATGCACCAGGTCGCAAAAGCAATAATCAACTGGAACTTTTTTTAAATTCGAACACTTAGTCTTTCAACAGAAATTCTATTGCATTTTCAATGACCACTTTGTCTAGCATCATGCGCCAGGTCGCTAAAATAATAATCTACTGGAACTTTTTTATATTCCCATTTAAACGTTATATAATCAATTTACAATGCATTTTCAATGACCCCGTTGTTTAGGATCAAGCACCAGGTTGCTAAAACAATACTCCACAGGAAATTTTTTTATATTCACATTTAAATGTTATAAAAACAATTTACAATGCATTTTCAATGACCACATTGTCTAGGATCATGCACCAGGACGCTAAAATAATAATCTAATGGAACTTTTTTGAAATTCGAACACTTAGTCTTTCAACAGAAATTCTATTGCATTTTCAATGACCCCTTTGTCTATGATCATGCACCAGGTCGCTAAATTAATAATCTACTGGAACTTTTTTTATATACACAATTAAACGTTATAAAAACAATTTACAGTGCATTTACAATGGCCCCGTTGTCTAGGATCATGCACCAGTTCGCTAAAATTATAATCTAGTGGAACTTTTTTAAATTCGAACACTTAGTCTTTCAACAGAAATTCTATTGCATTTTCAATGACCACTTTGTCTAGCATCATGCGCCAGGTCGCTAAAATAATAATCTACTGGAACTTTTTTTATATTCACATTTAAACGTTATAAAAACAATTTACAGTGGATTTTCAATGGCCCCGTTGTCTAGGATCAGGCACCAGGTCGCTAAAATAATAATCTTCTGGAACTTTTTTGAATTTCGAACACTCAGTCTTTCAACAGAAATTCTGTTGCATTTTCAATGACCCCCTTGTCTAGGATAATGCACCAGGACGCTAAAATAATAATCTACTGGAACTTTTTTTGTATTCACATTTAAACGTTACAAAAACAATTTACAGTGGATTTTCAATGACCCCGTTGTCTAGGTTCATGCACCAGGTCGCAAAAGCAATAATCAACTGGAACTTTTTTTAAATTCGAACACTTAGTCTTTCAACAGAAATTCTATTGCATTTTCAATGACCACTTTGTCTAGCATCATGCGCCAGGTCGCTAAAATAATAATCTACTTGAACTTTTTTTGTATTCACATTTAAACGTTACAAAAACAATTTACAGTGGATTTTCAATGACCCCGTTGTCTAGGTTCATGCACCAGGTCGCAAAAGCAATAATCAACTGGAACTTTTTTAAATTCGAACACCTAGTCTTTCAACAGAAATTCTATTGCATTTTCAATGACCACTCTGTCTAGCATCATGCGCCAGGTCGCTAAAATAATAATCTACTGGAACTTTTTTTATATTCCCATTTAAACGTTATATAATCAATTTACAATGCATTTTCAATGACCCCGTTGTTTAGGATCAAGCACCAGGTTGCTAAAACAATACTCCACAGGAAATTTTTTTATATTCACATTTAAATGTTATAAAAACAATTTACAATGCATTTTCAATGACCCCGTTGTCTAGGATCATGCACCGGGACGCTAAAATAATAATCTAATGGAACTTTTTTGAAATTCGAACACTTAGTCTTTCAACAGAAATTCTATTGCATTTTCAATGACCCCGTTGTCTAGGATCATGCACCAGGTCGCTAAATTAATAATCTACTGGAACTTTTTTTATATACACAATTAAACGTTATAAAAACAATTTACAGTGCATTTACAATGGCCCCGTTGTCTAGGATCATGCACCAGTTCGCTAAAATTATAATCTAGTTGAACTTTTTTGAATTTCGAACACTCAGTCTTTTAACAGAAATTCTGTTGCATTTTCAATGACCCCATTGTCTAGGATAATGAACCAGGACGAAAAAATAATAATCTACTGGAACTTTTTTTATATTCACATTTAAACGCTATAAAAACAATTTACAATGCATTTTCAATGACCCCGTTGTTTAGGATCAAGCACCAGGTTGCTAATATAATAATCTACTGGAACTTTTTTTATATTCACATTTAAACGTTATAAAAACAATTTACAGTGGATTTTCAATGTCCCCGTTGTCTAGGATCATACACCGGGTTGCTAAAACAATACTACACAGGAAATTTTTTTATATTCACATTTAAACGTTATGTAATCAATTTACAATGCATTTTCAATGACCCCGTTGTTTAGGATCAAGCACCAGGTTGCTAAAACAATACTCCACAGGAAATTTTTTTATATTCACATTTAAACGTTATAAAAAAAATTTACAATGCATTTTCAATGACCACATTGTCTAGGATCATGCACCAGGACGCTAAAATAATAATCTAATGGAACTTTTTTGAAATTCGAACACTTAGTCTTT
This sequence comes from Diplolepis rosae, assembly GCA_030998225.1. NCBI lineage: Eukaryota > Metazoa > Arthropoda > Insecta > Hymenoptera > Diplolepididae > Diplolepis > Diplolepis rosae. The sequence goes on from JAPYXD010000739.1 coordinate 624,814, forward strand.
CAACAGAAATTCTATTGCTTTTTAATTGACCACTTTGTATATTATCATGCACCAGGTCGCTAAAATAATAATCAGCTGTAACTTTTTTTATATACACAATTAAACGTTATAAAAACAATTTACAGTGCATTTACAATGGCCCCGTTGTCTAGGATCATGCACCAGTTCGCTAAAATTATAATCTAGTGGAACTTTTTTAAATTCGAACACTTAGTCTTTCAACAGAAATTCTATTGCATTTTCAATGACCACTTTGTCTAGCATCATGCGCCAGGTCGCTAAAATAATAATCTACTGGAACTTTTTTTATATTCACATTTAAACGTTATAAAAACAATTTACAGTGGATTTTCAATGGCCCCGTTGTCTAGGATCAGGCACCAGGTCGCTAAAATAATAATCTTCTGGAACTTTTTTTGAATTTCGAACACTCAGTCTTTCAACAGAAATTCTGTTGCATTTTCAATGACCCCCTTGTCTAGGATAATGCACCAGGACGCTAAAATAATAATCTACTGGAACTTTTTTTGTATTCACATTTAAACGTTACAAAAACAATTTACAGTGGATTTTCAATGACCCCGTTGTCTAGGTTCATGCACCAGGTCGCAAAAGCAATAATCAACTGGAACTTTTTTTAAATTCGAACACTTAGTCTTTCAACAGAAATTCTATTGCATTTTCAATGACCACTTTGTCTAGCATCATGCGCCAGGTCGCTAAAATAATAATCTACTTGAACTTTTTTTGTATTCACATTTAAACGTTACAAAAACAATTTACAGTGGATTTTCAATGACCCCGTTGTCTAGGTTCATGCACCAGGTCGCAAAAGCAATAATCAACTGGAACTTTTTTTAAATTCGAACACCTAGTCTTTCAACAGAAATTCTATTGCATTTTCAATGACCACTCTGTCTAGCATCATGCGCCAGGTCGCTAAAATAATAATCTACTGGAACTTTTTTTATATTCCCATTTAAACGTTATATAATCAATTTACAATGCATTTTCAATGACCCCGTTGTTTAGGATCAAGCACCAGGTTGCTAAAACAATACTCCACAGGAAATTTTTTTATATTCACATTTAAATGTTATAAAAACAATTTACAATGCATTTTCAATGACCCCGTTGTCTAGGATCATGCACCGGGACGCTAAAATAATAATCTAATGGAACTTTTTTGAAATTCGAACACTTAGTCTTTCAACAGAAATTCTATTGCATTTTCAATGACCCCGTTGTCTAGGATCATGCACCAGGTCGCTAAAGTAATAATCAACTGGAACTTTTTTTATATACACAATTAAACGTTATAAAAACAATTTACAGTGCATTTACAATGGCCCCGTTGTCTAGGATCATGCACCAGTTCGCTAAAATTATAATCTAGTTGAACTTTTTTGAATTTCGAACACTCAGTCTTTTAACAGAAATTCTGTTGCATTTTCAATGACCCCCTTGTCTAGGATAATGCACCAGGACGAAAAAATAATAATCTACTGGAACTTTTTTTATATTCACATTTAAACGCTATAAAAACAATTTACAATGCATTTTCAATGACCCCGTTGTTTAGGATCAAGCACCAGGTTGCTAATATAATAATCTACTGGAACTTTTTTTATATTCACATTTAAACGTTATAAAAACAATTTACAGTGGATTTTCAATGTCCCCGTTGTCTAGGATCATACACCGGGTTGCTAAAACAATACTACACAGGAAATTTTTTTATATTCACATTTAAACGTTATGTAATCAATTTACAATGCATTTTCAATGACCCCGTTGTTTAGGATCAAGCACCAGGTTGCTAAAACAATACTCCACAGGAAATTTTTTTATATTCACATTTAAACGTTATAAAAACAATTTACAATGCATTTTCAATGACCCCGTTGTCTAGGATCATGCACCAGGACGCTAAAATAATAATCTACTGGAACTTTTTTTATATTCACATTTAAACGCTATAAAAACAATTTACAATGCATTTTCAATGACCCCGTTGTTTAGGATCAAGCACCAGGTTGCTAAAATAATAATCTATTGTATCTTTTTTTATATTCACATTTAAACGTTATAAAAACAATTTACAGTGGATTTTTCAATGTCCCCGTTGTCTAGGATCATACACCGGGTTGCTAAAACAATACTACACAGGAAATTTTTTTATATTCACATTTAAACGTTATGTAATCAATTTACAATGCATTTTCAATGACCCCGTTGTCTAGGATCAAGCACCAGGTTGCTAAAACAATACTCCACAGGAAATTTTTTTATATTCACATTTAAACGTTATAAAAACAATTTACAATGCATTTTCAATGACCCCGTTGTCTAGAATCATGCACCAGGTTGCTAAAATAATAATCTAATGGAACTTTTTTGAAATTCGAACACTTAGTCTTTCAACAGAAATTCTATTGCATTTTCAATGACCCCTTTGTCTATGATCATGCACCAGGTCGCTAAATTAATAATCTACTGGAACTTTTTTTATATACACAATTAAACGTTATAAAAACAATTTACAGTGCATTTACAATGGCCCCGTTGTCTACGATCATGCACCAGTTCGCTAAAATTATAATCTATTGGAACTTTTTTGAATTTCGAACACTCAGTCTGTCAACAGAATTTCTGTTGCATTTTCAATGACCCCCTTGTCTAGGATCATGCACCAGGTCGATAAAATAATAAACTACTTGAACTTTTTTTATATTCACATTTAATCGCTATAAAAACAATTTACAATGCATTTTTAATGACCCTGTTGTACAGGATCATGCACCAGGTCGCTAAAATAATAATCTACTGTAACTTTTTTTATAATCACATTTAAACTATATCAAATCAATTTAAAATGCATGTTCAATGACCCCCTTGTCTAGGATCATGCACCAGGACGCTAAAATAATAATCTAATGGAACTTTTTGAAATTCGAACACTTAGTCTTTCAACAGAAATTCTATTGCATTTTCAATGACCCCTTTTTCTAGGATCATGCACCAGGTCGCTAAATTAATAATCTACTGGAACTTTTTTTATATACACAATCAAACGTTATAAAAACAATTTACAGTGCATTTACAATGGCCCCGTTGTCTAGGATCATGCACCAGTTCGCTAAAATTATAATCTATTGGAACTTTTTTGAATTTCGAACACTCAGTCTGTCAACAGAAATTCTGTTGCATTTTCAATGACCCCCTTGTCTAGGATAATGCACCAGGTCGCTAAAATAATAATCTACTGGAATTTTTTTTATATTCACATTTAAACGCTATAAAAAAATTTACAATTCATTTTCAATGACCCCGTTGTCTAGGATCATGCACCAGTTCGCTAAAATAATAATCTACTGGAACTTTTTATATACACAATCAAACGTTATAAAAACAATTTACAGTGCATTTACAATGGCCCCGTTGTCTAGGATCATGCACCAGTTCGCTAAAATTATAATCTATTGGAACTTTTTTTAATTTCGAACACTCAGTCTGTCAACAGAAATTCTGTTGCATTTTCAATGACCCCCTTGTCTAGGATAATGCACCAGGACGATAAAATAATAATCTACTGGAACTTTTTTTATATTCACATTTAAACGCTATAAAAACAATTTACAATTCATTTTCACTGACCCCGTTGTCTATGATCATGCACCAGGTCGATAAATTAATAATCTTATTGATATTTATTTAAATTCGAACACTTAGTCTTTATACAGTATTTCTTTTGCATTTTCAATGACCCCCTTGTCTAGGATCATGCACCAGGTCGCTAAAATGATAATCTAATGGAACTTTTATTATATTCACATTTAAACTTTATAAAAGCAATTTGCAATGCATTTTCAATGGCCCCGTTGACTAGGATCAAGCACCAGGTTGCTAAAATAATAATCTACTGGAACTTTTTTTATATTCACATTTAAACGTTATAAAAACAATTTACAGTGGATTTTCAATGGCCCCGTTGTCTAGGATCAAGCACCAGGTTGCTAAAACAATACTCCACAGGAACTTTTTTATATTCACATTTAAACGTTATAAAAAAAATTTACAATGCATTTTCAATGACCCCGTTGTTTAGGATCAAGCACCAGGTTGCTAAAACAATACTCCACAGGAAATTTTTTTATATTCACATTTAAACGTTATAAAAACAATTTACAATGCATTTTCAATGACCCCGTTGTCTAGGATCATAAACCAAGACGCTAAAATAATAATCTAATGGAGCTTTTTTGAAATTCGATCACTTATTCTTTCAGCAGAAATTCTATTGCATTTTCAATGACCCCTTTGTCTAGGTTCATGCACCAGCTCGCTAAATTAATAATCTACTGGAACTTTTTTTATATACACAATTAAATGTTATAAAAACAATTTACAGTGCATTTTCAATGGCCCCGTTGTCTAGGATCATGCACCAGATCGCTAAAATTATAATCTAGTGGAACTTTTTTGAATTTCGAACACTCAGTCTTTCCACAGAAATTCTGTTGCATTTTCAATGACCCCCTTGTCTAGGATAATGCACCAGGACGCTAAAATAATAATCTACTGGAACATTTTTTATATTCACATTTAAACGCTATAAAAACCATTTACAATGCATTTTCAATGACCCCGTTGTTTAGGATCAAGTACCAAGTTGCTAAAACAATAGTCCACAGGAAATTTTTCTATATTCACATTTAAACGTTATAAAAACAATTTACAGTGCATTTTCAATGGCCCCGTTGTCTAGGATCATGCACCAGGACGCTAAAATAATAATCTAATGGAGCGTTTTTGAAATTCGAACACTTAGTCTTTCAACAGAAATTCTATTGCATTTTCAATGACCCCTTTGTCTAGGATCATGCACCAGGTCGCTAAATTAATAATCTACTGGAACTTTTTTATATACACATTTAAACGTTATAAAAACAATTTACAATTCATTTTCAATGACCCCGTTGTCTAGGATCATGCACCAGGACGCTAATATAATAATCTAATGGAACTTTTTTGAAATTCGAACACTTAGTCTTTCAACAGAAATTCTATTGCATTTTCAATGACCCCTTTGTCTAGGATCATGCACCAGGTCGCTAAAATGATAATCTAATGGAACTTTTATTATATTCCCATTTAAACGTTATAAAAACAATTAACAATGCATTTTCAATGACCCCGTTGTTTAGGATCAAGCACCAGGTTGCTAAAATAATAATCTATTGGAACTTTTTTTATATACACAATTAAATGTTATAAAAACAATTTACAGTGCATTTTCAATGGCCCCGTTGTCTAGGATCATGCACCAGATCGCTAAAATTATAATCTAGTGGAACTTTTTTGAATTTCGAACACTCAGTCTTTCAACAGAAATTCTGTTGCATTTTCAATGACCCCCTTGTCTAGGATCATGCACCAGGTCGCTAAATTAATAATCTACTGGAACTTTTTTATATACACAACTAAACGTTATAAAAACAATTTACAGTGCATTTACAATGACCCCTTTGTCTAGGATCATGCGCCAGGTCGCTAAAATGATAATCTACTGGAACTTTTTTTATATTCCCATTTAAACGTTATATAATCAATTTACAATGCATTTTCAATGACCCCGTTGTTTAGGATCAAGCACCCGGTTGCTAAAACAATACTCCACAGGAAATTTTTTTATATTCCCATTTAAAATTTATATAATCAATTTACAATGCATTTTCAATGACCCCGTTGTTTAGGATCAAGCACCAGGTTGCTAAAACAATACTCCACAGGAAATTTTTTTATATTCACATTTAAAAGTTATAAAAACAATTTACAATGCATTTTCAATGGCCCCGTTGTCTAGGATCATGCACCAGGTTGCTAAAATAATAATCTACTGGAACTTTTTTTATATCCACATTTAAACGTTATAAAAACAATTTACAATGCATTTTCAATGACTCCGTTGTTTAGGATTAAGCACCAGGTTGCTAAAATAATAATCTATTGTATCTTTTTTTATATTCACATTTAAACGTTATAAAAACAATTTACAGTGGATTTTCAATGTCCCCGTTGTCTAGGATCATGCACCGGGTTGCGAAAACAATACTACACAGGAAATTTTTTTATATTCACATTTAAACGTTATAAAATCAATTTACAATGCATTTTCAATGACCCCGTTGTTTAGGATCAAGCACCAGGTTGCTAAAACAATACTCCACAGGAAATTTTTTTATATTCACATTTAAACGTTATAAAAACAATTTGCAATGCATTTTCAATGGCCCCGTTGTCTAAGATCATAAACCAAGACGCTAAAATAATAATCTAATGGAGCTTTTTGAAATTCGATCACTTATTCTTTCAGCAGAAATTCTATTGCATTTTCAATGACCCCTTTGTCTAGGTTCATGCACCAGCTCGCTAAATTAATAATCTACTGGAACTTTTTTTATATACACAATTAAATGTTATAAAAACAATTTACAGTGCATTTTCAATGGCCCCGTTGTCTAGGATCATGCACCAGATCGCTAAAATTATAATCTAGTGGAACTTTTTTGAATTTCGAACACTCAGTCTTTCAACAGAAATTCTGTTGCATTTTCAATGACCCCCTTGTCTAGGATAATGCACCAGGACGCTAAAATAATAATCTACTGGAACATTTTTTATATTCACATTTAAACGCTATAAAAACCACTTACAGTGCATTTTCAATGACCCCGTTGTTTAGGATCAAGTACCAAGTTGCTAAAACAATAGTCCACAGGAAATTTTTCTATATTCACATTTAAACGTTATAAAAACAATTTACAGTGCATTTTCAATGGCCCCGTTGTCTAGGATCATGCACCAGGACGCTAAAATAATAATCTAATGGAGCGTTTTTGAAATTCGAACACTTAGTCTTTCAACAGAAATTCTATTGCATTTTCAATGACCCCTTTGTCTAGGATCCTGCACCAGGTCGCTAAATTAATAATCTACTGGAACTTTTTTATATACACATTTAAACGTTATAAAAACAATTTACAGTGCATTTTCAATGACCCATTTGTGTAGAATCATGTACCAGGTAGCTAAAATAATAATCCAATGGAACTTTTATTATATTCCCATTTAAACGTTATAAAAACAATTAACAATGCATTTTCAATGACCCCGTTGTTTAGGATCAAGCACCAGGTTGCTAAAATAATAATCTATTGGAACTTTTTTTTATATACACAATTAAATGTTATAAAAACAATTTACAGTGCATTTTCAATGGCCCCGTTGTCTAGGATCATGCACCAGATCGCTAAAATTATAATCTAGTGGAACTTTTTTGAATTTCGAACACTCAGTCTTTCAACAGAAATTCTGTTGCATTTTCAATGACCCCCTTGTCTAGGATCATGCACCAGGTCGCTAAATTAATAATCTACTGGAACTTTTTTTATATACACAACTAAACGTTATAAAAACAATTTACAGTGCATTTACAATGACCCCTTTGTCTAGGATCATGCGCCAGGTCGCTAAAATGATAATCTACTGGAACTTTTTTTATATTCCCATTTAAACGTTATATAATCAATTTACAATGCATTTTCAATGACCCCGTTGTTTAGGATCAAGCACCCGGTTGCTAAAACAATACCCCACAGGAAATTTTTTTATATTCACATTTAAAATTTATAAAAACAATTTACAATGCATTTTCAATGACCCCGTTGTCTAGGATCAAGCACCAGGTTGCTAAAACAATACTCCACAGGAAATTTTTTTATATTCACATTTAAATGTTATAAAAACAATTTACAATGCATTTTCAATGGCCCCGTTGACAAGGATCATGCACCAGGTTGCTAAAATAATAATCTACTGGCACTTTTTTTATATCCACATTTAAACGTTATAAAAACAATTTACAATGCATTTTCAATGACTCCGTTGTTTAGGATCAAGCACCAGGTTGCTAAAACAATAATCTATTGTATCTTTTTTTATATTCACATTTAAACGTTATAAAAACAATTTACAGTGGATTTTCAATGTCCCCGTTGTCTAGGATCATGCACCGGGTTGCGAAAACAATACTACACAGGAAATTTTTTTATATTCACATTTAAACGTTATGTAATCAATTTACAATGCATTTTCAATGTCCCCGTTGTTTAGGATCAAGCACCAGGTTGCTAAAACAATACTCCACAGGAAATTTTTTTATATTCACATTTAAACGCTATAAAAACAATTTACAATGCATTTTCAATGACCCCTTTGTTAGGATCAAGCACCAGGTCGCTAAAATAATAATGTAATGGCACTTTTTTGAAATTCGAAATCTTAGTCTTTCAACAGAAATTCTATTGCATTTTCAATGACCCCTTTGTCTAGGATCATGCACCAGGTCGCTAAATTAATAATCTACTGGAACTTTTTTTATATACACAATTAAACGTTATAAAAACAATTTACAGTGCATTTACAATGGCCCCGTTGTCTAGGATCATGCACCAGTTCGCCAAAATTATAATCTAGTGGAACTTTTTTGAATTTCGAACACTCAGTCTTTCAACAGAAATTCTGTTGCATTTTCAATGACCCCGTTGTCTAGGATCATGCACCAGGACGCTAAAATAATAATGTAATGGAACTTTTTTGAAATTCGAAATCTTAGTCTTTCAACAGAAATTCTATTGCATTTTCAATGACCCCTTTGTCTAGGATCATGCACCAGGTCGCTAAATTAATAATCTACTGGAACTTTTTTTATATACACAATTAAACGTTATAAAAACAATTTACAGTGCATTTACAATGACCCCTTTGTCTAGGATCATGCGCCAGGTCGCTAAAATAATAATCTACTGGAACTTTTTTTATATTCCCATTTAAACGTTATATAATCAATTTACAATGCATTTTCAATGACCCCGTTGTTTAGGATCAAGCACCAGGTTGCTAAAACAATACTCCACAGGAAATTTTTTTATATTCCCATTTAAACGTTATATAATCAATTTACAATGCATTTTCAATGACCCCGTTGTCTAGGATCATGCACCAGGACGCTAAAATAATAATCTAATGGAACTTTTTTGAAATTCGAACACTTAGTCTTTCAACAGAAATTCTATTGCATTTTCAATGACCCCTTTGTCTAGGATCATGCACCAGGTCGCTAAATTAATAATCTACTGGAACTTTTTTTATATACACAATTAAACGTTATAAAAACAATTTACAGTGCATTTACAATGGCCCCGTTGTCTAGGATCAGGCACCAGGTCGCTAAAATAATAATCTTCTGGAACTTTTTTGAATTTCGAACACTCAGTCTTTCAACAGAAATTCTGTTGCATTTTCAATGACCCCCTTGTCTAGGATAATGCACCAGGACGCTAAAATAATAATCTACTGGAACTTTTTTGTATTCACATTTAAACGTTACAAAAACAATTTACAGTGGATTTTCAATGACCCCGTTGTCTAGGTTCATGCACCAGGTCGCAAAAGCAATAATCAACTGGAACTTTTTTAAATTCGAACACTTAGTCTTTCAACAGAAATTCTATTGCATTTTCAATGACCACTTCTTCTAGCATCATGCGCCAGGTCGCTAAAATAATAATCTACTGGAACTTTTTTTATATTCCCATTTAAACGTTATATAATCAATTTACAATGCATTTTCAATGACCCCGTTGTTTAGGATCAAGCACCAGGTTGCTAAAACAATACTCCACAGGAAATTTTTTTATATTCACATTTAAATGTTATAAAAACAATTTACAATGCATTTTCAATGACCCCGTTGTCTAGGATCATGCACCAGGACGCTAAAATAATAATGTAATGGAACTTTTCTGAAATTCGAAATCTTAGTCTTTCAACAGAAATTCTATTGCATTTTCAATGACCCCTTTGTCTAGGATCATGCACCAGGTCGCTAAATTAATAATCTACTGGAACTTTTTTTATATACACAATTAAACGTTATAAAAACAATTTACAGTGCATTTACAATGACCCCTTTGTCTAGGATCATGCGCCAGGTCGCTAAAATAATAATCTACTGGAACTTTTTTTATATTCCCATTTAAACGTTATATAATCAATTTACAATGCATTTTCAATGACCCCGTTGTTTAGGATCAAGCACCCGGTTGCTAAAACAATACTCCACAGGAAATTTTTTTATATTCCCATTTAAACGTTATATAATCAATTTACAGTGCATTTTCAATGACCCCGTTGTTTAGGATCAAGCACCAGGTTGCTAAAACAATACTCCACAGGAAATTTTTTTATATTCACATTTAAACGATATAAAAACAATTTACAGTGCATTTACAATGACCCCTTTGACTAGGATCATGCACCAGGTTGCTAAAATAATAATCTACTGGAACTTTTTTTATATCCACATTTAAACGTTATAAAAACAATTTACAATGCATTTTCAATGACTCCGTTGTTTAGGATCAAGCACCAGGTTGCTAAAACAATACTCCACAGGAAATTTTTTTATATTCACATTTAAACGTTATAAAAACAATTTACAATGCATTTTCAATGACCCCGTTGTCTAGGATCAAGCACCAGGTCGCTAAAAGAATAATCTAATGGAACTTTTCTGAAATTCGAAATCTTAGTCTTTCAACAGAAATTCTATTGCATTTTCAATGACCCCTTTGTCTAGGATCATGCACCAGGTCGCTAAATTAATAATCTACTGGAACTTTTTTTATATACACAATTAAACGTTATAAAAACAATTTACAGTGCATTTACAATGGCCCCGTTGTCTAGCATCAGGCACCAGGTCGCTAAAATAATAATCTTCTGGAACTTTTTTGAATTTCGAACACTCAGTCTTTCAACAGAAATTCTGTTGCATTTTCAATGACCCCTTGTCTAGGATAATGCACCAGGACGCTAAAATAATAATCTACTGGAACTTTTTTTGTATTCACATTTAAACGTTACAAAAACAATTTACAGTGGATTTTCAATGACCCCGTTGTCTAGGTTCATGCACCAGGTCGCTAAAGCAATAATCAACTGGAACTTTTTTTAAATTCGAACACGAATTCTTCCAACAGACATTCTATTGCATTTTTAATGACCCCGTTGACTAGGATCATGCACCATGTTGCTAAAATAATAATCTACTCGAACTTTTTTTATATACACAATTAAAAGATAAAAAAACAATATACAGTGCATTTACAATGACCCCTTTGTCTAGGATCATGCGCCAGGTCGCTAAAATAATAATCTACTGGAACTTTTTTATATTCCCATTTAAACGTTATATAATCAATTTACAATGCATTTACAATGGCCCCGTTGTCTAGCATCAGGCACCAGGTCGCTAAAATAATAATCTTCTGGAACTTTTTTGAATTTCGAACACTCAGTCTTTCAACAGAAATTCTGTTGCATTTTCAATGACCCCCTTGTCTAGGATAATCCACCAGGACGCTAAAATAATAATCTACTGGAACTTTTTTTGTATTCACATTTAAACGTTACAAAAACAATTTACAGTGGATTTTCAATGACCCCGTTGTCTAGGTTCATGCACCAGGTCGCAAAAGCAATAATCAACTGGAACTTTTTTTAAATTCGAACACTTAGTCTTTCAACAGAAATTCTATTGCATTTTCAATGACCACTTTGTCTAGCATCATGCGCCAGGTCGCTAAAATAATAATCTACTGGAACTTTTTTTGTATTCACATTTAAACGTTACAAAAACAATTTACAGTGGATTTTCAATGACCCCGTTGTCTAGGTTCATGCACCAGGTCGGAAAAGCAATAATCAACTGGAACTTTTTTTTAAATTCGAACACTTAGTCTTTCAACAGAAATTCTATTGCATTTTCACCAATTCTTCTAGCATCATGCGCCAGGTCGCTAAAATAATAATCTACTGGAACTTTTTTTATATTCCCATTTAAACGTTATATAATCAATTTACAATGCATTTTCAATGACCCCGTTGTTTAGGATCAAGCACCAGGTTGCTAAAACAATACTCCACAGGAAATTTTTTTATATTCACATTTAAATGTTATAAAAACAATTTACAATGCATTTTCAATGACCCCGTTGTCTAGGATCATGCACCGGGACGCTAAAATAATAATCTAATGGAACTTTTTTGAAATTCGAACACTTAGTCTTTCAACAGAAATTCTATTGCATTTTCAATGACCCCGTTGTCTAGGATCATGCACCAGGTCGCTAAATTAATAATCTACTGGAACTTTTTTTATATACACAATTAAACGTTATAAAAACAATTTACAGTGCATTTACAATGGCCCCGTTGTCTAGGATCATGCACCAGTTCGCTAAAATTATAATCTAGTTGAACTTTTTTGAATTTCGAACACTCAGTCTTTTAACAGAAATTCTGTTGCATTTTCAATGACCCCCTTGTCTAGGATAATGCACCAGGACGAAAATATAATAATCTACTGGAACTTTTTTTATATTCACATTTAAACGCTATAAAAACAATTTACAATGCATTTTCAATGACCCCGTTGTTTAGGATCAAGCACCAGGTTGCTAATATAATAATCTACTGGAACTTTTTTTATATTCACATTTAAACGCTATAAAAACAATTTACAGTGGATTTTCAATGTCCCCGTTGTCTAGGATCATACACCGGGTTGCTAAAACAATACTACACAGGAAATTTTTTTATATTCACATTTAAACGCTATAAAATCAATTTACAATGCATTTTCAATGACCCCGTTGTTTAGGATCAAGCACCAGGTTGCTAAAACAATACTCCACAGGAAATTTTTTTATATTCACATTTAAACGTTATAAAAAAAATTTACAATGCATTTTCAATGACCCCGTTGTCTAGGATCATGCACCAGGACGCTAAAATAATAATCTACTGGAACTTTTTTTATATTCACATTGTAACAATATAAAAACAATTTACAATGCATTTTTCAATGACCCCGTTGTTTAGGATCAAGCACCAGGTTGCTAAAATAATAATCTATTGTATCTTTTTTTATATTCACATTTAAACGTTATAAAAACAATTTACAGTGGATTTTCAATGTCCCCGTTGTCTAGGATCATACACCGGGTTGCTAAAACAATACTACACAGGAAATTTTTGTATAGTCACATTTAAACGATATCAAATCAATTTACAATGCATTTTCAATGACCCCGTTGTTTAGGATCAAGCACCAGGTTGCTAAAACAATACTCCACAGGAAATTTTTTTATATTCACATTTAAACGTTATAAAAACAATTTACAATGCATTTTCAATGACCCCGTTGTCTAGGATCATGCACCAGGTCGCTAAGATAATAATCTAATGGAACTTTTTTGAAATTCGAACACTTAGACTTTCAACAGAAATTCTGTTGCATTTTCAATGACCCCTTTGTCTATGATCATGCACCAGGTCGCTAAATTAATAATCTACTGGAACTTTTTTATATACACAATTAAACGTTATAAAAACAATTTACAGTGCATTTACAATGGCCCCGTTGTCTACGATCATGCACCAGTTCGCTAAAATTATAATCTATTGGAACTTTTTGAATTTCGAACACTCAGTCTGTCAACAGAATTTCTGTTGCATTTTCAATGACCCCCTTGTCTAGGATCATGCACCAGGTCGATAAAATAATAAACTACTTGAACTTTTTTTATATTCACATTTAATCGCTATAAAAACAATTTACAATGCATTTTTAATGACCCTGTTGTACAGGATCATGCACCAGGTCGCTAAAATAATAATCTACTGTAACTTTTTTTATAATCACATTTAAACGTTATAAAATCAATTTACAATGCATCTTCAATGACCCCGTTGTCTAGGATCATGCACCAGGTTGCTAAAATAATAATCTACTGGAACTTTTTTGAAATTCGAACACTTAGTCTTTCAACAGAAATTCTATTGCATTTTCAATGACCCCTTTTTCTAGGATCATGCACCAGGTCGCTAAATTAATAATCTACTGGAACTTTTTTTATATACACAATCAAACGTTATAAAAACAATTTACAGTGCATTTACAATGGCCCCGTTGTCTAGGATCATGCACCAGTTCGCTAAAATTATAATCTATTGGAACTTTTTTTATATACACAATCAAACGTTATAAAAACAATTTACAGTGCATTTACAATGGCCCCGTTGTCTAGGATCATGCACCAGTTCGCTAAAATTATAATCTATTGGAACTTTTTTGAATTTCGAACACTCAGTCTGTCAACAGAAATTCTGTTGCATTTTCAATGACCCCCTTGTCTAGGATCATGCACCAGGACGATAAAATATTAATCTACTGGAACTTTTTTTATATTCTAACTTACACGCTATAAAAAGAATTTACCGTTCATTTTCAATGACCCCGTTGTCTAGGATCATGCACCAGGTCGCTAAAATAATAATCTAATGGAACTTTTTGAAATTCGAACACTTAGTCTTTCAACAGAAATTCTATTGCATTTTCAATGACCCCTTTGTCTAGGATCATGCACCAGGTCGCTAAAATGATAATCTAATGGAACTTTTATTATATTCCCATTTAAACGTTATAAACACAATAAGCAATGCATTTTCAATGGCCCCGTTGTTTAGGATCAAGCACCAGGTTGCTAATATAATAATCTACTGGAACTTTTTTTATATTCACATTTAAACGCTATAAAAACAATTTACAGTGGATTTTCAATGGCCCCGTTGTCTAGGATCAAGCACCAGGTTGCTAAAACAATACTCCACAGGAAATTTTTTTATATTCACATTTAAACGTTATCCATACAATTTTCTATGCATTTTCAATGACCCCGTTGTTTAGGATCAAGCACCAGGTTGCTAAAACAATACTCCACAGGAAATTTTTTTATATTCACATTTAAACGTTATAAAAGCAATTTACAATGCATTTTCAATGGCCCCGTTGTCTAAGATCATAAACCAAGACGCTAAAATAATAATCTAATGGAGCTTTTTTGAAATTCGATCACTTATTCTTTCAGCAGAAATACTATTGCATTTTCAATGACCCCTTTGTCTAGGTTCATGCACCAGCTCGCTAAATTAATAATCTACTGGAACTTTTTTTATATACACAATTAAAGTTATAAAAACAATTTACAGTGCATTTTCAATGGCCCCGTTGTCTAGGATCATGCACCAGATCGCTAAAATTATAATCTAGTGGAACTTTTTTGAATTTCGAACACTCAGTCTTTCAACAGAAATTCTGTTGCATTTTCAATGACCCCCTTGTCTAGGATAATGCACCAGGACGCTAAAATAATAATCTACTGGAACATTTTTTATATTCACATTTAAACGCTATAAAAACCACTTACAGTGCATTTTCAATGACCCCGTTGTTTAGGATCAAGTACCAAGTTGCTAAAACAATAGTCCACAGGAAATTTTTCTATATTCACATTTAAACGTTATAAAAACAATTTACAGTGCATTTTCAATGGCCCCGTTGTCTAGGATCATGCACCAGGACGCTAAAATAATAATCTAATGGAGCGTTTTTGAAATTCGAACACTTAGTCTTTCAACAGAAATTCTATTGCATTTTCAATGACCCCTTTGTCTAGGATCATGCACCAGGTCGCTAAATTAATAATCTACTGGAACTTTTTTATATACACATTTAAACGTTATAAAAACAATTTACAGTTCATTTTCAATGACCCCGTTGTCTAGGATCATGCACCAGGACGCTAATATAATAATCTAATGGAACTTTTTTGAAATTCGAACACTTAGTCTTTCAACAGAAATTCTATTGCATTTTCAATGACCCCTTTGTCTAGGATCATGCACCAGGTCGCTAAAATGATAATCTAATGGATCTTTTATTATATTCCCATTTAAACGTTATAAAAACAATTAACAATGCATTTTCAATGACCCCGTTGTTTAGGATCAAGCACCAGGTTGCTAAAATAATAATCTATTGGAACTTTTTTTATATACACATTTAAATGTTATAAA
This sequence comes from Diplolepis rosae, assembly GCA_030998225.1. NCBI lineage: Eukaryota > Metazoa > Arthropoda > Insecta > Hymenoptera > Diplolepididae > Diplolepis > Diplolepis rosae. Next base: position 640,858 of record JAPYXD010000739.1, read on the forward strand.
AACAATTTACAGTGCATTTTCAATGGCCCCGTTGTCTAGGATCATGCACCAGATCGCTAAAATTATAATCTAGTGGAACTTTTTTGAATTTCGAACACTCAGTCTTTCAACAGAAATTCTGTTGCATTTTCAATGACCCCCTTGTCTAGGATCATGCACCAGGTCGCTAAATTAATAATCTACTGGAACTTTTTTTATATACACAACTAAACGTTATAAAAACAATTTACAGTGCATTTACAATGACCCCTTTGTCTAGGATCATGCGCCAGGTCGCTAAAATGATAATCTACTGGAACTTTTTTTATATTCCCATTTAAACGTTATATAATCAATTTACAATGCATTTTCAATGACCCCGTTGTTTAGGATCAAGCACCCGGTTGCTAAAACAATACTCCACATGAAATTTTTTTATATTCACATTTAAACTTTATATATACAATTTACAATGCATTTTCAATGACCCCGTTGTCTAGGATCAAGCACCAGGTTGCTAAAACAATACTCCACAGGAAATTTTTTTATATTCACATTTAAATGTTATAAAAACAATTTGCAATGCATTTTCAATGGCCCCGTTGACTAGGATCATGCACCAGGTTGCTAAAATAATAATCTACTGGAACTTTTTTTATATCCACATTTAAACGTTATAAAAACAATTTACAATGCATTTTCAATGACCCCGTTGTTTAGGATCAAGCACCAGGTTGCTAATATAATAATCTACTGGAACTTTTTTTATATTCACATTTAAACGTTATAAAAACAATTTACAGTGGATTTTCAATGGCCCCGTTGTCTAGGATCATGCACCGGGTTGCGAAAACAATACTACACAGGAACTTTTTTTATATTCACATTTAAACGTTATAAAAACAATTTACAATGCATTTTCAATGACCCTGTTGTCTAGGATCAAGCACCAGGTTGCTAAAACAATACTCCACAGGAAATTTTTTTATATTCACATTTAAACGTTATAAAAAAAATTTACAATGCATTTTCAATGACCCCGTTGTTTAGGATCAAGCACCAGGTTGCTAAAACAATACTCCACAGGAAATTTTTTTATATTCACATTTAAAAGTTATAAAAGCAATTTACAATGCATTTTCAATGGCCCCGTTGACAAGGATCATGCACCAGGTTGCTAAAATAATAATCTACTGGCACTTTTTTTATATCCACATTTAAACGTTATAAAAACAATTTACAATGCATTTTCAATGACTCCGTTGTTTAGGATCAAGCACCAGGTTGCTAAAATAATAATCTACTGGAACTTTTTTTATATTCACATTTAAACGTTATAAAAACAATTTACATTGGATTTTCAATGTCCCCGTTGTCTAGGATCAAGCACCAGGTTGCTAAAACAATACTCCACAGGAACTTTTTTATATTCACATTTAAAATTTATGTAATCAATTTACAATGCATTTTCAATGACCCCATTGTCTAGGATCATGCACCAGGTTGCTAAAACAATACTCCACAGGAAATTTTTTTATATTCACATTTAAATGTTATAAAAACAATTTACAATGCATTTTCAATGTCCCCGTTGTCTAGGATCATGCACCAGGTTGCTAAAATAATAATCTACTGGCACTTTTTTTATATCCACATTTAAACGTTATAAAAACAATTTACAATGCATTTTCAATGACTCCGTTGTTTAGGATCAAGCACCAGGTTGCTAAAATAATAATCTATTGTATCTTTTTTCATATTCACATTTAAACGTTATAAAAACAATTTACACTGGATTTTCAATGTCCCCGTTGTCTAGGATCATGCACCGGGTTGCGAAAACAATACTACACAGGAAATTTTTTTATATTCACATTTAAACGTTATGTAATCAATTTACAATGCATTTTCAATGACCCCATTGTCTAGGATCATGCACCAGGACGCTAAAATAATAATGTAATGGCACTTTTTTGAAATTCGAAATCTTAGTCTTTCAACAGAAATTCTATTGCATTTTCAATGACCCCTTTGTCTAGGATCATGCACCAGGTCGCTAAATTAATAATCTACTGGAACTTTTTTTATATACACAATTAAACGTTATAAAAACAATTTACAGTGCATTTACAATGGCCCCGTTGTCTAGGATCATGCACCAGTTCGCCAAAATTATAATCTAGTGGAACTTTTTTGAATTTCGAACACTCAGTCTTTCAACAGAAATTCTGTTGCATTTTCAATGACCCCGTTGTCTAGGATCATGCACCAGGACGCTAAAATAATAATGTAATGGAACTTTTTTGAAATTCGAAATCTTAGTCTTTCAACAGAAATTCTATTGCATTTTCAATGACCCCTTTGTCTAGGATCATGCACCAGGTCGCTAAATTAATAATCTACTGGAACTTTTTTTATATACACAATTAAACGTTATAAAAACAATTTACAGTGCATTTACAATGACCCCTTTGTCTAGGATCATGCGCCAGGTCGCTAAAATAATAATCTACTGGAACTTTTTTTATATTCCCATTTAAACGTTATATAATCAATTTACAATGCATTTTCAATGACCCCGTTGTTTAGGATCAAGCACCAGGTTGCTAAAACAATACTCCACAGGAAATTTTTTTATATTCCCATTTAAACGTTATATAATCAATTTACAATGCATTTTCAATGACCCCGTTGTCTAGGATCATGCACCAGGACGCTAAAATAATAATCTAATGGAACTTTTTTGAAATTCGAACACTTAGTCTTTCAACAGAAATTCTATTGCATTTTCAATGACCCCTTTGTCTAGGATCATGCACCAGGTCGCTAAATTAATAATCTACTGGAACTTTTTTTATATACACAATTAAACGTTATAAAAACAATTTACAGTGCATTTACAATGGCCCCGTTGTCTAGGATCAGGCACCAGGTCGCTATAATAATAATCTTCTGGAACTTTTTTGAATTTCGAACACTCAGTCTTTCAACAGAAATTCTGTTGCATTTTCAATGACCCCCTTGTCTAGGATAATGCACCAGGACGCTAAAATAATAATCTACTGGAACTTTTTTTGTATTCACATTTAAACGTTACAAAAACAATTTACAGTGGATTTTCAATGACCCCGTTGTCTAGGTTCATGCACCAGGTCGCAAAAGCAATAATCAACTGGAACTTTTTTTAAATTCGAACACTTAGTCTTTCAACAGAAATTCTATTGCATTTTCAATGACCACTTCTTCTAGCATCATGCGCCAGGTCGCTAAAATAATAATCTACTGGAACTTTTTTTATATTCACATTTAAACGCTATAAAATCAATTTACAATGCATTTTCAATGACCCCGTTGTTTAGGATCAAGCACCAGGTTGCTAAAACAATACTCCACAGGAAATTTTTTTATATTCACATATAAACGTTATAAAAACAATTTTCAATGCATTTTCAATGACCCCGTTGTCTAGGATCATGCACCAGGACGCTAAAATAATAATGTAATGGAACTTTTCTGAAATTCGAAATCTTAGTCTTTCAACAGAAATTCTATTGCATTTTCAATGACCCCTTTGTCTAGGATCATGCACCAGGTCGCTAAATTAATAATCTACTGGAACTTTTTTTATATACACAATTAAACGTTATAAAAACAATTTACAGTGCATTTACAATGACCCCTTTGTCTATGATCATTCAACAGGTCGCTAAAATAATAATCTACTGGAACTTTTTTTATATTCACATTTAAACGTTATAAAAACAATTTACAATGCATTTTCAATGACCCCGTTGTTTAGGATGAAGCACCGGTTTGCTTAAACAATACTCCACATGAAATTTTTTTATTTTCTCTATTAACCTTTATAAAATCAATTTACAATGCATTTTCAATGGCCCCGTTGTCTATGATCAAGCACCAGGTCGCTAAAACAATACTCCACAGGACATTTTTTTATATTCACATTTAAATGTTATAAAAACAATTTACAGTGCATTTACAATGACCCCTTTGACTAGGATCATGCGCCAGGTTGCTAAAATAATAATCTACTGGCACTTTTTTTATATCCACATTTAAACGTTATAAAAACAATTTACAATGCATTTTCAATGACTCCGTTGTTTAGGATCAAGCACCAGGTTGCTAAAACAATACTCCACAGGAAATTTTTTTATTTTCACATTTAAACGGTATAAAAACAATTTACAATGCATTTTCAATGACCCCGTTGTCTAGGATCATGCACCAGGACGCTAAAATAATAATGTAATGGAACTTTTCTGAAATTCGAAATCTTAGTCTTTCAACAGAAATTCTATTGCATTTTCAATGACCCCTTTGTCTAGGATCATGCACCAGGTCGCTAAATTAATAATCTACTGGAACTTTTTTTATATACACAATTAAACGTTATAAAAACAATTTACAGTGCATTTACAATGACCCCTTTGTCTAGGATCATGCGCCAGGTCGCTAAAATAATAATCTACTGGAACTTTTTTTATATTCCCATTTAAACGTTATATAATCAATTTACAATGCATTTTCAATGACCCCGTTGTCTAGGATCATGCACCAGGACGCTAAAATAATAATGTAATGGAACTTTTCTGAAATTCGAAATCTTAGTCTTTCAACAGAAATTCTATTGCATTTTCAATGACCCCTTTGTCTAGGATCATGCACCAGGTCGCTAAATTAATAATCTACTGGAACTTTTTTTATATACACAATTAAACGTTATAAAAACAATTTACAGTGCATTTACAATGGCCCCGTTGTCTAGCATCAGGCACCAGGTCGCTAAAATAATAATCTTCTGGAACTTTTTTGAATTTCGAACACTCAGTCTTTCAACAGAAATTCTGTTGCATTTTCAATGACCCCCTTGTCTAGGATAATGCACCAGGACGCTAAAATAATAATCTACTGGAACTTTTTTGTATTCACATTTAAACGTTACAAAAACAATTTACAGTGGATTTTCAATGACCCCGTTGTCTAGGTTCATACACCAGGTCGCAAAAGCAATAATCAACTGGAACTTTTTTTAAATTCGAACACTTAGTCTTTCAACAGAAATTCTATTGCATTTTCAATGACCACTTTGTCTAGCATCATGCGCCAGGTCGCTAAAATAATAATCTACTGGAACTTTTTTTGTATTCACATTTAAACGTTACAAAAACAATTTACAGTGGATTTTCAATGACCCCGTTGTCTAGGTTCATGCACGAGGTCGGAAAAGCAATAATCAACTGGAACTTTTTTTAAATTCGAACACTTAGTCTTTCAACAGAAATTCTATTGCATTTTCACCACTTCTTCTAGCATCATGCGCCAGGTCGCTAAAATAATAATCTACTGGAACTTTTTTTATATTCCCATTTAAACGTTATATAATCAATTTACAATGCATTTTCAATGACCCCGTTGTTTAGGATCAAGCACCAGGTTGCTAAAACAATACTCCACAGGAAATTTTTTTATATTCACATTTAAATGTTATAAAAACAATTTACAATGCATTTTCAATGACCCCGTTGTCTAGGATCATGCACCAGGACGCTAAAATAATAATGTAATGGAACTTTTTTGAAATTCGAAATCTTAGTCTTTCAACAGAAATTCTATTGCATTTTCAATGACCCCTTTGTCTAGGATCATGCACCAGGTCGCTAAATTAATAATCTACTGGAACTTTTTTTATATACACAATTAAACGTTATAAAAACAATTTACAGTGCATTTACAATGGCCCCGTTGTCTAGGATCATGCACCAGTTCGCTAAAATTATAATCTAGTGGAACTTTTTTGAATTTCGAACACTCAGTCTTTCAACAGAAATTCTGTTGCATTTTCAATGACCCCGTTGTCTAGGATCATGCACCAGGACGCTAAAATAATAATGTAATGGAACTTTTGAAATTCGAAATCTTAGTCTTTCAACAGAAATTCTATTGCATTTTCAATGACCCCTTTGTCTAGGATCATGCACCAGGTCGCTAAATTAATAATCTACTGGAACTTTTTTTATATACACAATTAAACGTTATAAAAACAATTTACAGTGCATTTACAATGACCCCTTTGTCTAGGATCATGCGCCAGGTTGCTAATATAATAATCTACTGTAACTTTTTTTATATTCACATTTAATCGCTATAAAATCAATTTACAATGCATTTTCAATGACCCCGTTGTTTAGGATCAAGCACCAGGTTGCTAAAACAATACTCCACAGGAAATTTTTTTATATTCCCATTTAAACGTTATATAATCAATTTACAATTCATTTTCAATGACCCTGTTGTCTAGGATCAAGCAACAGGTTGCTAAAACAATACTCCACAGGAAATTTTTTTATATTCACATTTAAACGTTATAAAAAAAATTTACAATGCATTTTCAATGACCCCGTTGTCTAGGATCATGCACCAGGACGCTAAAATAATAATCTACTGGAACTTTTTTATATTCACATTTAAACGCTATAAAAACTATTTAGAATGCATTTTCAATGACTCCGTTGTTTAGGATCAAGCACCAGGTTGCTAAAATAATAATCTATTGTATCTTTTTTTATATTCACATTTAAACGTTATAAAAACAATTTACAGTGGATTTTCAATGTCCCCGTTGTCTAGGATCATGCACCGGGTTGCTAAAACAATACTACACAGGAAATTTTTTTATATTCACATTTAAACGTTATGTAATCTATTTACAATGCATTTTCAATGACCCCGTTGTTTAGGATCAAGCACCAGGTTGCTAAAACAATACTCCAAAGGAAATTTTTTTATATTCACATTTAAACGTTATAAAAACAATTTTCAATGCATTTTCAATGACCTCGTTGTCTAGGATCATGCACCAGGTCGCTAAAATAATAATCTACAGGAACTTTTTTGAAATTCGGAAACTTAGTCTTTAAACAGAAATTCTATTGCATTTTCAATGACCCCGTTGACTAGGAGCATGCACCGGGTTGCTAAATTAATAATCTACTGGAACTTTTTTAATATATACAATTAAACGTTATAAAAACAATTTACAGTGCATTTACAATGGCCCCGTTGTCTAGGATCATGCACCAGTTCGCTGAAATTATAATCTATTGGAACTTTTTTGAATTTCGAACACTCAGTCTGTCAACAGAAATTCTGTTGCATTTTCAATGACCCCCTTGTCTAGGATAATGCACCAGGACGATAAAATAATAATCTACTGGAACTTTTTTTATATTCACATTTAAACGCTATAAAAACGATTAACAATGCATTTTCAATGACCCCGTTGTCTAGGATCATGCACCAGGTTGCTAAAATTATAATCTATTGGAACTTTTTTGAATTTCGAACACTCAGTCTGTCAACAGAAATTCTGTTGCATTTTCAATGACCCCTTGTCTAGGATAATGCACCAGGACGATAAAATAATAATCTACTGGAACTTTTTTTATATTCACATTTAAACGCTATAAAAACAATTAACAATGTATTTTCAATGACCCCGTTGTCTAGGATCATGCACCCGGACGCTAAAATAATAATCTAATGGAACTTTTTTTATATTCACATTTTAAATTTATAAAAACATTTTACAATGCATTTTCAATGACCCCGTTGTCTAGGTTCATGCACCAGGTCGCAAAAGCAATAATCAACTGGAACTTTTTTTAAATTCGAACACTTAGTCTTTCAACAGAAATTCTATTGCATTTTCAATGACCACTTTGTCTAGCATCATGCTGCAGGTCGCTAAAATAATAATCTACTGGAACTTTTTTTACATTCACATTTAAACGTTATAAAAACAATTTACAGTGGATTTTCAATGGCCCCGTTGTCTAGGATCAGGCACCAGGTCGCTAAAATAATAATCTTCTGGAACTTTTTGAATTTCGAACACTCAGTCTTTCAACAGAAATTCTGTTGCATTTTCAATGACCCCCTTGTCTAGGATAATGCACCAGGACGCTAAAATAATAATCTACTGGAACTTTTTTTGTATTCACATTTAAACGTTACAAAAACAATTTACAGTGGATTTTCAATGACCCCGTTGTCTAGGTTCATGCACCAGGTCGCAAAAGCAATAATCAACTGGAACTTTTTTTAAATTCGAACACTTAGTCTTTCAACAGAAATTCTATTGCATTTTCAATGACCACTTTGTCTAGCATCATGCGCCAGGTCGCTAAAATAATAATCTAATGGAACTTTTTTGAAATTCGAACACTTAGTCTTTCAACAGAAATTCTATTGCATTTTCAATGACCCCTTTGTCTAGGATCATGCACCAGGTCGCTAAATTAATAATCTACTGGAACTTTTTTTATATACATAATTAAACGTTATAAAAACAATTTACAGTGCATTTACAATGGCCCCGTTGTCTAGGATCATGCACCAGTTCGCTAAAATTATAATCTATTGGAACTTTTTGAATTTCGAACACTCAGTCTGTCAACAGAAATTCTGTTGCATTTTCAATGACCCCCTTGTCTAGGATAATGCACCAGGACGATAAAATAATAATCTACTGGAACTTTTTTTATATTCACATTTAAACGCTATAAAAACAATTAACAATGCATTTTCAATGACCCCGTTGTTTAGGATCAAGCACCAGGTTGCTAAAATTATAATCTATTGGAACTTTTTTGAATTTCGATAACTCAGTCTGTCAACAGAAATTCTGTTGCATTTTCAATGACCCCCTTGTCTAGGATAATGCACCAGGACGATAAAATAATAATCTACTGGAACTTTTTTTATATTCACATTTAAACGCTATAAAAACAATTAACAATGTATTTTCAATGACCCCGTTGTCTAGGATCATGCACCCGGACGCTAAAATAATAATCTAATGGAACTTTTTTTATATTCACATTTTAAATTTATAAAAACATTTTACAATTCATTTTCAATGACCCCGTTGTCTAGGTTCATGCACCAGGTCGCAAAAGCAATAATCAACTGGAACTTTTTTTAAATTCGAACACTTAGTCTTTCAACAGAAATTCTATTGCATTTTCAATGACCACTTTGTCTAGCATCATGCTGCAGGTCGCTAAAATAATAATCTACTGGAACTTTTTTTATATTCACATTTAAACGTTATAAAAACAATTTACAGTGGATTTTCAATGGCCCCGTTGTCTAGGATCAGGCACCAGGTCGCTAAAATAATAATCTTCTGGAACTTTTTTGAATTTCGAACACTCAGTCTTTCAACAGAAATTCTGTTGCATTTTCAATGACCCCCTGGTCTAGGATAATGCACCAGGACGCTAAAATAATAATCTACTGGAACTTTTTTGTATTCACATTTAAACGTTACAAAAACAATTTACAGTGGATTTTCAATGACCCCGTTGTCTAGGTTCATGAACCAGGTCGCAAAAGCAATAATCAACTGGAATTTATTTAAATGCGAACACTAATTCTTCCAACAGAAATTCTATTGCATTTTCAATGACCCCGTTGTCTAGGATCATGCACCAGGACGCTAAAATAATAATCTACTGGAACTTTATTGAAATTCGAACACTGAGTCTTTGAACAGAAATTCTATTGCATTTTCATTGACCCCTTTGTCTAGGATCATGCACCAGGTCGCTAAATTAATAATCTACTGGAACTTTTTTTATATACACAATTAAACGTTATAAAAACAATTTACAGTGCATTTACAATGGCCCCGTTGTCTAGGATCATTCACCAGTTCGCTAAAATTATAATCTATTGGAACTTTTTTGAATTTCGAACACGCAGTCTGTCAACAGAAATTCTGTTGCATTTTCAATGACCCCCTTGTCTAGGATAATGCACCAGGACGATAAAATAATAATCTACTGGAACTTTTTTTATATTCACATTTAAACGCTATAAAAACAATTAACAATGCATTTTCAATGACCCCGTTGTTTAGGATCAAGCACCAGGTTGCTAAAATAATAATCTATTGTATCTTTTTTTATATTCACATTTAAACGTTATAAAAACAATTTACAGTGGTTTTTCAATGTCCCCGTTGTCTAGGATCATGCACCGGGTTGCTAAAACAATACTACACAGGAAATTTTTTTATATTCACATTTAAACGTTATGTAATCAATTTACAATGCATTTTCAATGACCCCGTTGTTTAGGATCAAGCACCAGGTTGCTAAAACAATACTCCACAGGAAATTTTTTTATATTCCCATTTAAACGTTATGTAATCAATTTACAATGCATTTTCAATGACCCCTTTGTCTAGGATCATGATCCAGGTCGCTAAATTAATAATCTACTGGAACTTTTTTTATATACACAATTAAACGTTATAAAAACAATTTACAGTGCATTTTCAATGGCCCCGTTGTCTAGGATCATGCACCAGTTCGCTAAAATTATAATCTAGTGGAACTTTTTTGAATTTCGAACACTCACTCTTTCAACAGAAATTCTGTTGCATTTTCAATGACCCCCTTGTCTAGGATAATGCACCAGGTCGCTAAATTAATAATCTACTGGAACTTTTTTTATATACACAATTAAACGTTATAAAAACAATTTACAGTGCATTTACAATGGCCCCGTTGTCTAGGATCATGCACCAGTTCGCTAAAATTATAATCTAATGGAACTTTTTTGAAATTCGAACACTTAGTCTTTCAACAGAAATTCTATTGCATTTTCAATGACCCCTTTGTCTAGGATCATGCACCAGGTCGCTAAAATGATAATCTAATGGAACTTTTATTATATTCCCATTTAAACGTTATAAAAACAATTTACAGTGGATTTTCAATGGCACCGTTGTCTAGGATCATGCACCAGATTGCTAGAACAATACTTCACAGTAAATTTTTTTATATTCACATTTAAACGTTATGTAATCAATTTACAATTCATTTTCAATGTCCCCGTTTTCTAGAATCATGTACCAGTTCGCTAAAATTATAATCTAGTGGAACTTTTTTGAATTTCGAACACTCACTCTTTCAACAGAAATTCTGTTGCATTTTCAATGACCCCCTTGTCTAGGATAATGCACCAGGTCGCTAAATTAATAATCTACTGGAACTTTTTTTATATACACAATTAAACGTTATAAAAACAATTTACAGTGCATTTACAATGGCCCCGTTGTCTAGGATCATGCACCAGTTCGCTAAAATTATAATCTAGTGGAACTTTTTTGAATTTCGAACACTCACTCTTTCAACAGAAATTCTGTTGCATTTTCAATGACCCCCTTGTCTAGGATAATGCACCAGGACGCTAAAATAATAATCTACTGGAACTTTTTTTGTATTCACATTTAAACGTTACAAAAACAATTTACAGTGTATTTTCAATGACCCCGTTGTCTAGGTTCATGCACCAGGTCGCAAAAGCAATAATCAACTGGAACTTTTTTTAAATTGGAACACTTAGTCTTTCAACAGAAATTCTATTGCATTTTCAATAGCCCCGTTGTCTAGGATCATGCACCAGTTCGCTAAAATTATAATCCAGTGGAACTTTTTTAAATTCGAACACTTAGTCTTTCAACAGAAATTCTATTGCATTTTCAATGACCACTTTGTCTAGCATCATGCACCAGGTCGCTAAAATAATAATCTACTGGAACTTTTTTTATATTCACATTTAAACGTTATAAAAACAATTTACAGTGGATTTTCAATGACCCAGTTGACTAGGATCATGCACCAGGTTGCTAAAATAATAATCTACTGAAACTTTTTTGAATTTCGAACACTCAGTCTTTCAACAGAAATTCTGTTGCATTTTCAATGACCCCTTGTCTAGGATAATGCACCAGGACGCTAAAATAATAATCTACTGGAACTTTTTTTGTATTCACATTTAAACGTTACAAAAACAATTTACAGTGGATTTTCAATGACCCCGTTGTCTAGGTTCATGCACCAGGTCGCAAAAGCAATAATCAAATGGAACTTTTTTAAATTCGAACACTTAGTCTTTCAACAGAAATTCTATTGCATTTTCAATGACCACTTTGTCTAGCATCATGCACCAGGTTGCTAATATAATAATCTACTGGAACTTTTTTTATATTCACATTTAAACGCTATAAAATCAATTTACAATGCATTTTCAATGACCCCGTTGTTTAGGATCAAGCACCAGGTTGCTAAAACAATACTCCACAGGAAATTTTTTTATATTCACATTTAAATGTTATAAAAACAATTTACAATGCATTTTCAATGACCCCATTGTCTAGGATCATGCACCAGGACGCTAAAATAATAATCTAATGGAACTTTTTTGAAATTCGAACACTTAGTCTTTCAACAGAAATTCTATTGCATTTTCAATGACCCCTTTGTCTATGATCATGCACCAGGTCGCTAAATTAATAATCTACTGGAACTTTTTTTATATACACAATTAAACGTTATAAAAACAATTTACAGTGCATTTACAATGGCCCCGTTGTCTAGGATCATGCACCAGTTCGCTAAAATTATAATCTAGTGGAACTTTTTTAAATTCGAACACTTAGTCTTTCAACAGAAATTCTATTGCATTTTCAATGACCACTTTGTCTAGCATCATGCGCCAGGTCGCTAAAATAATAATCTACTGGAACTTTTTTTATATTCACATTGAAACGTTATAAAAACAATTTACAGTGGATTTTCAATGGCCCCGTTGTCTAGGATCAGGCACCAGGTCGCTAAAATAATAATCTTCTGGAACTTTTTTGAATTTCGAACACTCAGTCTTTCAACAGAAATTCTGTTGCATTTTCAATGACCCCCTTGTCTAGGATAATGCACCAGGACGCTAAAATAATAATCTACTGGAACTTTTTTTGTATTCACATTTAAACGTTACAAAAACAATTTACAGTGGATTTTCAATGACCCCGTTGTCTAGGTTCATGCACCAGGTCGCAAAAGCAATAATCAACTGGAACTTTTTTTTAAATTCGAACACCTAGTCTTTCAACAGAAATTCTATTGCATTTTCAATGACCACTCTGTCTAGCATCATGCGCCAGGTCGCTAAAATAATAATCTACTGGAACTTTTTTTATATTCCCATTTAAACGTTATATAATCAATTTACAATGCATTTTCAATGACCCCGTTGTTTAGGATCAAGCACCAGGTTGCTAAAACAATACTCCAAAGGAAATTTTTTTATATTCACATTTAAACGCTATAAAAACAATTTACAATGCATTTTCAATGGCCCCGTTGACAAGGATCATGCACCAGGTTGCTAAAATAATAATCTACTGGAACTTTTTTGAAATTCGAAGACTAAGTCTTTCAACAGAAATTCTATTGCATTTTCAAAGACCCCGTTGTCTAGGATCATGCACCAGGTCGCTAAAATAATAATCTACTGGAACTTTTTTTATATACACAATTAAACGTTATAAAAACAATTTACAGTGCATTTACAATGGCCCCGTTGTCTAGGATCATGCACCAGTTCGCTAAAATTATAATCTAGTTGAACTTTTTTGAATTTCGAACACTCAGTCTTTTAACAGAAATTCTGTTGCATTTTCAATGACCCCCTTGTCTAGGATAATGCACCAGGACGAAAATATAATAATCTACTGGAACTTTTTTTATATTCACATTTAAACGCTATAAAAACAATTTACAATGCATTTTCAATGACCCCGTTGTTTAGGATCAAGCACCAGGTTGCTAAAACAATACTCCACAGGAAATTTTTTTATATTCACATTTAAACGTTATAAAAGCAATTTACAATGCATTTTCAATGGCCCCGTTGTCTAAGATCATGCACCGGGACGCTAAAATAATAATATACTCGAACTTGTTTGAAATTCGAAGACTAAGTCTTTCAACAGAAATTCTATTGCATCTTCATAGACCCCGTTGTCTAGGATCATGCACCAGGTCGCTAAAATAATAATCAAATGGAACTTTTTTTATATTAACATTTAAAAGTTATAAAAACAATCTACAATGCATTTACAATGGCCCCGTTGTCTAGGATCATGCACCAGTTCGCTAAAATTATAATCTAGTGGAACTTTTTTAAATTCGAACACTTAGTCTTTCAACAGAAATTCTATTGCATTTTCAATGACCACTTTGTCTAGCATCATGCGCCAGGTCGCTAAAATAATAATCTACTGGAACTTTTTTTGTATTCACATTTAAACGTTACAAAAACAATTTACAGTGGATTTTCAATGACCCCGTTGTCTAGGTTCATGCACCAGGTCGCAAAAGCAATAATCAACTGGAACTTTTTTTAAATTCGAACACCTAGTCTTTCAACAGAAATTCTATTGCATTTTCAATGACCACTCTGTCTAGCATCATGCGCCAGGTCGCTAAAATAATAATCTACTGGAACTTTTTTTATATTCCCATTTAAACGTTATATAATCAATTTACAATGCATTTTCAATGACCCCGTTGTTTAGGATCAAGCACCAGGTTGCTAAAACAATACTCCACAGGAAATTTTTTTATATTCACATTTAAATGTTATAAAAACAATTTACAATGCATTTTCAATGACCCCGTTGTCTAGGATCATGCACCGGGACGCTAAACTAATAATCTAATGGAACTTTTTTGAAATTCGAACACTTAGTCTTTCAACAGAAATTCTATTGCATTTTCAAAGACCCCGTTGTCTAGGATCATGCACCAGGTCGCTAAATTAATAATCTACTGGAACTTTTTTTATATACACAATTAAACGTTATAAAAACAATTTACAGTGCATTTACAATGGCCCCGTTGTCTAGGATCATGCACCAGTTCGCTAAAATTATAATCTAGTTGAACTTTTTTGAATTTCGAACACTCAGTCTTTTAACAGAAATTCTGTTGCATTTTCAATGACCCCCTTGTCTAGGATAATGCACCAGGACGAAAATATAATAATCTACTGGAACTTTTTTTATATTCACATTTAAACGCTATAAAAACAATTTACAATGCATTTTCAATGACCCCGTTGTTTAGGATCAAGCACCAGGTTGCTAATATAATAATCTACTGGAACTTTTTTTATATTCACATTTAAACGTTATAAAAACAATTTACAGTGGATTTTCAATGTCCCCGTTGTCTAGGATCATACACCGGGTTGCTAAAAACAATACTACACAGGAAATTTTTTTATATTCACATTTAAACGTTATAAAAACAATTTACAATGCATTTTCAATGACCCCGTTGTTTAGGATCAAGCACCAGGTTGCTAAAACAATACTCCACAGGAAATTTTTTTATATTCACATTTAAACGTTATAAAAACAATTTGCAATGCATTTTCAATGACCCCGTTGTCTAGGATCATGCACCAGGTGGCTAAAATAATAATCTACTGGAACTTTTTTTATATTGACATTCAAACGCTATAAAAACAATTTACAATGCATTTTCAATGACCCCGTTGTTTAGGATCAAGCACCAGGTTGCTAAAATAATAATCTATTGTATCTTTTTTTATATTCACATTTAAACGTTATAAAAACAATTTACAGTGGATTTTCAATGTCCCCGTTGTCTAGGATCATACACCGGGTTGCTAAAACAATACGCCACAGGAAATTTTTTTATATTCACATTTAAACGTTATAAAAAAAATTTACAATGCATTTTCAATGACCCCGTTGTTTAGGATCAAGCACCAGGTTGCTAATATAATAATCTACTGGAACTTTTTTTATATTCGAACACTTAGTCTTTCAACAGAAATTCTATTGCATTTTCAATGACCCCTTTGTCTATGATCATGCACCAGGTCGCTAAATTAATAATCTAGTGGAACTTTTTTATATACACAATTAAACGTTATAAAAACAACTTACAGTGCATTTACAATGGCCCCGTTGTCTACGATCATGCACCAGTTCGCTAAAATTATAATCTATTGGAACTTTTTTGAATTTCGAACACTCAGTCTGTCAACAGAAATTCTGTTGCATTTTCAATGACCCCCTTGTCTAGGATAATGCACCAGGACGATAAAATAATAATCTACTGGAACTTTTTTTATATTCACATTTAAACGTTATAAAAAAAATTTACAATGCATTTTCAATTACCCCGTTGTTTAGGATCAAGCACCAGGTTGCTAAAATAATAATCTACTGGAACTTTTTTTATATTCACATTTAAACGGTATAAAAACAATTTACAGTGGATTTTCAATGTCCCCGTTGTCTAGGATCATGCACCAGATTGCTAGAACAATACTCCACAGTAAATTTTTTTATATTCACATTTAAACGTTATAAAAACAATTTACAGTGGATTTTCAATGGCCCCGTTATCTAGGATCATGCACCAGGTTGCTAAAACAATACTCCACAGGAAATTTTTTTATATTCACATTTAAACGTTATAAAAACAATTTACAATGCATTTTCAATGACCCCCTTGTCTAGGATCATGCACCAGGACGCTAAAATAATAATCTACTGGAACTTTTTTTATATTCACATTTAAACGCTATAAAAACAATTTACAACGCATTTTCAATGACCCCGTTGTCTAGGATCAAGCACCAGGACGCTAAAATAATAATCTAATGGAACTTTTTTGAAATTCGAACACTTAGTCTTTCAACAGAAATTCTATTGCATTTTCAATGACCCCTTTTTCTAGGATCATGCACCAGGTCGCTAAATTAATAATCTACTGGAACTTTTTTTATATACACAATCAAACGTTATAAAAACAATTTACAGTGCATTTACAATGGCCCCGTTGTCTAGGATCATGCACCAGTTCGCTAAAATTATAATCTATTGGAACTTTTTTGAATTTCGAACACTCAGTCTGTCAACAGAAATTCTGTTGCATTTTCAATGACCCCCTTGTCTAGGATCATGCACCAGGTCGATAAAATAATAAATTACTTGAACTTTTTTATATTCACTTTTAATCGCTATAAAAACAATTTACAATTCATTTTCAATGACCCCGTTGTCTAGGATCATGCACCACGTCGCTAAAATAATAATATACTTGAACTTTTTTGAAATTCGAACACTTAGTCTTTCAACAGAAATTCTATTGCATTTTCAATGACCCCTTTGTCTAGGATCATGCACCAGGTCGCTAAAATGATAATCTAATGGAACTTTTTTTATATTCACATTTAAAAGTTATAAAAGCAATTTGCAATGCATTTTCAATGGCCCCGTTGTTTAGGATCAAGCACCAGGTTGCTAATATAATAATCTACTGGAACTTTTTTTATATTCACATTTAAACGTTATAAAAACAATTTACAGTGGATTTTCAATGGCCCCGTTGTCTAGGATCAAGCACCAGGTTGCTAAAACAATACTCCACAGGAACTTTTTTATATTCACATTTAAACGTTATAAAAAAAATTTACAATGCATTTTCAATGACCCCGTTGTTTAGGATCAAGCACCAGGTTGCTAAAACAATACTCCACAGGAAATTTTTTTATATTCACATTTAAACGTTATAAAAACAATTTACAATGCATTTTCAATGACCCCGTTGTCTAGGATCATGAACCAAGACGCTAAAATAATAATCTAATGGAGCTTTTTTGAAATTCGATCACTTATTCTTTCAGCAGAAATTCTATTGCATTTTCAATGACCCCTTTGTCTAGGTTCATGCACCAGCTCGCTAAATTAATAATCTACTGGAACTTTTTTTATATACACAATTAAATGTTATAAAAACAATTTACAGTACATTTTCAATGGCCCCGTTGTCTAGGATCATGCACCAGATCGCTAAAATTATAATCTAGTGGAACTTTTTTGAATTTCGAACACTCAGTCTTTCAACAGAAATTCTGTTGCATTTTCAATGACCCCCTTGTCTAGGATAATGCACCAGGACGCTAAAATAATAATCTACTGGAACATTTTTTATATTCACATTTAAACGCTATAAAAACCATTTACAATGCATTTTCAATGACCCCGTTGTTTAGGATCAAGTACCAAGTTGCTAAAACAATAGTCCACAGGAAATTTTTCTATATTCACATTTAAACGTTATAAAAACAATTTACACTGCATTTTCAATGGCCCCGTTGTCTAGGATCATTCACCAGGACGCTAAAATAATAATCTAATGGAGCGTTTTTGAAATTCGAACACTTAGTCTTTCAACAGAAATTCTATTGCATTTTCAATGACCCCTTTGTCTAGGATCATGCACCAGGTCGCTAAATTAATAATCTACTGGAACTTTTTTATATACACATTTAAACGTTATAAAAGCAATTTACAGTGCATTTTCAATGGCCCCGTTGTCTAGTATCATGCACCAGGTCGCTAAAATTATAATCTAGTGGAACTTTTTTGAAATTCGAACATTTAGTCTTTCAACAGAAATTCTATTGCATTTTCAATGACCCCTTTGGCTAGGATCATGCACCAGGTCGCTAAATTAATAATCTACTGGAACTTTTTTATATACACATTTAAACGTTATAAAAGCAATTTACAGTGCATTTTCAATGGCCCCGTTGTCTAGGATCCGGCACCAGGTCGCTAAAATTATAATCTAGTGGAACTTTTTGAAATTCGAACACTTAGTCTTTCAACAGAATTTCTGTTGCATTTTCAATGACCCCCTTGTCTAGGATCATGCACCAGGTCGCTAAAATAATAATCTACTGTAACTTCTTTTATATTCACATTTAAACGCTATAAAATAATTTACAATGCATCTTCAATGGCCCCGTCGTCTAAGATCATGCAGCAGGTCGCTAACACAATACTCCACAGGAAATTTTTTTATATTCACATTTAAACGTTATAAAAACAATTTACAATGCATTTTCAATGACCCCGTTGTCTAGGATCATGCACCAGGTTGCTAAAATAATAATCTAATGGAACTTTTTTTACATTCACATTTAAACGTTATAAAAACAATTTACAATGCATTTTCAATGGCCCCGTTGTATAAGATCAAGCACCAGGTCGCTAAAATAATAATCTAATGGAACTTTTTTTATATTCACATTTAAACGTTATAAAAACAATTTACAATGCATTTTCAATGACCCCGTTATCTAGGATCAAGCACCAGGTTGCTAAAACAATACTCCACAGGAAATTTTATAATATTCACCCTTAAACGTTATAAAAACAATTTACAATGCATTTTCAATGACCCCGTTGTCTAGGATCAAGCACCAGGTCGCTTAAATAATAATCTAATGGAAATTTTTTGAATTTCGAACACTCAGTCTTGCAACAGAAATTCTGTTACATTTTCAATGACCCCCTTGTCTAGGATCATGCACCAGGACGCTAAAATAATAATCTACTGGAACTTTTTTTATATTCACATTTAAACGCTATAAAAACAATTTACAATGCATTTTCAATGACCCCGTTGTCTAGGATCAAGCACCAGGTTGCTAAAACAATACTCCACAGGAAATTTTTTTATATTCACATTTAAACGTTATAAAAACAATTTACAATGCATTTTCAATGGCCCCGTTGTCTAGGATCATGCACCAGGTTGCTAAAACAATACTCCACAGGAAATTTTTTTATATTCACATTTAAACGTTATATAATCAATTTACAATGCATTTTCAATTGCCCAGTTGTCTAAGATCAAGCACCAGATCGCTAAAATAATAATCTACTGGAACTTTTTTTATATTCACATTTAAACGTTATAAAAACAATTTACAATGCATTTTCAATGGCCCCGTTGTCTAAGATCAAGCACCAGGTTGCTAAAACAATACTCCACAGGAAATTTTATAATATTCACCCTTAAACGTTATAAAAACAATTTACAATGCATTTTCAATGACCCCGTTGTCTAGGATCAAGCACCAGGTTGCTAAAACAATACTCCACAGGAAATTTTTTTATATTCACATTTAAACGTTATAAAAACAATTTACAATGCATTTTCAATGACCCCGTTGTCTAGGATCATGCACCAGGTTGCTAAAACAATACTCCACAGGAAATTTTTTTATATTCACATTTAAACGTTATATAATCAATTTACAATGCATTTTCAAATGCCCAGTTGTCTAAGATCAAGCACCAGATCGCGAAAATAATAATCTACTGGAACTTTTTTTATATTCACATTTAAACGTTATAAAAGCAATTTACAATGCATTTTCAATGGCCCCGTTGTCTAAGATCAAGCACCAGGTCGCTAAAATAATAATCTAATAGAACTTTTTTTATATTCACATTTAAACTTTATAAAAACAATTTACAATGCATTTTCAATAGCCCCGTTGTCTAAGATCAAGCACCAGGTTGCTAAAATAATAATCTACTGGAACTTTTTTTATATTCACATTTAAACGTTATAAAAACAATTTACAATGCATTTTCAATGGCCCCGTTGTATAAGATCAAGCACCAGGTCGCTAAAATAATAATCTAATGGAACTTTTTTTATATTCACATTTAAACGTTATAAAAACAATTTACAATGCATTTTCAATGACCCCGTTGTCTAGGATCAAGCACCAGGTCGCTTAAATAATAATCTAATGGAAATTTTTTGAATTTCGAACACTCAGTCTTGCAACAGAAATTCTGTTACATTTTCAATGACCCCCTTGTCTAGGATCATGCACCAGGACGCTAAAATAATAATCTACTGGAACTTTTTTTATATTCACATTTAAACGTTATAAAAACAATTTACAATGCATTTTCAATGACCCCGTTGTTTAGGATGAAGCACCGGTTTGCTTAAACAATACTCCACATGAAATTTTTTTATATTCACATTTAAACGTTATAAAAGCAATTTACAATGCATTTTCAATGGCCCCGTTGTCTAAGATCATGCACCATTTTTCTAAAACAATACTCCACAGGAAATTTTTTTATATTCACATTTAAACGTTATATAATCAATTTACAATGCATTTTCAATTGCCCAGTTGTCTAAGATCAAGCACCAGATCGCTAAAATAATAATCTACTGGAACTTTTTTTATATTCACATTTAAACGGTATAAAAACAATTTACAATGCATTTTCAATGGCCCCGTTGTCTAAGATCAAGCACCAGGATGCTAAAACAATAATCTAATGGAACTTTTTTGAATTTCGAACTCTTAGTCTTTCAACAGAAATTCTGTTGCATTTTCACAGACCCCGTTGTCTAGGATCATGCACCTGGTTGCTAAAATAATAATCTACTGGAACTTTTTTTATATTCACATTTAAACGTTACAAAAACAATTTACAATGCATTTTCAATGGCCCCGTTGTATAAGATCAAGCACCAGGTCGCTAAAATAATAATCTAATGGAACTTTTTTTATATTCACATTTAAACGTTATAAAAACAATTTACAATGCATTTTCAATGACCCCGTTATCTAGGATCAAGCACCAGGTTGCTAAAACAATACTCCACAGGAAATTTTATAATATTCACCCTTAAACGTTATAAAAACAATTTACAATGCATTTTCAATGACCCCGTTGTCTAGGATCAAGCACCAGGTCGCTTAAATAATAATCTAATGGAAATTTTTTGAATTTCGAACACTCAGTCTTGCAACAGAAATTCTGTTACATTTTCAATGACCCCCTTGTCTAGGATCATGCACCAGGACGCTAAAATAATAATCTAATGGAACTTTTTTTATATTCACCCTTAAACGTTATAAAAACAATTTACAATGCATTTTCAATGACCCCGTTGTCTAGGATCAAGCACCAGGTTGCTAAAACAATACTCCACAGGAAATTTTTTTATATTCACAATTAAACGTTATAAAAACAATTTACAATGCATTTTCAATGACCCCGTTGTCTAGGATCATGCACCAGGACGCTAAAATAATAATCTAATGGAACTTTTTTGAAATTCGATCACTTATTCTTTCAGCAGAAATTCTATTGCATTTTCAATGACCCCTTTGTCTAGGATCATGCACCAGCTCGCTAAATTAATAATCTACTGGAACTTTTTTTATATACACAATTAAACGTTATAAAAACAATTTACAGTGCATTTTCAATGGCCCCGTTGTCTAGGATCATGCACCAGATCGCTAAAATTATAATCTAGTGGAACTTTTTTGAATTTCGAACACTCAGTCTTTCAACAGAAATTCTGTTGCATTTTCAATGACCCCCTTGTCTAGGATAATGCACCAGGACGCTAAAATAATAATCTACTGGAACATTTTTTATATTCACATTTAAACGCTGTAAAAACCATTTACAATGCATTTTCAATGACCCCGTTGTTTAGGATCAAGTACCAAGTTGCTAAAACAATAGTCCACAGGAAATTTTTCTATATTCACATTTAAACGTTATAAAAACAATTTACAGTGCATTTTCAATGGCCCCGTTGTCTAGGATCATGCACCAGGACGCTAAAATAATAATCTAATGGAGCGTTTTTGAAATTCGAACACTTAGTCTTTCAACAGAAATTCTATTGCATTTTCAATGACCCCTTTGTCTAGGATCATGCACCAGGTCGCTAAATTAATAATCTACTGGAACTTCTTTATATACACATTTAAACGTTATAAAAGCAATTTACAGTGCATTTTCAATGGCCCCGTTGTCTAGTATCATGCACCAGGTCGCTAAAATTATAATCTAGTGGAACTTTTTTGAAATTCGAACACTTAGTCTTTCAACAGAAATTCTATTGCATTTTCAATGACCCCTTTGGCTAGGATCATGCACCAGGTCGCTAAATTAATAATCTACTGGAACTTTTTTATATACACATTTAAACGTTATAAAAGCAATTTACAGTGCATTTTCAATGGCCCCGTTGTCTAGGATCATGCACCAGGTCGCTAAAATTATAATCTAGTGGAACTTTTTGAAATTCAAACACTTAGTCTTTCAACAGAATTTCTGTTGCATTTTCAATGACCCCTTGTCTAGGATCATGCACCAGGTCGATAAAATAATAAACTACTGGAACTTTTTTTATATTCACATTTAAACGCTATAAAAACAATTTACAATACATTTTCAATGACCCCGTCGTCCAGGATCATGCAGCAGGTTGCTAACACAATACTCCACAGGAAATTTTTTTATATTCACATTTAAACGTTATAAAAACAATTTACAATGCATTTTCAATGACCCCGTTGTCTAGGATCATGCACCAGGTTGCTAAAATAATAATCTAATGGAATTTTTTTTACATTCACATTTAAACGTTATAAAAACAATTTACAATGCATTTTCAATGGCCCCGTTGTATAAGATCAAGCACCAGGTCGCTAAAATAATAATCTAATGGAACTTTTTTTATATTCACATTTAAACGTTATAAAAACAATTTACAATGCATTTTCAATGACCCCGTTATCTAGGATCAAGCACCAGGTTGCTAAAACAATACTCCACAGGAAATTTTATAATATTCACCCTTAAACGTTATAAAAACAATTTACAATGCATTTTCAATGACCCCGTTGTCTAGGATCAAGCACCAGGTCGCTTAAATAATAATCTAATGGAAATTTTTTGAATTTCGAACACTCAGTCTTGCAACAGAAATTCTGTTACATTTTCAATGACCCCCTTGTCTAGGATCATGCACCAGGACGCTAAAATAATAATCTAATGGAACTTTTTTTATATTCACCCTTAAACGTTATAAAAACAATTTACAATGCATTTTCAATGACCCCGTTATCTAGGATCAAGCACCAGGTTGCTAAAACAATACTCCACAGGAAATTTTATAATATTCACCCTTAAACGTTATAAAAACAATTTACAATGCATTTTCAATGACCCCGTTGTCTAGGATCAAGCACCAGGTCGCTTAAATAATAATCTAATGGAAATTTTTTGAATTTCGAACACTCAGTCTTGCAACAGAAATTCTGTTACATTTTCAATGACCCCCTTGTCTAGGATCATGCACCAGGACGCTAAAATAATAATCTACTGGAACTTTTTTTATATTCACATTTAAACGCTATAAAAACAATTTACAATGCATTTTCAATGACCCCGTTGTCTAGTATCGAGCACCAGGTCGCTTAAATAATAATCTAATGGAAATTTTTTGAATTTCGAACACTCAGTCTTGCAACAGAAATTCTGTTACATTTTCAATGACCCCCTTGTCTAGGATCATGCACCAGGACGCTAAAATAATAATCTAATGGAACGTTTTTTATATTCACCCTTAAACGTTATAAAAACAATTTACAATGCATTTTCAATGACCCCGTTGAAAGGATCTTGCACCAGGTCGCTTAAACAATAATCTAATGGAAATTTTTATGAATTTCGAACACTCAGTCTTGCAACAGAAATTCTGTTACATTTTCAATGACCCCCTTGTCTAGGATCATGCACCAGGACGCTAAAATAATAATCTACTGGAACTTTTTTTATATTCACCCTTAAACGTTATAAAAACAATTAACAGTGGATGTTCAATGGCCCCGTTGTCTAGGATCAAGCACCAGGTTGCTAAAACAATACTCCACAGGAAATTTTTTTATATTCATATGTAAACGTTATAAAAACAATTTACAATGTATTTTCAATGACCCCGTCGTCCAGGATCATGCACCAGGTCGCTAAAATGATAATCTAATGGAACTTTTTTTATATTCACATTTAAACGTTAAAAAAACAATTTACAGTGCATTTTCAATGGCCCCGTTGTCTAGGATCAAGCACCAGGTTGCTAAAACAATACTCCACAGGAAATTTTTTTATATTCACATTTAAACGTTATAAAAACAATTTACAATGCATTTTCAATGACCCCGTTGTTTAGGATCAAGCACCAGGTTGCTAAAACAATACTCCACAGGAAATTTTTTTATATTCACATTTAAACGTTATAAAAACAATTTACAATGCATTTTCAATGGCCCCGTTGTCTAAGATCAAGCACCAGGTCGCTAAAATAATAATCTACTGGAACTTTTTTTATATTCACATTTAAACGTTATAAAAACAATTTACAGTGGATTTTCAATGGCCCCGTTGTATAGGATCAAGCACCAGGTTGCTAAAACAATACTCCACAGGAAATTTTTTTTGATTCACATTTAAACGTTATAAAAACAATTTACAGTGGATTTTCAATGGCCCCGTTGTCCAGGATCATGCACCAGGTCGCTAACATGATAATCTAATGAAACTTTTTTTATATTCACATTTAAACGTTATAAAAACAATTTACAGTGGATTTTCAATGGCCCCGTTATCTAGGATCATGCACCAGGATGCTAAAACAATACTCCACAGGAAATTTTTTTATATTCACATTTAAACGTTATAAAAACAATTTACAATGCATTTTCAATGACCCCGTTGTCTAGGATCAAGCACCAGGTCGCTTAAATAATAATCTAATGGAAATTTTTTTATATTCACATTTAAACGTTATATAATCAATTTACAATGCATTTTCAATTGCCCAGTTGTCTAAGATCAAGCACCAGGTCGCTAAAATAATAATCTACTGGAACTTTTTTTATATTCACATTTAAACGTTATAAAAACAATTTACAATGCATTTTCAATGACCCCGTTGTCTAGGATCAAGCACCAGGTTGCTAAAACAATACTCCACAGGAAATTTTTTTATATTCACATTTAAACGTTATAAAAACAATTTACAATGCATTTTCAATGACCCCGTTGTCTAGGATCAAGCACCAGGTTGCTAAAACAATACTCCACAGGAAATTTTTTTATATTCACATTTAAACGTTATAAAAACAATTTACAATGCATTTTCAATGGCCCCGTTGTCTAGGATCAAGCACCAGGTCGCTTAAATAATAATCTAATGGAAATTTTTTTATATTCACATTTAAACGTTATAAAAACAATTTACAATGCATTTTCAATGGCCCCGTTGTATAAGATCAAGCACCAGGTTGCTAAAACAATACTCCACATGAAATTTTTTTATATTCAAATTTAAACGTTATAAAAGCAATTTACAATGCATTTTCAATGGCCCCGTTGTCTAAGATCAAACACCAGGTTGCTAAGATAATACTCCACAGGAAATTTTTTTATATTCACATTTAAACGTTATAAAAACAATTTACAATGCATTTTTAATGACCCCGTTGTCTAGGATCAAGCACCACGTTGCTAAAACAATACTCCACAGGAAATTTTTTTATATTCACATTTAAACGTTATAAAAACAATTTACAATGCATTTTCAATGACCCCGTTGTCTAGGATCATGCACCATGTCGCTAAAATAATAATCTAATGGAAATTTTTTGAATTTCGAACACTCAGTCTTTCAACAGAAATTCTGTTACATTTTCAATGAACCCCTTGTCTATGATCATGCACCAGTAAGCTAAAATAATAATCTACTGGAACTTTTTTTATATTCACATTTAAACGCTATAAAAACAATTTACAATGCATTTTCAATGACCCCGTTGTATAGGATCATGTACCAGGTTTATAAAACAATACCCCACAGGAACTTTTTTTATATTCATATGTAAACGTTATAAAAACAATTTACAATGTATTTTCAATGACCCCGTCGTCCAGGATCATGCACCAGGTCGCTAAAATGATAATCTAATGGAACTTTTTTTATATTCACATTTAAACGTTATAAAAACAATTTACAGTGGATTTTCAATGGCTCCGTTGTCTAGGATCATGCACCAGGATGCTAAAACAATACTCCACAGGAAATTTTTTTGATTCACATTTAAACGTTATAAAAACAATTTACAGTGGATTTTCAATGGCCCCGTTATCTAGGATCATGCACCAGGTTGCTAAAACAATACTCCACAGGAAATTTTTTTATATTCACATTTAAACGTTATATAATCAATTTACAATGCATTTTCAATTGCCCAGTTGTCTAAGATCAAGCACCAGGTTGCTAAAACAATACTCCACAGGAAATTTTTTTATATTCACATTTAAACGCTATAAAAACAATTTACAATGCATTTTCAATTGCCTATTTGTCTAAGATCAAGCACCAGGTCGCTAAAATAATAATCTAATGGAACTTTTTTTATATTCACATTTAAACGTTATAAAAAAAATTTCCAATGAATTTTCAATGACCCCGTTGTCTAGGATCAAGCACCAGGTTGCTAAAACAATACTCCACAGGAAATTTTTTTATATTCACATTTAAACGTTATAAAAACAATTTACAATGCATTTTCAATGACCCCGTTGTCTAGGATCAAGCACCAGGTTGCTAAAACAATACTCCACAGGAAATTTTTTTATATTCACATTTAAACGTTATAAAAACAATTTACAATGCATTTTCAATGGCCCCGTTGTCTAGGATCAAGCACCAGGTCGCTTAAATAATAATCTAATGGAAATTTTTTTATATTCACATTTAAACGTTATAAAAACAATTTACAATGCATTTTCAATGGCCCCGTTGTCTAAGATCAAGCACCAGGTCGCTAAAATAATAATCTAATGGAACTTTTTTTATATTCACATTTAAACGTTATAAAAACAATTTACAATGCATTTTCAATAGCCCCGTTGTCTAGGATCAAGCACCAGGTTGCTAAAACAATACTCCACAGGAAATTTTTTTATATTCACATTTAAACGTTATAAAAACAATTTACAATGCATTTTCAATGACCCCGTTGTCTAGGATCAAGCACCAGGTTGCTAAAACAATACTCCACAGGAAATTTTTTTATATTCACATTTAAACGTTATAAAAACAATTTACAATGCATTTTCAATGGCCCCGTTGTCAAGGATCATGCACCAGGTCGCTTAAATAATAATCTAATGGAAATTTTTTGAATTTCGAAAACTCAGTCTTGCAACAGAAATTCTGTTACATTTTCAATGACCCCCTTGTCTAGGATCATGCACCAGGTTGCTAAAATAATAATCTACTGGAACTTTTTTTATATTCACATTTAAACGCTATAAAAACAATTTACAATGCATTTTCAATGACCCCGTTGTTTAGGATCAAGCACCAGGTTGCTAAAACAATACTCCACAGGAAATTTTTTTATATTCACATTTAAACGCTATAAAAACAATTTACAATGCATTTTCAATGACCCCGTTGTCTAGGATCAAGCACCAGGTTGCTAAAACAATACTCCACAGGAAATTTTTTTATATTCACATTTAAACGTTATAAAAACAATTTACAATGCATTTTCAATGGCCCCGTTGTCTAGGATCATGCACCAGGTTGCTAAAACAATACTCCACAGGAAATTTTTTTATATTCACATTTAAACGTTATATAATCAATTTACAATGCATTTTCAATTGCCCAGTTGTCTAAGATCAAGCACCAGATCGCTAAAATAATAATCTACTGGAACTTTTTTTATATTCACATTTAAACGTTATAAAAACAATTTACAATGCATTTTCAATGGCCCCGTTGTCTAAGATCAAGCACCAGGTTGCTAAAACAATACTCCACAGGAAATTTTATAATATTCACCCTTAAACGTTATAAAAACAATTTACAATGCATTTTCAATGACCCCGTTGTCTAGGATCAAGCACCAGGTTGCTAAAACAATACTCCACAGGAAATTTTTTTATATTCACATTTAAACGTTATAAAAACAATTTACAATGCATTTTCAATGACCCCGTTGTCTAGGATCATGCACCAGGTTGCTAAAACAATACTCCACAGGAAATTTTTTTATATTCACATTTAAACGTTATATAATCAATTTACAATGCATTTTCAAATGCCCAGTTGTCTAAGATCAAGCACCAGATCGCGAAAATAATAATCTACCGGAACTTTTTTTATATTCACATTTAAACGTTATAAAAACAATTTACAATGCATTTTCAATGGCCCCGTTGTCTAAGATCAAGCACCAGGTCGCTAAAATAATAATCTAATAGAACTTTTTTTATATTCACATTTAAACTTTATAAAAACAATTTACAATGCATTTTCAATAGCCCCGTTGTCTAAGATCAAGCACCAGGTTGCTAAAATAATAATCTACTGGAACTTTTTTTATATTCACATTTAAACGTTATAAAAACAATTTACAATGCATTTTCAATGGCCCCGTTGTATAAGATCAAGCACCAGGTCGCTAAAATAATAATCTAATGGAACTTTTTTTATATTCACATTTAAACGTTATAAAAACAATTTACAATGCATTTTCAATGACCCCGTTGTCTAGGATCAAGCACCAGGTCGCTTAAATAATAATCTAATGGAAATTTTTTGAATTTCGAACACTCAGTCTTGCAACAGAAATTCTGTTACATTTTCAATGACCCCCTTGTCTAGGATCATGCACCAGGACGCTAAAATAATAATCTACTGGAACTTTTTTTATATTCACATTTAAACGCTATAAAAA
Organism: Diplolepis rosae; assembly: GCA_030998225.1. Taxonomy (NCBI): domain Eukaryota; kingdom Metazoa; phylum Arthropoda; class Insecta; order Hymenoptera; family Diplolepididae; genus Diplolepis; species Diplolepis rosae. Next base: position 670,201 of record JAPYXD010000739.1, read on the forward strand.
CAATTTACAATGCATTTTCAATGACCCCGTTGTTTAGGATGAAGCACCGGTTTGCTTAAACAATACTCCACATGAAATTTTTTTATATTCACATTTAAACGTTATAAAAGCAATTTACAATGCATTTTCAATGGCCCCGTTGTCTAAGATCATGCACCAGGTTGCTAAAACAATACTCCACAGGAAATTTTTTTATATTCACATTTAAACGTTATATAATCAATTTACAATGCATTTTCAATTGCCCAGTTGTCTAAGATCAAGCACCAGATCGCTAAAATAATAATCTACTGGAACTTTTTTTATATTCACATTTAAACGTTATAAAAACAATTTACAATGCATTTTCAATGGCCCCGTTGTCTAAGATCAAGCACCAGGATGCTAAAACAATAATCTAATGGAACTTTTTTGAATTTCGAACTCTTAGTCTTTCAACAGAAATTCTGTTGCATTTTCAATGACCCCCGTGTCTAGGATCATGCACCAGGTCGCTAAAATAATAATCTACTGGAACTTTTTTTGTATTTACATTTAAACGTTACAAAAACAATTTACAATGCATTTTCAATGGCCCCGTTGTATAAGATCAAGCACCAGGTCGCTAAAATAATAATCTAATGGAACTTTTTTTATATTCACATTTAAACGTTATAAAAACAATTTACAATGCATTTTCAATGACCCCGTTATCTAGGATCAAGCACCAGGTTGCTAAAACAATACTCCACAGGAAATTTTATAATATTCACCCTTAAACGTTATAAAAACAATTTACAATGCATTTTCAATGACCCCGTTGTCTAGGATCAAGCACCAGGTCGCTTAAATAATAATCTAATGGAAATTTTTTGAATTTCGAACACTCAGTCTTGCAACAGAAATTCTGTTACATTTTCAATGACCCCCTTGTCTAGGATCATGCACCAGGACGCTAAAATAATAATCTAATGGAACTTTTTTTATATTCACCCTTAAACGTTATAAAAACAATTTACAATGCATTTTCAATGACCCCGTTGTCTAGGATCAAGCACCAGGTTGCTAAAACAATACTCCACACGAAATTTTATAATATTCACGCTTAAACGTTATAAAAACAATTTACAATGCATTTTCAATGACCCCGTTGTCTAGGATCATGAACCAGGACGCTAAAATAATAATCTAATGGAGCTTTTTTGAAATTCGATCACTTATTCTTTCAGCAGAAATTCTATTGCATTTTCAATGACCCCTTTGTCTAGGATCATGCACCAGCTCGCTAAATTAATAATCTACTGGAACTTTTTTTATATACACAATTAAACGTTATAAAAACAATTTACAGTGCATTTTCCATGGCCCCGTTGTCTAGGATCATGCACCAGATCGCTAAAATTATAATCTAGTGGAACTTTTTTGAATTTCGAACACTCAGTCTTTCAACAGAAATTCTGTTGCATTTTCAATGACCCCCTTGTCTAGGATAATGCACCAGGACGCTAAAATAATAATCTACTGGAACATTTTTTATATTCACATTTAAACGCTGTAAAAACCATTTACAATGCATTTTCAATGACCCCGTTGTTTAGGATCAAGTACCAAGTTGCTAAAACAATAGTCCACAGGAAATTTTTCTATATTCACATTTAAACGTTATAAAAACAATTTACAGTGCATTTTCAATGGCCCCGTTGTCTAGGATCATGCACCAGGACGCTAAAATAATAATCTAATGGAGCGTTTTTGAAATTCGAACACTTAGTCTTTCAACAGAAATTCTATTGCATTTTCAATGACCCCTTTGTCTAGGATCATGCACCAGGTCGCTAAATTAATAATCTACTGGAACTTCTTTATATACACATTTAAACGTTATAAAAGCAATTTACAGTGCATTTTCAATGGCCCCGTTGTCTAGTATCATGCACCAGGTCGCTAAAATTATAATCTAGTGGAACTTTTTTGAAATTCGAACACTTAGTCTTTCAACAGAAATTCTATTGCATTTTCAATGACCCCTTTGGCTAGGATCATGCACCAGGTCGCTAAATTAATAATCTACTGGAACTTTTTTATATACACATTTAAACGTTATAAAAGCAATTTACAGTGCATTTTCAATGGCCCCGTTGTCTAGAATCATGCACCAGGTCGCTAAAATTATAATCTAGTGGAACTTTTTGAAATTCAAACACTTAGTCTTTCAACAGAACTTCTGTTGCATTTTCAATGACCCCTTGTCTAGGATCATGCACCAGGTCGCTAAAATAATAATATACTTTAACTTTTTTTATATTCACATTTAAACGCTATAAAAACAATTTACAATACATTTTCAATGACCCCGTCGTCCAGGATCATGCAGCAGGTCGCTAACACAATACTCCACCGGAAATTTTTTTATATTCACATTTAAACGTTATAAAAACAATTTACAATGCATTTTCAATGACCCCGTTGTCTAGGATCATGCACCAGGTTGCTAAAATAATAATCAAATGGAATTTTTTTTACATTCACATTTAAACGTTATAAAAACAATTTACAATGCATTTTCAATGGCCCCGTTGTATAAGATCAAGCACCAGGTCGCTAAAATAATAATCTAATGGAACTTTTTTTATATTCACATTTAAACGTTATAAAAACAATTTACAATGCATTTTCAATGACCCCGTTATCTAGGATCAAGCACCAGGTTGCTAAAACAATACTCCACAGGAAATTTTATAATATTCACCCTTAAACGTTATAAAAACAATTTACAATGCATTTTCAATGACCCCGTTGTCTAGGATCAAGCACCAGGTCGCTTAAATAATAATCTAATGGAAATTTTTTGAATTTCGAACACTCAGTCTTGCAACAGAAATTCTGTTACATTTTCAATGACCCCCTTGTCTAGGATCATGCACCAGGACGCTAAAATAATAATCTAATGGAACTTTTTTTATATTCACCCTTAAACGTTATAAAAACAATTTACAATGCATTTTCAATGACCCCGTTGTCTAGGATCAAGCACCAGGTTGCTAAAACAATACTCCACAGGAAATTTTATAATATTCACCCTTAAACGTTATAAAAACAATTTACAATGCATTTTCAATGACCCCGTTGTCTAGGATCAAGCACCAGGTCGCTTAAATAATAATCTAATGGAAATTTTTTGAATTTCGAACACTCAGTCTTGCAACAGAAATTCTGTTACATTTTCAATGACCCCCTTGTCTAGGATCATGCACCAGGACGCTAAAATAATAATCTACTGGAACTTTTTTTATATTCACATTTAAACGCTATAAAAACAATTTACAATGCATTTTCAATGACCCCGTTGTCTAGTATCGAGCACCAGGTCGCTTAAATAATAATCTAATGGAAATTTTTTGAATTTCGAACACTCAGTCTTGCAACAGAAATTCTGTTACATTTTCAATGACCCCCTTGTCTAGGATCATGCACCAGGACGCTAAAATAATAATCTACTGGAACTTTTTTTATATTCACCCTTAAACGTTATAAAAACAATTTACAATGCATTTTCAATGACCCCGTTGAAAGGATCTTGCACCAGGTCGCTTAAACAATAATCTAATGGAAATTTTTTGAATTTCGAACACTCAGTCTTGCAACAGAAATTCTGTTACATTTTCAATGACCCCCTTGTCTAGGATCATGCACCAGGACGCTAAAATAATAATCTACTGGAACTTTTTTATATTCACACTTAAACGCTATAAAAACAATTTACAGTACATTTTCAATGGCCCCGTTGTCTAGGATCAAGCACCAGGTTGCTAAAACAATACGCCACAGGACATTTTTTTATATTCATATGTAAACGTTATAACCACAATTTACAATGTATTTTCAATGACCCCGTGGTCTAGGATCATGCACCAGGTCGCTAAAATAATAATCTAATGGAACTTTTTTTATATTCACATTTAAACGTTATAAAAACAATTTACAGTGCATTTTCAATGGCCCCGTTGTCTAGGATCATGCACCAGGTTGCTAAAACAATACTCCACAGGAAATTTTTTTATATTCACATTTAAACGTTATAAAAACAATTTACAATGCATTTTCAATGACCCCGTTGTTTAGGATCAAGCACCAGGTTGCTAAAACAATACTCCACAGGAAATTTTTTTATATTCACATTTAAACGCTATAAAAACAATTTACAATGCATTTTCAATGGCCCCGTTGACTAGGATCATGCACCAGGTTGCTAAAATAATAATCTACTGGAACTTTTTTTATATTCACATTTAAACGTTATAAAAACAATTTACAGTGGATTTTCAATGGCCCCGTTGTCTAGGATCAAGCACCAGAATGCTAGAACAATACTTCACAGTAAATTTTTTTTGATTCACATTTAAACGTTATAAAAACAATTTACAGTGGATTTTCAATGGCCCCGTTGTCCAGGATCATGCACCAGGTCGCTAACATGATAATCTAATGAAACTTTTTTTATATTCACATTTAAACGTTATAAAAACAATTTACAGTGGATTTTCAATGGCCCCGTTGACTAGGATCATGCACCAGGATGCTAAAACAATACTCCACAGGAAATTTTTTTTGATTCACATTTAATCGTTATAAAAACAATTTACAGTGGATTTTCAATGGCCCCGTCGTCCACGATCATGCACCAGGTCGCTAAAATAATAATCTACTGGAACTTTTTTTATATTCACATTTAAACGTTATATAATCAATTTACAATGCATTTTCAATTGCCCAGTTGTCTAAGATCAAGCACCAGGTCGCTAAAATAATAATCTACTGGAACTTTTTTTATATTCACATTTAAACGTTATAAAAACAATTTACAATGCATTTTCAATGACCCCGTTGTCTAGGATCAAGCACCAGGTTGCTAAAACAATACTCCACAGGAACTTTTTTATATTCACATTTAAACGTTATAAAAACAATTTACAATGCATTTTCAATGACCCCGTTGTCTAGGATCAAGCACCAGGTTGCTAAAACAATACTCCACAGGAAATTTTTTTATATTCACATTTAAACGTTATAAAAACAATTTACAATGCATTTTCAATGGCCCCGTTGTCTAGGATCATGCACCAGGTCGCTAAAATAATAATCTAATGGAAATTTTTTTATATTCACATTTAAACGTTATAAAAACAATTTACAATGCATTTTCAATGGCCCCGTTGTCTAAGATCAAGCACCAGGTTGCTAAAACAATACTCCACAGGAAATTTTTTTATATTCACATTTAAACGTTATAAAAACAATTTACAATGCATTTTTAATGACCCCGTTGTCTAGGATCAAGCACCACGTTGCTAAAACAATACTCCACAGGAAATTTTTTTATATTCACATTTAAACGTTATAAAAACAATTTACAATGCATTTTCAATGACCCCGTTGCCTAGGATCATGCACCAGGTCGCTAAAATAATAATCTAATGGAAATTTTTTGAATTTCTAACTATCACTATATAAAAAGAAATCACGTTTCATTTTCAATGTCCCCCTTGTCTAGGATCATGCACCAGGACGCTAAAATAATAATCTACTGGAACTTTTTTATATTCACATTTAAACGCTATAAAAACAATTTACAATGCATTTTCAATTTCCCCGTTGTTTAGGATCAAGCACCAGGTTGCTAAAACAATACACCACAGGAAATTTTTTTATATTCATATGTAAACGTTATAAAAACAATTTACAATGTATTTTCAATGACCCCGTCGTCCAGGATCATGCACCAGGTCGCTAAAATTATAATCTACTGGAAATTTTTTTTTATTCTCATTTCAACGTTATAAAAACTATTTACAGTGGATTTTCAATGGCTCCGTTGTCTAGGATCATGCACCAGGATGCTAAAACAATACTCCACAGGAAATTTTTTTATATTCACATTTAAACGTTATAAAAACAATTTACAGTGGATTTTCAATGGCCCCGTTGTCTAGGATCATGCACCAGGTTGCTAAAACAATACTCCACAGGAAATTTTTTTATATTCACATTTAAACGTTATATAATCAATTTACAATGCATTTTCAATTGCCCAGTTGTCTAAGATCAAGCACCAGGTTGCTAAAACAATACTCCACAGGAAATTTTTTTATATTCACATTTAAACGTTATAAAAACAATTTACAATGCATTTTCAATTGCCTATTTGTCTAAGATCAAGCACCAGGTCGCTAAAATAATAATCTAATGGAACTTTTTTTATATTCACATTTAAACGTTATAAAAACAAAATTCAAAGAAATTTAAATGACCCCGTTGTCTAGGATCAAGCACCAGGTTGCTAAAACAATACTCCACAGGAAATTTTTTTATATTCACATTTAAACGTTATAAAAACAATTTACAATGCATTTTCAATGACCCCGTTGTCTAGGATCAAGCACCAGGTTGCTAAAACAATACTCCACAGGAACTTTTTTATATTCACATTTAAACGTTATAAAAAAAATTTACAATGCATTTTCAATGACCCCGTTGTCTAGGATCAAGCACCAGGTCGCTTAAATAATAATCTAATGGAAATTTTTTTATATTCACATTTAAACGTTATAAAAACAATTTACAATGCATTTTCAATGGCCCCGTTGTCTAAGATCAAGCACCAGGTCGCTAAAATAATAATCTAATGGAACTTTTTTTATATTCACATTTAAACGTTATAAAAACAATTTACAATGCATTTTCAATAGCCCCGTTGTCTACGATCAAGCACCAGGTTGCTAAAACAATACTCCACAGGAAATTTTTTTATATTCACATTTAAACGTTATAAAAACAATTTACAATGCATTTTCAATGACCCCGTTGTCTAGGATCAAGCACCAGGTTGCTAAAACAATACTCCACAGGAAATTTTTTTATATTCACATTTAAACGTTATAAAAACAATTTACAATGCATTTTCAATGGCCCCGTTGACTAGGATCATGCACCAGGTTGCTAAAATAATAATCTACTGGAAATTTTTTGAATTTCGAACACTTAGTCTTTCAACAGAAATTCTGTTACATTTTCAATGACCCCCTTGTCTAGGATCATGCACCAGGTTGCTAATATAATAATCTACTGGAACTTTTTTTATATTCACATTTAAACGCTATAAAAACAATTTACAATGCATTTTCAATGACCCCGTTGTTTAGGATCAAGCACCAGGTTGCTAAAACAATACTCCACAGGAAATTTTTTTATATTCACATTTAAACGCTATAAAAACAATTTACAATGCATTTTCAATGACCCCGTTGTCTAGGATCAAGCACCAGGTTGCTAAAACAATACTCCACAGGAACTTTTTTTATATTCACATTTAAACGTTATAAAAACAATTTACAGTGGATTTTCAATGGCCCCGTTGTCTAGGATCATGCACCAGGATGCTAAAACAATACTCCACAGGACATTTTTTTTGATTCACATTTAAACGTTATAAAAACAATTTACAGTGGATTTTCAATGGCCCCGTTGTCTAGGATCATGCACCATATTGCTAGAACAATACTTCACAGTAAATTTTTTTTGATTCACATTTAAACGTTATAAAAACAATTTACACTGGATTTTCAATGGCCCCGTTGTCTAGTATCATGCACCAGATTGCTAGAACAATACTTCACAGTAAATTTTTTTTTATTCACTTTTAAACGTTATATAATCAATTTACAATGCATTTTCAATAGCCCCGTTGTCTAAGATCAAGCACCAGGTTGCTAAAACAATACTCCACAGGAAATTTTTTTATATTCACATTTAAACGCTATAAAAACAATTTACAATGCATTTTCAATTGCCTATTTGTCTAAGATCAAGCACCAGGTCGCTAAAATAATAATCTAATGGAACTTTTTTTATATTCACATTTAAACGTTATAAAAACAATTTACAATGCATTTTCAATGACCCCGTTGTCTAGGATCAAGCACCAGGTTGCTAAAACAATACTCCACAGGAAATTTTTTTATATTCACATTTAAACGTTATAAAAACAATTTACAATGCATTTTCAATGACCCCGTTGTCTAGGATCAAGCACCAGGTTGCTAAAACAATACTCCACAGGAAATTTTTTTATATTCACATTTAAACGTTATAAAAACAATTTACAATGCATTTTCAATGGCCCCGTTGTCTAGGATCATGCACCAGGTCGCTAAAATAATAATCTACTGGAAATTTTTTTATATTCACATTTAAACGTTATAAAAACAATTTACAATGCATTTTCAATGGCCCCGTTGTCTAAGATCAAGCACCAGGTCGCTAAAATAATAATCTAATAGAACTTTTTTATATTCACATTTAAACGTTATAAAAACAATTTACAGTGGATTTTCAATGGCCCCGTTATCTAGGATCAAGCACCAGGTTGCTAAAACAATACTCCACAGGAAATTTTTTTATATTCACATTTAAACGTTATAAAAACAATTTACAATGCATTTTCAATGACCCCGTTGTCTAGGATCAAGCACCAGGTTGCTAAAACAATACTCCACAGGAAATTTTTTTATATTCACATTTAAACGTTATAAAAACAATTTACAATGCATTTTCAATGGCCCCGTTGTTCAGGATCATGCACCAGGTCGCATAAATAATAATCTAATGGAAATTTTTTGAATTTCGACCACTCAGTCTTTCAACAGAAATTCTGTTACATTTTCAATGACCCCTTGTCTAGGATCATGCACCAGGACGCTAAAATAATAATCTACTGGAACTTTTTTTATATTCACATTTAAACGCTTTAAAAACAATTTACAATGCATTTTCAATGACCCCGTTGTTTAGGATCAAGCACCAGGTTGCTAAAACAATACTCCACAGGAAATTTTTTTATATTCACATTTAAACGTTATAAAAACAATTTACAGTACATTTTCAATGGCCCCGTTGTCTAGGATCAAGCACCAGGTTGCTAAAACAATACTCCACAGGAAATTTTTTTATATTCATATGTAAACGTTATAAAAACAATTTACAATGTATTTTCAATGACCCCGTCGTCCAGGATCATGCACCAGGTAGCTAAAATTATAATCTAATAGAACTTTTTTTATATTCACATTTAAACGTTATAAAAACAATTTACAGTGGATTTTCAATGGCCCCGTTGTCTAGGATCAAGCACCAGGTTGCTAAAACAATACTCCACAGGAACTTTTTTTTATTCACATTTAAACGTTATAAAAACAATTTACAGTGGATTTTCAATGGCCCCGTTATCTAGGATCATGCACCAGGATGCTAAAACAATACTCCACAGGAAATTTTTTTGATTCACATTTAAACGTTATAAAAACAATTTACAGTGGATTTTCAATGGCCCCGTTGTCTAGTATCATGCACCAGATTGCTAGAACAATACTTCACAGTAAATATTTTTATATTCACTTTTAAACGTTATATAATCAATTTACAATGCATTTTCAAATGCCCAGTTGTCTAAGATCAAGCACCAGGTTGCTAAAACAATACTCCACAGGAAATTTTTTTATATTCACATTTAAACGTTATAAAAACAGTTCACAATGCATTTTCAATGGCCCCGTTGTCTAGGATCATGCACCAGGTCGCTATAATAATAAACAAATGGAAATTTTTTGAATTTCGACCACTCAGTCTTTCAACAGAAATTCTGTTACATTTTCAATGACCCCCTTGTCTAGGATCATGCACCAGGACGCTAAAATAATAATCTACTGGAACTTTTTTATATTCACATTTAAACGCTATAAAAACAATTTACAATGCATTTTCAATGACCCCGTTGTTTAGGATCAAGCACCAGGTTGCTAAAACAATACGCCACAGGAAATTTTTTTATATTCATATGTAAACGTTATAAAAAAAATTTACAATGCATTTTCAATGACCCCGTTGTTTAGGATCAAGCACCAGGTTGCTAAAACAATACTCCACAGGAACTTTTTTTATATTCACATTTAAACGTTATAAAAACAATTTACAGTGGATTTTCAATGGCCCCGTGGTCTAGGATCATGCACCAGGATGCTAAAACAATACTCCACAGGAAATTTTTTTGATTCACATTTAAACGTTATAAAAACAATTTACAGTGGATTTTCAATGGCCCCGTTGCCTAGGATCAAGCACCAGGTTGCTAAAACAATACTCCACAGGAACTTTTTTGTATTCACATTTAAACGTTATAAAAACAATTTACAGTGGATTTTCAATGGCCCCGTTGTCTAGTATCATGCACCACGTTGCTAAAACAATACTCCAATCGAAATTTTTTTATATTCACATTTAAAATTTATAAAATCAATTTACAATGCATTTTCAATTGCCCCGTTGTCTAAGATCAAGCACCAGGTTGCTAAAACAATACTCCACAGGAAATTTTTTTATATTCACATTTAAACGCTATAAAAACAATTTACAATGCATTTTCAATTGCCTATTTGTCTAAGATCAAGCACCAGGTCGCTAAAATAATAATCTAATGGAACTTTTTTATAATCACATTTAAACTTTATAAAAACAATTTACAATGAATTTTCAATGACCCCGTTGTCTAGGATCAAGCACCAGGTTGCTAAAACAATACTCCACAGGAAATTTTTTTATATTCACATTTAAACGTTATAAAAACAATTTACAATGCATTTTCAATGACCCCGTTGTCTAGGATCAAGCACCAGGTTGCTAAAACAATACTCCACAGGAAATTTTTTTATATTCACATTTAAACGTTATAAAAACAATTTACAATGCATTTTCAATGGCCCCGTTGTCTAGGATCAAGCACCAGGTCGCTAAAATAATAATCTACTGGAAATTTTTTTATATTCACATTTAAACGTTATAAAAACAATTTACAATGCATTTTCAATGGCCCCGTTGTCTAAGATCAAGCACCAGGTCGCTAAAATAATAATCTAATGGAACTTTTTTATATTCACATTTAAACGTTATAAAAACAATTTACAAAGCATTTTCAATGACCCCGTTATCTAGGATCAAGCACCAGGTTGCTAAAACAATACTCCACAGGAAATTTTTTTATATTCACATTTAAACGTTATAAAAACAATTTACAATGCATTTTCAATGACCCCGTTGTCTAGGATCAAGCACCAGGTTGCTAAAACAATACTCCACAGGAAATTTTTTTATATTCACATTTAAACGTTATAAAAACAATTTACAATGCATTTTCAATGGCCCCGTTGTCCAGGATCATGCACCAGGTCGCTAAAATAATAATCTAATGGAAATTTTTTGAATTTCGACCACTCAGTCTTTCAACAGAAATTCTGTTACATTTTCAATGACCCCTTGTCTAGGATCATGCACCAGGACGCTAAAATAATAATCTACTGGAACTTTTTTTATATTCACATTTAAACGCTTTAAAAACAATTTACAATGCATTTTCAATGACCCCGTTGTTTAGGATCAAGCACCAGGTTGCTAAAACAATAGTCCACAGGAAATTTTTCTATTTTCACATTTAAACGTTATAAAAACAATTTACAGTACATTTTCAATGGCCCCGTTGTCTAGGATCAAGCACCAGGTTGCTAAAACAATACGCCACAGGAAATTTTTTTATATTCATATGTAAACGTTATAAAAACAATTTACAATGTATTTTCAATGACCCCGTCGTCCAGGATCATGCACCAGGTCGCTAAAATGATAATCTAATGGAACTTTTTTTATATTCACATTTAAACGTTATAAAAACAATTTACAGTGGATTTTCAATGGCCCCGTTGTCTAGGATCATGCACCAGGATGCTAAAACAATACTCCACAGGAAATTTTTTTTGATTCACATTTAAACGTTATAAAAACAATTTACAGTGGATTTTCAATGGCCCCGTTGTCTAGTATCATGCACCAGATTGCTAGAACAATACTTCACAGTAAATTTTTTTATATTCACTTTTAAACGTTATATAATCAATTTACAATGCATTTTCAATTGCCCAGTTGTCTAGGATCATGCACCAGGTCGCTTAAATAATAATCTAATGGAAATTTTTTGAATTTCGAACACTCAGTCTTGCAACAGAAATTCTGTTACATTTTCAATGAGCCCCTTGTCTAGGATCATGCACCAGGTTGCTAATATAATAATCTACTGGAACTTTTTTTATATTCACATTTAAACGCTATAAAAACAATTTACAATGCATTTTCAATGACCCCGTTGTTTAGGATCAAGCACCAGGTTGCTAATAAAATACTCAACTGGAACTTTTTTTATATTCACATTTAAACGCTATAAAAACAATTTACAATGCATTTTCAATGTCCCCGTTGACTAGGATCATGCACCAGGACGCTAAAATAATAATCTAATGGAACTTTTTTGAAATTCGAACAATTAGTCTTGCAACAGAAATTCTATTGCATTTTCAATGACCCCTTTGTCTAGGATCATGCACCAGGACGCTAAAATAAGAATCTACTGGAAATTTTTTTATATTCACATTTAAACGTTATAAAAACAATTTACATTGTATTTTCAATGACCCCATTGTCTAGGATCATGCACCAGGTCGCTAAAATAATAATCTAATGGAACTTTTTTTATATTCACATTTTAACTTTATAAAAACAATTTGCAATGCATTTTCAATGACCCCGTGGTCTAGGTTCATGCACCAGGTCGCAAAAGCAATAATCAACTGGAACTTTTTTTAAATTCGAACACTTAGTCTTTCAACAGAAATTCTATTGCATTTTCAATGACCACTTTGTCTAGCATCATGCACCAGGTCGCTAAAATAATAATCTACTGTAACTTTTTTTATATTCACATTTAAACGTTATAAAAACAATTTTCAATGCATTTTCAATGACCCCGTTGTCTAGGATCATGCACCAGGTCGCTAAAATAATAATCTAATGGAACTTTTTTGAAATTCGAACACTTAGTCTTTCAACAGAATTTCTATTGCATTTTCAATGACCCCGTTGTCTAGGATCATGCACCAGGTCGCTAAAATAATAATCTACTGTAACTTTTTTTATATTCACATTTAAACGTTATAAAAACAATTTACAATGTATTTTCAATGACCCCGTTGTCTAGGATCATGCACCAGGACGCTAAAATAATAATCTACTGGAACTTTTTTTATATTCACATTTAAACGTTATAAAAACAATTTACAGTGCATTTTCAATGGCCCCGTTGTCTAGGATCATGCACCAGGTCGCTAAAATAATAATCTACTGGAATTTTTTTTATATTCACATTAAACGTTATAAAAACAATTTACAATGCATTTTTAATGACCCTGTTGTACAGGATCATGCACCAGGTTGCGAAAACAATAATCAACTAGAACTTTTTTATATTCACATTTAAACGTTATAAAAACAATTTACAATGCATTTTCAATGAACCCGTTGTCTAGGATCATGCACCAGGACGCTAAAATCATAATCTAATGGCACTTTTTTGAAACTCGAAAACTTAGTCTTGCAACAGAAATTCTATTGCATTTTCAATGACCCCTTTGTCTAGGATCATGCACCAGGTCGCTAAAATAATAATCTACTGGAACTTTTTTGTATTCACATTTAAACGTTACAAAAACAATTTACAGTGGATTTTTAATGGCCCCGTTGTCTAGGATCCAGCACCGGGTTGCTAAAATTATAATCTACTGGAAATTTTTTTATATTCACATTTAATCGTTATAAAAACAATTTACAATGTATTTTCAATGACCCCGTTGTCTAGCATCATGCGCCAGGTCGCTAAAATAATAATCTACTGGAACTTTTTTTATATTCACATTTAAACGTTATAAAAACAATTTACAGTGGATTTTCAATGGCCCCGTTGTCTAGGATCAGGCACCAGGTCGCTAAAATAATAATCTTCTGGAACTTTTTTGAATTTCGAACACTCAGTCTTTCAACAGAAATTCTGTTGCATTTTCAATGACCCCCTTGTCTAGCATCATGCGCCAGGTCGCTAAAATAATAATCTACTGGACCTTTTTTTGTATTCACATTTAAACGTTACAAAAACAATTTACAGTGGATTTTCAATGACCCCGTTGTCTAGGTTCATGCACCAGGTCGCAAAAGCAATAATCAACTGGAACTTTTTTAAATTCGAACACTTAGTCTTTCAACAGAAATTCTATTGCATTTTCAATGACCGCTTTGTCTAGCATCATGCGCCAGGTCGCTAAAATAATAATCTACTGGAACTTTTTTTATATTCCCATTTAAACGTTATATAATCAATTTACAATGCATTTTCAATGACCCCGTTGTCTAGGATCATGCACCAGGTTGCTAAAATAATAATCTAATGGAACTTTTTTGAAATTCGAACACTTAGTCTTTCAACAGAAATTCTATTGCATTTTCAATGAACCCGTTGTCTAGGATCATGCACCAGGTCGCTAAATTAATAATCTACTGGAACTTTTTTATATACACAATTAAACGTTATAAAAACAATTTACAGTGCATTTACAATGGCCCCGTTGTCTATGATCATGCACCATGTTTCTAAAATAATAATCTAATGGAACTTTTTTGAAATTCGAACACACAGTCCTTCAACAGAAATTCTATTGCATTTTCAATGACCCCTTTGTCTAGGATCATGCACCAGGTTGCTAAAATAATACTCCAAAGGAAATTTTTTCATATTCACATTTAAACGTTATAAAAACAATTTACAATGCATTTTCAATGACCCCGTTGCCTAGGATCATGATCCAGGTCGCTAAATTAATAATCTACTGGAACTTATTTTATATACACAATTAAACGTTATAAAAACAATTTACAGTGCATTTTCAATGGCCCCGTTGTCTAGGATCATGCACCAGTTCGCTAAAATTATAATCTAGTGGAACTTTTTTGAATTTCGAACACTCACTCTTTCAACAGAAATTCTGTTGCATTTTCAATGACCCCCTTGTCTAGGATAATGCACCAGGTCGCTAAATTAATAATCTACTGGAACTTTTTTTATATACACAATTAAACGTTATAAAAACAATTTACAGTGCATTTACAATGGCCCCGTTGTCTAGGATCATGCACCAGTTCGATAAAATTATAATCTAATGGAACTTTTTTGAAATTCGAACACTTAGTCTTTCAACAGAAATTCTATTGCATTTTCAATGACCCCTTTGTCTAGGATCATGCACCAGGTCGCTAAAATGATAATCTAATGGAACTTTTATTATATTCCCATTTAAACGTTATAAAAACAATTAACAATGCATTTTCAATGACCCCGTTGTTTAGGATCAAGCACCAGGTTGCTAAAATAATAATCTATTGGATTTTTTATATTCACATTTAAAAGTTATAAAAACAATTTACAGTGGATTTTCAATGTCCACGTTGTCTAGGATCATGCACCAGGACGCTAAAATAATAATCTAATGGAGCTTTTTTGAAATTCGAACACTTAGTCTTTCAACAGAAATTCTATTGCATTTTCAATGACCCCTTTGTCTCGGATCATGCACCAGGTCGCTAAATTAATAATATACTGGAACTTCTTTTATATACACATTTAAACGTTATAAAAGCAATTTACAGTGCATTTTCAATGGCCCCGTTGTCTAGGATCATGCACCAGGTCGATAAAACTATAATCTAGTGGAACTTTTTGAAATTCAAACACTTAGACTTTCAACAGAACTTCTGTTGCATTTTCAATGACCCCCTTGTCTAGGATCATTCACCAGGTCGCTAAAATAATAATCTACTGGAACTTTTTTTATATTCACATTTAAACGTTATAAAAACAATTTACAATGCATTTTCAATGACCCCGTTGTTTAGGATCAAGCACCAGGTTGCTAAAACAATACTCCACAGGACATTTTTTTATATTCACATTTAAATTGTTATAAAAACAATTTACAATGCATTTTCAATGACCCCGTTGTATAGGATAATGCACAAGGACGCTAAAATAATAATATACTGGAACTTTTTTGAAATTCGAACACTTAGTCTTTCAACAGAAATTCTATTGCATTTTCAATGACCCCTTTGTCTAGGATCATGCACCAGGTCGCCAAATTAATAATCTACTGGAACTTTTTTTATATTCACATTTAAACGCTATAAAAACAATTTACAATGCATTTTCAATGACCCCGTCGTCCAGGATCATGCAGCAGGTCGCTAAAACAATACTCCACAGGAAATTTTTTTATATTCACATTTAAACGATATAAAAACAATTTTCAATGCATTTTCAATGACCCCATTGTCTAGGATCATGCACCAGGTCGCTAAAATAATAATCTACTGGAACTTTTTTGAAATTCGAACACTTAGTCTTTCAACAGAAATTCTATTGCATTTTCAATGACCCCTTTGTCTAGGATCATGCACCAGGTCGCTAAATTAATAATCTACTGGAACTTTTTTTATATACACAATTAAACGTTATAAAAACAATTTACAGTGCATTTACAATGGCCCCGTTGTCTAGGATCATGCACCAGTTCGCTAAAATTAGAATCTATTGGAACTTTTTGAATTTCGAACACTCAGTCTGTCAACAGAAATTCTGTTGCATTTTCAATGACCCCCTTGTCTAGGATAATGCACCAGGACGATAAAATAATAATCTACTGGAACTTTTTTTATATTCACATTTAAACGCTATAAAAACAATTAACAATGCATTTTCAATGACCCCGTTGTTTAGGATCAAGCACCAGGTTGCTAAAATAATAAGCTATTGGAACTTTTTTTATATTCACATTTAAACGGTATAAAAACAATTTACAGTGGATTTTCAATGGCCCCGTTGTCTAGGATCATGCACCAGGTTGCTAAAACAATACTCCACAGGAAATTTTTTTATATTCACATTTAAACGTTATGTAATCAATTTACAATGCATTTTCAATGACCCCTTTGTCTAGGATCATGATCCAGGTCGCTAAATTAATACTCTACTGGAACTTTTTTTATATACACAATTAAACGTTATAAAAACAATTTACAGTGCATTTTCAATGGCCCCGTTGTCTAGGATCATGCACCATTTCGCTAAAATCATAAGCTACTGTAACTTTTTTTATATGCAAAATTAAACTTTATAAAAACAATTTACAGTGCATTTTCAATGGCCCCGTTGTCTAGGATCATGCACCAGGTCGCTAAAGTAATAAACTACTGGTACTTTTTTTATATACACAATTAAACGTTATAAAAACAATTTATAGTGGATTTTCAATGTCCACGTTGTCTAGGATCATGCACCAGGTTGCTAAAACAATACTCCACAGGAAATTTTTTTATATTCACATTTAAACGTTATGTAATCTATTTACAATGCATTTTCAATGACCCCGTTGTTTAGGATCAAGCACCAGGTTGCTAAAACAATACTCCACAGGAAATTTTTTTATATTCACATTTAAACGTTATGTAATCAATTTACAATGCATTTTCAATGACCCCTTTGTCTAGGATCATGATCCAGGTCGCTAAATTAATAATCTACTGGAACTTATTTTATATACACAATTAAACGTTATAAAAACAATTTACAGTGCATTTTCAATGGCCCCGTTGTCTAGGATCATGCACCAGTTCGCTAAAATTATAATCTAGTGGAACTTTTTTGAATTTCGAACACTCACTCTTTCAACAGAAATTCTGTTGCATTTTCAATGACCCCCTTGTCTAGGATAATGCACCAGGTCGCTAAATTAATAATCTACTGGAACTTTTTTTATATACACAATTAAACGTTATAAAAACAATTTACAGTGCATTTACAATGGCCCCGTTGTCTAGGATCATGCACCAGTTCGCTAAAATTATAATCTAATGGAACTTTTTTGAAATTCGAACACTTAGTCTTTCAACAGAAATTCTATTGCATTTTCAATGACCCCTTTGTCTAGGATCATGCACCAGGTCGCTAAAATTATAATCTAATGGAACTTTTATTATATTCCCATTTAAACGTTATAAAAACAATTCACAATGCATTGTCAATGGCCCCGTTGTCTAGGATCATGCACCAGTTCGCTAAATTAATAATCTACTGGAACTTTTTTTATATACACAATTAAACGTTATAAAAACAATTTACAGTGGATTTTCAATGTCCACGTTGTCTAGGATCATGCACCAGGTTGCTAAAACAATACTCCACAGGAAATTTTTTTATATTCACATTTAAACGTTATGTAATCTATTTACAATGCATTTTCAATGACCCCGTTGTTTAGGATCAAGCACCAGGTTGCTAAAACAATACTCCACAGGAAATTTTTTTATATTCACATTTAAACGTTATGTAATCAATTTACAATGCATTTTCAATGACCCCTTTGTCTAGGATCATGATCCAGGTCGCTAAATTAATAATCTACTGGAACTTATTTTATATACACAATTAAACGTTATAAAAACAATTTACAGTGCATTTTCAATGGCCCCGTTGTCTAGGATCATGCACCAGTTCGCTAAAATTATAATCTAGTGGAACTTTTTTGAATTTCGAACACTCACTCTTTCAACAGAAATTCTGCTGCATTTTCAATGACCCCCTTGTCTAGGATAATGCACCAGGTCGCTAAATTAATAATCTACTGGAACTTTTTTATATACACAATTAAACGTTATAAAAACAATTTACAGTGCATTTACAATGGCCCCGTTGTCTAGGATCATGCACCAGTTCGCTAAAATTATAATCTAATGGAACTTTTTTGAAATTCGAACACTTAGTCTTTCAACAGAAATTCTATTGCATTTTCAATGACCCCTTTGTCTAGGATCATGCACCAGGTCGCTAAAATTATAATCTAATGGAACTTTTATTATATTCCCATTTAAACGTTATAAAAACAATTAACAATGCATTTTCAATGACCCCGTTGTTTAGGATCAAGCACCAGGATGCTAAAATAATAATCTACTGGATCTTTTTTTATATTCACATTTAAACGTTATAAAAACAATTTACAGTGCATTTTCAATGGCCCCGTTGTCTAGGATCATGCACCAGGATGCTAAAACAATAATCCACAGGAAATTTTTTTATATTCACATTTAAACGTTATAAAAACAATTTACAATGCATTTTCAATGACCCCTTTGTCTAGGATCATGATCCAGGTCGCTAAATTAATAATCTACTGGAACTTTTTTTATATACACAATTAAACGTTATAAAAACAATTTACAGTGCATTTTCAATGGCCCCGTTGTCTAGGATCATGCAACAGGTCGATAAAACTATAATCTAGTGGAACTTTTTGAAATTCAAACACTTAGACTTTCAACAGAACTTCTGTTGCATTTTCAATGACCCCCTTGTCTAGGATCATTCACCAGGTTGCTAATATAATAATCTACTGGAACTTTTTTTATATTCACATTTAAACGCTATAAAATCAATTTACAATGCATTTTCAATGACCCCGTTGTTTAAGATCAAGCACCAGGTTGCTAAAACAATACTCCACAGGAAATTTTTTTATATTCACATTTAAACGTTATAAAAACAATTTTCAATGCATTTTCAATGACCCCGTTGTCTAGGATCATGCACCAGGTCGCTAAAGTAATACTCTAATGGAACTTTTTTGAAATTCGAACACTTAGTCTTTCAACAGACATTCTATTGCATTTTCAATGACCCCTTTGTCTAGGATCATGCACCAGGTCGCCAAATTAATAATATACTGGAACTTCTTTTATATACACATTTAAACGTTATAAAAGCAATTTACAGTGCATTTTCAATGGCCCCGTTGTCTAGGATCATGCACCAGGTCGATAAAACTATAATCTAGTGGAACTTTTTTGAAATTCAAACACTTAGACTTTCAACAGAACTTCTGTTGCATTTTCAATGACCCCCTTGTCTAGGATCATGCACCAGGTCGCTAAAATAATAATCTACTGGAACTTTTATTATATTCACATTTAAACGTTATAAAAACAATTTACAATGCATTTTCAATGACCCCGTTATCTAAGATCAAGCACCAGGTTGCTAAAACAATACTCCACAGGAAATTTTTTTATATTCACATTTAAACGTTATAAAAACAGTTCACAATGCATTTTCAATGACCCCGTTGTCTAGGATCATGCACCAGGACGCTAAAATAATAATCTACTGGAACTTTTTTGAAATTCGAACACTTAGTCTTTCAACAGAAATTCTATTGCATTTTCAATGACCCCTTTGTCTAGGATCATGCACCAGGTCGCCAAATTAATAATCTACTGGAACTTTTTTTATATTCACATTTAAACGCTATAAAAACAATTTACAATGCATTTTCAATGACCCCGTCGTCCAGGAACATGCAGTAGGTCGCTAAAACAATACTCCACAGGAAATTTTTTTATATTCACATTTAAACGTTATAAAAACAATTTACAATGCATTATCAATGACCCCATTGTCCAGGATCATGCACCAGGTCGCTAAAATAATAATCTAATGGAACTTTTTTGAAATTCGAACACTTAGTCTTCCAACAGAAATTCCATTGCATCCTCAATGACCCCGTTGTCTAGGATCATGCACCAGGTCGCTAAATTAATAATCTACTGGAACTTTTTTTATATACACAATTAAACGTTATAAAAACAATTTAGAGTGCATTTACAATGGCCCCGTTGTCTAGGATCATGCACCAGTTCGCTAAAATTAGAATCTATTGGAACTTTTTTGAATTTCGAACACTCAGTCTGTCAACAGAAATTCTGTTGCATTTTCAATGACCCCCTTGTCTAGGATAATGCACCAGGACGATAAAATAATAATCTACTGGAACTTTTTTTATATTCACATTTAAACGCTATAAAAACAATTAACAATGCATTTTCAATGACCCCGTTGTTTAGGATCAAGCACCAGGTTGCTAAAATAATAAGCTATTGGAACTTTTTTTATATTCACATTTAAACGGTATAAAAACAATTTACAGTGGATTTTCAATGGCCCCGTTGTCTAGGATCATGCACCAGATTGCTAGAACAATACTTCACAGTAAATTTTTTTATATTCACATTTAAACGTTATGTAATCAATTTACAATGCATTTTCAATGACCCCTTTGTCTAGGATCATGATCCAGGTCGCTAAATTAATACTCTACTGGAACTTTTTTTATATACACAATTAAACGTTATAAAAACAATTTACAATGCATTTTCAATGACCCCGTTGTCTAGGATCATGCACCAGTTCGCTAAAATAATAATCTACTGGAACTTTTTTTATATACACAATTAAACGTTATAAAAACAATTTACAGTGCATTTTCAATGGCCCCGTTGTCTAGGATCAAGCACCAGGTGGCTAAATCAAGAATCAACTGGAACTTTTTATATATACACAATTAAACGTTATAAAAACAATTTACAGTGCATTTACAATGGCCCCGTTGTCTAGGATCATGCACCAGTTCGCTAAAATTAGAATCTATTGGAACTTTTTTGAATTTCGAACACTCAGTCTGTCAACAGAAATTCTGTTGCATTTTCAATGACCCCCTTGTCTAGGATAATGCACCAGGACGATAAAATAATAATCTACTGGAACTTTTTTTATATTCACATTTAAACGCTATAAAAACAATTTACAATGCATTTTCAATGTCCCCGTTGACTAGGATCATGCACCAGGTTGCTAAAATAATAAGCTACTGGAACTTTTTTTATATCCACATTTAAACGTTATAAAAACAATTTACAGTGGATTTTCAATGGCCCCGTTGTCTAGGATCAAGCACCAGGTTGCTAAAACAATACTCCACAGGAAAATTATTTATATTCAAAATTAAACGTTATTTAATCAATTTACAATGCATTTTCAATGACCCCCTTGTCTAGGATAATGCACCAGGTCGCTAAATTAATAATCTACTGGAACTTTTTTTATATACACAATTAAACGTTATAAAAACAATTTACAGTGCATTTACAATGACCCCTTTGTCTAGGATCATGCACCAGGTCGCCAAATTAATAATATACTGGAACTTCTTTTATATACACATTTAAACGTTATAAAAGCAATTTACAGTGCATTTTCAATGGCCCCGTTGTCTAGGATCATGCACCAGGTCGATAAAACTATAATCTAGTGGAACTTTTTTGAAATTCAAACACTTAGACTTTAAAAAGAAATTCTGTTGAATTTTCAATGACCCCTTTGTCTAGGATCATTCACCGGGTCGCTAAAATAATAATCTACTGGAACTTTTTTTATATTCACATTTAAACGTTATAAAAACAATTTACAATGCATTTTCAATGACCCCGTTGTTTAGGATCAAGCACCAGGTTGCTAAAACAATACTCCACAGGAAATTTTTTTATATTCACATTTAAACGTTATGAAAACAATATACAATGCATTTTCACTGACCCGTTGTCTAGGATCATGCACCAGGTGGCTAAAATAATAATCTACTGGAACTTTATTGAAATTCGAACACTGAGTCTTTCAACAGAAATTCTATTGCATTTTCATTGACCCCGTTGACTAGGATCATGCACCAGGTTGCTAAAATAATAATCTACTGGAACTTTTTTTATATTCACATTTAAACGTTATAAAAACAATTTACAATGCATTTTCAATGACCCCATTGTCCAGGATCATGCACCAGGACCCTAAAATAATAATCTAATGGAACTTTTTTGAAATTCGAACACTTAGTCTTTCAACAGAAATTCTATTGCATTTTCAATGACCCCTTTGTCTAGGATCATGCACCAGGTCGCTAAATTAATAATCTACTGGAACTTTTTTTATATACACAATTAAACGTTATAAAAACAATTTACAGTGCATTTACAATGGCCCCGTTGTCTAGGATCATGCACCAGTTCGCTAAAATTAGAATCTATTGGAACTTTTTTGAATTTCGAACACTCAGTCTGTCAACAGAAATTCTGTTGCATTTTCAATGACCCCCTTGTCTAGGATAATGCACCAGGTCGCCAAATTAATAATCTACTGGAACTTTTTTTATATTCACATTTAAACGCTATAAAATCAATTTACAATGCATTTTCAATGACCCCGTTGTTTAGGATCAAGCACCAGGTTGCTAAAATAATAAGCTATTGGAACTTTTTTTATATTCACATTTAAACGGTATAAAAACAATTTACAGTGGATTTTCAATGGCCCCGTTGTCTAGGATCATGCACCAGGTTGCTAAAACAATACTTCACAGTAAACTTTTTTATATTCACATTTAAACGTTATGTAATCAATTTACAATGCATTTTCAATGACCCCTTTGTCTAGGATCATGATCCAGGTCGCTAAATTAATAATCTACTGGAACTTTTTTTATATACACAATTAAACGTTATAAAAACAATTTGCAGTGCATTTTCAATGGCCCCGTTGTCTAGGATCATGCACCAGTTCGCTAAATTAATAATCTACTGGAACTTTTTTTATATACACAATTAAACGTTATAAAAACCATTTACAGTGCATTTACAATGGCCCCGTTGTCTAGGATCATGCACCAGTTCGCTAAAATTATAATCTAGTGGAACTTTTTTGAATTTCGAACACTCACTCTTTCAACAGAAATTCTGTTGCATTTTCAATGACCCCCTTGTCTAGGATAATGCACCAGGTCGCTAAATTAATAATCTACTGGAACTTTTTTTATATACACAATTAAACGTTATAAAAACCATTTACAGTGCATTTACAATGGCCCCGTTGTCTAGGATCATGCACCAGTTCGCTAAAATTATAATCTAGTGGAACTTTTTTGAATTTCGAACACTCAGTCTGTCAACAGAAATTCTGTTGCATTTTCAATGACCCCCTTGTCTAGGATAATGCACCAGGTCGCCAAATTAATAATCTACTGGAACTTTTTTTATATTCACATTTAAACGCTATAAAATCAATTTACAATGCATTTTCAATGACCCCGTTGTTTAGGATCAAGCACCAGGTTGCTAAAATAATAAGCTACTGGAACTTTTTTTATATCCACATTTAAACGTTATAAAAACAATTTACAGTGGATTTTCAATGGCCCCGTTGTCTAGGATCAAGCACCAGGTTGCTAAAACAATACTCCACACGAACTTTTTTATATTCACATTTAAACGTTATGTAATCAATTTACAATGCATTTTCAATGACCCCTTTGTCTAGGATCATGATCCAGGTCGCTAAATTAATAATCTACTGGAACTTTTTTTATATACACAATTAAACGTTATAAAAACAATTTGCAGTGCATTTTCAATGGCCCCGTTGTCTAGGATCATGCACCAGTTCGCTAAATTAATAATCTACTGGAACTTTTTTTATATACACAATTAAACGTTATAAAAACCATTTACAGTGCATTTACAATGGCCCCGTTGTCTAGGATCATGCACCAGTTCGCTAAAATTATAATCTAGTGGAACTTTTTTGAATTTCGAACACTCACTCTTTCAACAGAAATTCTGTTGCATTTTCAATGACCCCCTTGTCTAGGATAATGCACCAGGTCGCTAAATTAATAATCTACTGGAACTTTTTTTATATACACAATTAAACGTTATAAAAACCATTTACAGTGCATTTACAATGGCCCCGTTGTCTAGGATCATGCACCAGTTCGCTAAAATTATAATCTAGTGGAACTTTTTTGAATTTCGAACACTTACTCTTTCAACAGAAATTCTGTTGCATTTTCAATGACCCCCTTGTCTAGGATAATGCACCATGTCGCTAAATTAATAATCTACTGGAACTTTTTTTATATACACAATTAAACGTTAAAAAAACCATTTACAGTGCATTTACAATGGCCCCGTTGTCTAGGATCATGCACCAGTTCGCTAAAATTATAATCTAATGGAACTTTTTTGAAATTCGAACACTTAGTCTTTCAACAGAAATTCTATTGCATTTTCAATGACCCCTTTGTCTAGGATCATGCACCAGGACGCTAAAATAATAATCTACTGGAACTTTTTTTATATTCGCATTTAAACGCTATAAAAACAATTTACAATTCATTTTCAATGACCCCGTTGTTTAGGATCAAGCACCAGGTTGCTAAAATAATAATCTATTGGATCCCTTTTTTATATTCACATTTAAACGTTATAAAAACAATTTACAGTGGATTTTCAATGTCCACGTTGTCTAGGATCATGCACCAGGTTGCTAAAACAATACTCCACAGGAAATTTTTATATTCACATTTAAACGTTATGTAATCAATTTACAATGCATTTTCAATGACCCCGTTATTTAGGATCAAGCACCAGGTTGCTAAAACAATACTCCACAGGAAATTTTTTTATATTCACATTTAAACGTTATAAAACTAATTTACAATGCATTTTCAATGACCCCGTTGTCTAGGATCATGCACCAGGTCGCTAAAATAATAATCTAATGGAGCTTTTTTGAATTTCGACCACTCAGTCTTTCAACAGAACTTCTGTTGCATTTTCAATGACCCCCTTGTCTAGGATCATGCACCAGGTTGCTAAAATAATAATCTACTGGAACTTTTTTTATATCCACATTTAAACGTTATAAAAACAATTTACAATGCATTTTCAATGACTCCGTTGTTTAGGATCAAGCACCAGGTTGCTAAAACAATACTCCACAGGAAATTTTTTTATATTCACATTTAAACGTTATAAAAACAATTTACAATGCATTTTCAATGAACCCGCTGTCTAGGATCATGCACCAGGACGCTAAAATAATAATCTAATGGAACTTTTTTGAAATTCGAACACTTAGTCTTTCAACATAAATTCTATTGCATTTTCAATGACCCCTTTGTCTAGGATCATGCACCAGGTCGCCAAATTAATAATCTACTGGAACTTTTTTTATATACACAATTAAACGTTATAAAAACAATTTACAGTGCATTTTCAATGGCCCCGTTGTCTAGGATCATGCACCAGGTAGCTAAAATTATAATCTAGTGGAACTTTTTTGAATTTCGAACACTCAGTCTTTCAACAGAAATTCTGTTGCATTTTCAATGACCCCCTTGTCTAGGATAATGCACCAGGACGCTAAAATAATAATCTACTGGAACTTTTTTTATATTCACATTTAAACGCTATAAAAACAATTTACAATGCATTTTCAATGACCCCGTCGTCCAGGATCATGCAGCAGGTCGCTAAAACAATACTCCACAGGAAATTTTTTTATATTCACATTTAAACGTTATAAAAACAATTTACAATGCATTTTCAATGACCCCATTGTCTAGGATCATGCACCAGGACGCTAAATTAATAATCTACTGGAACTTCTTTTATATACACATTTAAACGTTATAAAAGCAATTTACAGTGCATTTTCAATGGCCCCGTTGTCTAGGATCATGCACCAGGTCGATAAAACTATAATCTAGTGGAACTTTTTTGAATTTCGAACACTCAGACTTTCAACAGAAATTCTGTTGCATTTTCAATGACCCCCTTGTCTAGGATAATGCTCCAGGACGCTAAAATAATAATCTACTGGAACTTTTTTTATATTCACATTTAAACGCTATAAAAACAATTTACAATGCATTTTCAATGACCCCGTCGTCCAGGATCATGCAGCAGGTCGCTAAATTAATAATATACTGGAACTTCTTTTATATACACATTTAAACGTTATAAAAACAATTTACAATGCATTTTCAATGACCCCGTTGTCTAGGATCATGCACCAGGGCGCTAAAATAATAATCTAATGGAACTTTTTTGAAATTCGAACACTTAGTCTTTCAACAGAAATTCTATTGCATTTTGAATGACCCCTTTGTCTAGGATCATGCACCAGGTCGCTAAATTAATAATATACTGGAACTTCTTTTATATACACATTTAAACGTTATAAAAACAATTTACAATGCATTTTCAATGACCCCGTTGTCTAGGATCATGCACCAGGGCGCTAAAATAATAATCTAATGGAACTTTTTTGAAATTCGAACACTTAGTCTTTCAACAGAAATTCTATTGCATTTTCAATGACCCCTTTGTCTAGGATCATGCACCAGGTCGCTAAATTAATAATATACTGGAACTTCTTTTATATACACATTTAAACGTTATAAAAGCAATTTACAGTGCATTTTCAATGGCCCCGTTGTCTAGGATCATGCACCAGGTCGATAAAACTATAATCTAGTGGAACTTTTTGAATTTCGAACACTCAGTCTTGCAACAGAAATTCTGTTACATTTTCAATGACCCCCTTGTCTAGGATCATGCACCAGGACGCTAAAATAATAATCTACTGGAACTTTTTTTTTATTCACATTTGAACGCTATAAAAACAATTTACAATGCATTTTCAATGACCCCGTCGTCCAGGATCATGCAGCAGGTCGCTAAAACAATACTCCACAGGAAATTTTTTTATATTCACATTTAAACGTTATAAAAACAATTTTCAATGCATTTTCAATGACCCCGTTGTCTAGGATCATGCACCAGGTCGCTAAAATAATAATCTAATGGAACTTTTTTGAAATTCGAACACTTAGTCTTTCAACAGAAATTCTATTGCATTTTC
The DNA here is from genome assembly GCA_030998225.1 of Diplolepis rosae. Taxonomy (NCBI): domain Eukaryota; kingdom Metazoa; phylum Arthropoda; class Insecta; order Hymenoptera; family Diplolepididae; genus Diplolepis; species Diplolepis rosae. The sequence goes on from JAPYXD010000739.1 coordinate 697,796, forward strand.
AATGACCCCTTTGTCTAGGATCATGCACCAGGTCGCTAAATTAATAATCTACTGGAACTTTTTTTATATACACAATTCAACGTTATAAAAACAATTTACAGTGCATTTACAATGGCCCCGTTGTCTAGGATCATGCACCAGTTCGCTAAAATAAGAATCTATTGGAACTTTTTTGAATTTCGAACACTCAGTCTGTCAACAGAAATTCTGTTGCATTTTCAATGACCCCCTTGTCTAGGATAATGCACCAGGACGATAAAATAATAATCTACTGGAACTTTTTTTATATTCACATTTAAACGCTATAAAAACAATTAACAATGCATTTTCAATGACCCCGTTGTTTAGGATCAAGCACCAGGTTGCTAAAATAATAATCTATTGGAACTTTTTTATATTCACATTTAAACGGTATAAAAACAATTTACAGTGGATTTTCAATGGCCCCGTTGTCTAGGATCATGCACCAGATTGCTAGAACAATACTTCACAGTAAATTTTTTTATATTCACATTTAAACGTTATGTAATCAATTTACAATGCATTTTCAATGACCCCTTTGTCTAGGATCATGATCAAGGTCGCTAAATTAATAATCTACTGGAACTTTTTTTATATACACAATTAAACGTTATAAAAACAATTTACAGTGCATTTTCAATGGCCCCGTTGTCTAGGATCATGCACCAGTTCGCTAAAATTATAATATAGTGGAACTTTTTTGAATTTCGAACACTCACTCTTTCAACAGAAATTCTGTTGCATTTTCAATGACCCCCTTGTCTAGGATAATGCACCAGGTCGCTAAATTAATAATCTACTGGAACTTTTTTTATATACACAATTAAACGTTATAAAAACAATTTACAGTGCATTTACAATGGCCCCGTTGTCTAGGATCATGCACCAGTTCGCTAAAATTATAATCTAATGGAACTTTTTTGAAATTCGAACACTTAGTCTTTCAACAGAAATTCTATTTCTTTTTCAATGACCCCTTTGACTAGGATCATGCACAAGGTCGCTAAAATGATAATCTAATGGAACTTTTATTATATTCCCATTTAAACGTTATAAAAACAATTAACAATGCATTTTCAATGACCCCGTTGTTTAGGATCAAGCACCAGGTTGCTAAAATAATAATCTATTGGAACTTTTTTTATATTTACATTTAAACGGTATAAAAACAATTTACAGTGGATTTTCAATGGCCCCGTTGTCTAGGATCATGCACCAGGTTGCTAAAACAATACTCCACAGGAAATTATTTTATATTCACATTTAAACGTTATGTAATCAATTTACAATGCATTTTCAATGACCCCTTTGTCTAGGATCATGATCCAGGTCGATAAATTAATAATCTACTGGAACTTTTTTTATATACACAATTAAACGTTATAAAAACAATTTACAGTGCATTTTCAATGTCCCCGTTGTCTAGGATCATGCACCAGGACGCTAAAATAATAATCTAATGGAGCTTTTTTGAAATTCGAACACTTAGTCTTTCAACAGAAATTCTATTGCATTTTCAATGACCCCTTTGTCTAGGATCATGCACCAGGTCGCTAAATTAATAATATACTGGAACTTCTTTTATATACACATTTAAACGTTATAAAAGCAATTTACAGTGCATTTTCAATGGCCCCGTTGTCTAGGATCATGCACCAGGTCGATAAAACTATAATCTAGTGGAACTTTTTTGAAATTCAAACACTTAGTCTTTCAACAGAACTTCTGTTGCATTTTCAATGACCCCCTTGTCTAGGATCATTCACCAGGTCGCTAAAATAATAATCTAATGGAAACTTTTTTATATTCACATTTAAACGTTATAAAAAAAATTTACAATGCATTTTCAATGACCCCGTTGTTTAGGATCAAGCACCAGGTTGCTAAAAAAATACTCCACAGGAACTTTTTTATATTCACATTTAAACGTTATAAAAACAATTTACAATGCATTTTCAATGAACCCGTTGTCTAGGATCATGCACCAGTTCGCTAAAATTATAATCTAGTGGAACTTTTTGAATTTCGAACACTCACTCTTTCAACAGAAATTCTGTTGCATTTTCAATGACCCCCTTGTCTAGGATAATGCACCAGGTCGCTAAATTAATAATCTACTGGAACTTTTTTTATATACACAATTAAACGTTATAAAAACCATTTACAGTGCATTTACAATGGCCCCGTTGTCTAGGATCATGCACCAGTTCGCTAAAATTATAATCTAGTGGAACTTTTTTGAATTTCGAACACTTACTCTTTCAACAGAAATTCTGTTGCATTTTCAATGACCCCCTTGTCTAGGATAATGCACCAGGTCGCTAAATTAATAATCTACTGGAACTTTTTTTATATACACAATTAAACGTTAAAAAAACCATTTACAGTGCATTTACAATGGCCCCGTTGTCTAGGATCATGCACCAGTTCGCTAAAATTATAATCTAATGGAACTTTTTTGAAATTCGAACACTTAGTCTTTCAACAGAAATTCTATTGCATTTTTAATGACCCCTTTGTCTAGGATCATGCACCAGGACGCTAAAATAATAATCTACTGGAACTTTTTTTATATTCGCATTTAAACGCTATAAAAACAACTTACAATTCATTTTCAATGACCCCGTTGTTTAGGATCAAGCACCAGGTTGCTAAAATAATAATCTATTGGATCCCTTTTTTATATTCACATTTAAACGTTATAAAAACAATTTACAGTGGATTTTCAATGTCCACGTTGTCTAGGATCATGCACCAGGTTGCTAAAACAATACTCCACAGGAAATTTTTTTATATTCACATTTAAAAGTTATAAAAGCAATTTACAATGCATTTTCAATAGCCCCGTTGTGTAGGATCAAGCACCAGTTTGCTAAAACAATACTCCACAGGAAATTTTTTTATATTCACATTTAAACGTTATAAAACTAATTTACAATGCATTTTCAATGACCCCGTTGTCTAGGATCATGCACCAGGACGCTAAAATAATAATCTAATGGAGCTTTTTTGAATTTCGACCACTCAGACTTTCAACAGAACTTCTGTTGCATTTTCAATGACCCCCTTGTCTAGGATCATTCACCAGGTCGCTAATATAATAATCTACAGGAACTTTTTTATATTCACATTTAAACGTTATAAAAAAAATTTACAATGCATTTTCAATGACCCCGTTGTTTAGGATCAAGCACCAGGTTGCTAAAACAATACTCCACAGGAAATTTTTTTATATTCACATTTAAAAGCTATAAAAACAATTTACAATGCATTTTCAATGAACCCGCTGTCTAGGATCATGCACCAGGACGCTAAAATAATAATCTAATGGAACTTTTTTGAAATTCGAACACTTAGTCTTTCAACAGAAATTCTATTGCATTTTCAATGACCCCTTTGTCTAGGATCATGCACCAGGTCGCCAAATTAATAATCTACTGGAACTTTTTTTATATACACAATTAAACGTTATAAAAACAATTTACAGTGCATTTTCAATGGCCCCGTTGTCTAGGATCATGCACCAGGTCGCTAAAATTATAATCTAGTGGAACTTTTTTGAATTTCGAACACTCAGTCTTTCAACAGAAATTCTGTTGCATTTTCAATGACCCCCTTGTCTAGGATAATGCACCAGGACGCTAAAATAATAATCTACTGGAACTTTTTTTATATTCACATTTAAACGCTATAAAAAAAATTTACAATGCATTTTCAATGACCCCGTCGTCCAGGATCATGCAGCAGGTCGCTAAAACAATACTCCACAGGAAATTTTTTTATATTCACATTTAAACGTTATAAAAACAATTTACAATGCATTTTCAATGACCCCATTGTCTAGGATCATGCACCAGGACGCTAAATTAATAATCTACTGGAACTTCTTTTATATACACATTTAAACGTTATAAAAGCAATTTACAGTGCATTTTCAATGGCCCCGTTGTCTAGGATCATGCACCAGGTCGATAAAACTATAATCTAGTGGAACTTTTTTGAATTTCGAACACTCAGACTTTCAACAGAAATTCTGTTGCATTTTCAATGACCCCCTTGTCTAGGATAATGCTCCAGGACGCTAAAATAATAATCTACTGGAACTTTTTTTATATTCACATTTAAACGCTATAAAAACAATTTACAATGCATTTTCAATGACCCCGTCGTCCAGGATCATGCAGCAGGTCGCTAAATTAATAATATACTGGAACTTCTTTTATATACACATTTAAACGTTATAAAAACAATTTACAATGCATTTTCAATGACCCCGTTTACTAGGATCATGCACCAGGACGCTAAAATAATAATCTAATGGAACTTTTTTGAAATTCGAACACTTAGTCTTTCAACAGAAATTCTATTGCATTTTGAATGACCCCTTTGTCTAGGATCATGCACCAGGTCGCTAAATTAATAATATACTGGAACTTCTTTTATATACACATTTAAACGCTATAAAAACAATTTACAATGCATTTTAAATGACCCCGTTGTCAAGGATCATGCACCAGGACGCTAAAATAATAATCTAATGGAACTTTTTTGAAATTCGAACACTTAGTCTTTCAACAGAAATTCTATTGCATTTTCAATGACCCCTTTGTCTAGGATCATGCACCAGGTCGCTAAATTAATAATATACTGGAACTTCTTTTATATACACATTTAAACGTTATAAAAGCAATTTACAGTGCATTTTCAATGGCCCCGTTGTCTAGGATCATGCACCAGGTCGATAAAACTATAATCTAGTGGAACTTTTTTGAATTTCGAACACTCAGTCTTTCAACAGAATTTCTGTTGCATTTTCAATGACCCCCTTGTCTAGGATCATGCACCAGGTCGCTAAAATAATAATCTACTTGAACTTTTTTTATATTCACATTTAAACGCTATAAAAACAATTTACAATGCATTTTTAATGACCCTGTTGTACAGGATCATGCACCAGGTCGCTAAAACAATACTCCACAGGAAATTTTTTTATATTCACATTTAAACGTTATAAAAACAATTTTCAATGCATTTTCAATGACCCCGTTGTCTAGGATCATGCACCAGGGCGCTAAAATAATAATCTAATGGAACTTTTTTGAAATTCGAACACTTAGTCTTTCAACAGAAATTCTATTGCATTTTCAATGACCCCTTTGTCTAGGATCATGCACCAGGTCGCTAAATTAATAATCTACTGGAACTTTTTTTATATACACAATTCAACGTTATAAAAACAATTTACAGTGCATTTACAATGGCCCCGTTGTCTAGGATCATGCACCAGTTCGCTAAAATAAGAATCTATTGGAACTTTTTTGAATTTCGAACACTCAGTCTGTCAACAGAAATTCTGTTGCATTTTCAATGACCCCCTTGTCTAGGATAATGCACCAGGACGATAAAATAATAATCTACTGGAACTTTTTTTATATTCACATTTAAACGCTATAAAAACAATTTTCAATGCATTTTCAATGACCCCGTTGTCTAGGATCATGCACCAGGTCGCTAAAATAATAATCTATTAGAACTTTTTTTATATTCACATTCAAACGCTATAAAAACAATTTACAATGCATTTTCAATGGCCCCGTTGTCTAGGATCATGCACCAGGTCGCTAAAATAATACTCCACAGGAAATTTTTTTATATTCACATTTAAACGTTATGTAATCAATTTACAATGCATTTTCAATGACCCCTTTGTCTAGGATCATGATCAAGGTCGCTAAATTAATAATCTACTGGAACTTTTTTTATATACACAATTAAACGTTATAAAAACAATTTACAGTGCATTTTCAATGGCCCCGTTGTCTAGGATCATGCACCAGTTCGCTAAAATTATAATATAGTGGAACTTTTTTGAATTTCGAACACTCACTCTTTCAACAGAAATTCTGTTGCATTTTCAATGACCCCCTTGTCTAGGATAATGCACCAGGTCGCTAAATTAATAATCTACTGGAACTTTTTTTATATACACAATTAAACGTTATAAAAACAATTTACAGTGCATTTACAATGGCCCCGTTGTCTAGGATCATGCACCAGTTCGCTAAAATTATAATCTAATGGAACTTTTTTGAAATTCGAACACTTAGTCTTTCAACAGAAATTCTAATTCATTTTCAATGACCCCTTTGTCTAGGATCATGCACCAGGTCGCTAAAATGATAATCTAATGGAACTTTTATTATATTCCCATTTAAACGTTATAAAAACAATTAACAATGCATTTTCAATGACCCCGTTGTTTAGGATCAAGCACCAGGTTGCTAAAATAATAATCTATTGGAACTTTTTTTATATTTACATTTAAACGGTATAAAAACAATTTACAGTGCATTTTCAATGGCCCCGTTGTCTAGGATCATGCACCAGATTGCTAAAACAATACTCCACAGCAAATTATTTTATATTCACATTTAAACGTTATGTAATCAATTTACAATGCATTTTCAATGACCCCTTTGTCTAGGATCATGATCCAGGTCGATAAATTAATAATCTACTGGAACTTTTTTTATATACACAATTAAACGTTATAAAAACCACTTACAGTGCATTTTCAATGTCCCCGTTGTCTAGGATCATGCACCAGGACGCTAAAATAATAATCTAATGGAGCTTTTTTGAAATTCGAACACTTAGTCTTTCAACAGAAATTCTATTGCATTTTCAATGACCCCTTTGTCTAGGATCATGCACCAGGTCGCTAAATTAATAATATACTGGAACTTCTTTTATATACACATTTAAACGTTATAAAAGCAATTTACAGTGCATTTTCAATGGCCCCGTTGTCTAGGATCATGCACCAGGTCGATAAAACTATAATCTAGTGGAACTTTTTGAAATTCAAACACTTAGTCTTTCAACAGAACTTCTGTTGCATTTTCAATGACCCCCTTGTCTAGGATCATTCACCAGGTCGCTAAAATAATAATCTACTGGAACTTTTTTTATATCCACATTTAAACGTTATAAAAACAATTTACAATGAATTTTCAATGACACTGTTGTATAGGATCAAGCATCAGGTTGCTAAAAAAATACTAAACAGGAAATTTTTTTATATCCACAATTAAACGTTATAAGAACAATTTACAATGCATTTTCAATGAAGCCGTTGTCTAGGATCATGCACCAGGTTGCTAAAATAATAATCTAATGGAACTTTTTTGAAATTCGAACACTTAGTCTTTCAAGAGAAATTCTGTTGCGTTTTCAATGACCCCCTTGTCTAGGATCATGCACCAGGTCGCCAAATTAATAATCTAGAGGAACTTTTTTTATTTAAAAAAGTAAACGTTATATATAAAATTTACAATGCATTTTCAATGGCCCCGTTGTCTATGATCAAGCACCAGGTCGCTAAAATAATAATCTAGTGGAACTTTTTTGAATTTCGAACACTCAGTCTTTCAACAGAAATTCTGTTGCATTTTCAATGACCCCCTTGTCTAGGATAATGCACCAGGACGCTAAAATAATAATCTACTGGAACTTTTTTATATTCACATTTAAACGCTATAAAAACAATTTACAATGCATTTTCAATGACCCCGTCGTCCAGGATCATGCAGCAGGTCGCTAAAACAATACTCCACAGGAAATTGTTTTATATTCACATTTAAACGTTATAAAAACAATTTACAATGCATTTTCAATGACCCCATTGTCTAGGATCATGCACCAGGACGCTAAATTAATAATCTACTGGAACTTCTTTTATATACACATTTAAACGTTATAAAAGCAATTTACAGTGCATTTTCAATGGCCCCGTTGTCTAGGATCATGCACCAGGTCGATAAAACTATAATCTAGTGGAACTTTTTTGAAATTCAAACACTTAGTCTTTCAACAGAACTTCTGTTGCATTTTCAATGACCCCCTTGTCTAGGATCATTCACCAGGTCGCTAAAATAATAATCTACTGGAACTTTTATTATATTCACATTTAAACGTTATAAAAACAATTTACAATGCATTTTCAATGACCCCGTTGTTTAAGATCAAGCACCAGGTTGCTAAAACAATACTCCACAGGAAATTTTTTTATATTCACATTTAAACGTTATAAAAACAATTTACAATGCATTTTCAATGACCCCGTTGTCTAGGATCATGCACCAGGACGCTAAAATAATAATCTAATGGAACTTTTTTGAAATTCGAACACTTAGTATTTAAACAGAAATTCTGTTTCATTTTCAATTACACCGTTGTCTAGGATCATGCACCAGGTCGCCAAATTAATAATATACTGGAACTTCTTTTATAAACACATTTAAACGTTATAAAAGAAATTTACAGTGCATTTTCAATGGCCCCGTTGTCTAGGATCATGCACCAGGTCGATAAAACTATAATCTAGTGGAACTTTTTTGAAATTCAAACACTTAGTCTTTCAACAGAATTTCTGTTGCATTTTCAATGACCCCCTTGTCTAGGATCATGCACCAGGTCGCTAAAATAATAATCTATTTGAACTTTTTTTATATTCACATTTAAACGTTATAAAAACAATTTACAATGCATTTTTAATGACCCCGTTGTCTAGGATCAAGCACCACGTTGCTAAAACAATACTCCACAGGAAATTTTTTTATATTCACATTTAAACGTTATAAAAACAATTTACAATGCATTTTCAATGACCCCGTTGTCTAGGATCATGCACCTGGACGCTAAAATAATAATCTAATGGAACTTTTTTGAAATTCGATCACTTAGTCTTTCAACAGAATTTCTGTTGCATTTTCAATGACCCCCTTGTCTAGGATCATGCACCAGGTCGCCAAATTAATAATCTACTGGAACTTTTTTTATATTCACATTTGAACGCTATAAAAACAATTTACAATGCATTTTCAATGACCCCGTCGTCCAGGATCATGCAGTAGGTCGCTAAAATAATACTCCACAGGAAATTTTTTTATATTCACATTTAAACGGAATAAAAACAATTTACAATACATTTTCAATGACCCCATTGTCCAGGATCATGCACCAGGACGCTAAAATAATAATCTAATGGAACTTTTTTGAGATTCGAACACTTAGTCTTTCAACAGAAATTCTATTGCATTTTCAATGACCCCTTTGTCTAGGATCATGCACCAGGTCGCTAAATTAATAATCTACTGGAACTTTTTTTATATACACAATTAAACGTTATAAAAACATTTTACAGTGCATTTACAATGGCCCCGTTGTCTAGGATCATGCAGTAGGTCGCTAAAACAATACTCCACAGGAAATTTTTTTATATTCACATTTAAACGTTATAAAAACAATTAACAGTACATTTTCAATGACCCCATTGTCCAGGATCATGCACCAGGACGCTAAAATAATAATCTAATGGAACTTTTTTGAAATTCGAACACTTAGTCTTTCAACAGAAATTCTATTGCATTTTCAATGACCCCTTTGTCTAGGATCATGCACCAGGTCGCTAAATTAATAATCTACTGGAACTTTTTTTATATACACAATTAAACGTTATAAAAACAATTTACAATGCACTTCCATGGTCCCGTTGTCTAGGATCATGCACCAGTTCGCTAAAACTATAATCTAGTGGAACTTTTTTGAAATTCAAACACTTAGACTTTCAACAGAACTTCTGTTGCATTTTCAATGACCCCCTTGTCTAGGATCATTCACCAGGTCGCTAAAATAATAATATATTTGAACTTTTTTTATATTAACATTTAAACGTTATAAAAACAATTTACAATGCATTTTCAATGACCCCGTTGTTTAGGATCAAGCACCAGGTTGCTAAAACAATAATCCACAGGAAATTTTTTTATATTCACATTTAAACGTTATAAAAACTATTTACAATGTATTTTCAATGACCCCGTTGTCTAGGATCATGCACCTGGACGCTAAAATAATAATCTAATGGAACTTTTTTGAAATTCGATCACTTAGTCTTTCAACAGAATTTCTGTTGCATTTTCAATGACCCCCTTGTCTAGGATCATGCACCAGGTCGCCAAATTAATAATCTACTGGAACTTTTTTATATTCACATTTAAACGCTATAAAAACAACTTAGAGTGCATTTGCAAGTACCCCGTCGTCCATGATCATGCACTAGGTCGCTAAAACAATACTCCACAGGAAATTTTTTTATATTCACATTTAAACGTTATAAAAACAATTTACAATACATTTTCAATGACCCCATTGTCCAGGATCATGCACCAGGACGCCAAAATAATAATCTAATGGAACTTTTTTGAAATTCGAACACTTAGTCTTTCAACAGAAATTCTATTGCATTTTCAATGACCCCTTTGTCTAGGATCATGCACCAGGTCGCTAAATTAATAATCTACTGGAACTTTTTTTATATACACAATTAAACGTTATAAAAACAATTTACAGTGCATTTACAATGGCCCCGTTGTCTAGGATCATGCACCAGTTCGCTAAAATTAGAATCTATTGGAACTTTTTTGAATTTCGAACACTCAGTCTGTCAACAGAAATTCTGTTGCATTTTCAATGACCCCCTTGTCTAGGATAATGCACCAGGACGATAAAATAATAATCTACTGGAACTTTTTTTATATTCACATTTAAACGCTATAAAAACAATTAACAATGCATTTTCAATGACCCCGTTGTTTAGGATCAAGCACCAGGTTGCTAAAATAATAAGCTATTGGAACTTTTTTTATATTCACATTTAAACGGTATAAAAACAATTTACAGTGGATTTTCAATGGCCCCGTTGTCTAGGATCATGCACCAGATTGCTAGAACAATACTTCACAGTAAATTTTTTTATATTCACATTTAAACGTTATGTAATCAATTTACAATGCATTTTCAATGACCCCTTTGTCTAGGATCATGATCCAGGTCGCTAAATTAATAATCTACTGGAACTTTTTTTATATACACAATTAAACGTTATAAAAACAATTTACAGTGCATTTTCAATGGCCCCGTTTTCTAGGATCATGCACCAGATTGCTAAATTAATAATCTACTGGAACTTTTTTTATATACACAATTAAACGTTATAAAAACCATTTACAGTGCATTTACAATGGCCCCGTTGTCTAGGATCATGCACCAGTTCGCTAAAATTATAATCTAGTGGAACTTTTTTGAATTTCGAACACTCACTCTTTCAACAGAAATTCTGTTGCATTTTCAATGACCCCCTTGTCTAGGATAATGCACCAGGTCGCTAAATTAATAATCTACTGGAACTTTTTTTATATACACAATTAAACGTTATAAAAACCATTTACAGTGCATTTACAATGGCCCCGTTGTCTAGGATCATGCACCAGTTCGCTAAAATTATAATCTAGTGGAACTTTTTTGAATTTCGAACACTTACTCTTTCAACAGAAATTCTGTTGCATTTTCAATGACCCCCTTGTCTAGGATAATGCACCAGGTCGCTAAATTAATAATCTACTGGAACTTTTTTTATATACACAATTAAACGTTACAAAAACCATTTACAGTGCATTTACAATGGCCCCGTTGTCTAGGATCATGCACCAGTTCGCTAAAATTATAATCTAATGGAACTTTTTGAAATTCGAACACTTAGTCTTTCAACAGAAATTCTATTGCATTTTCAATGACCCCTTTGTCTAGGATCATGCACCAGGTCGCTAAAATGATAATCTAATGGAACTTTTATTATATTCCCATTTAAACGTTACAAAAACAATTAACAATGCATTTTCAATGACCCCGTTGTTTAGGATCAAGCACCAGGTTGCTAAAATAATAATCTATTGGAACTTTTTTTATATTTACATTTAAACGGTATAAAAACAATTTACAGTGGATTTTCAATGGCCCCGTTGTCTAGGATCATGCACCAGGTTGCTAAAACAATACTCCACAGGAAATTTTTTTATATTCACATTTAAACGTTATGTAATCAATTTACAATGCATTTTCAATGACCCCTTTGTCTAGGATCATGATCCAGGTCGCTAAATTAATAATCTACTGGAACTTTTTTATATACACAATTAAACGTTATAAAAACAATTTACAGTGCATTTTCAATGGCCCCGTTGTCTAGGATCATGCACCAGTTCGCTAAAATTATAATCTAGTGGAACTTTTTTGAATTTCGAACACTTACTCTTTCAACAGAAATTCTGTTGCATTTTCAATGACCCCCTTGTCTAGGATAATGCACCAGGACGCTAAAATAATAATCTACTGGAACTTTTTTTATATTCGCATTTAAACGCTATAAAAACAATTTACAATTCATTTTCAATGACCCCGTTGTTTAGGATCAAGCACCAGGTTGCTAAAATAATAATCTATTGGATCTTTTTTTATATTCACATTTAAACGTTATAAAAACAATTTACAGTGGATTTTCAATGTCCACGTTGTCTAGGATCATGCACCAGGTTGCTAAAACAATACTCCACAGGAAATTTTTTTATATTCACATTTAAACGTTATGTAATCAATTTACAATGCATTTTCAATGACCCCGTTGTTTAGGATCAAGCACCAGGTTGCTAAAACAATACTCCACAGGAAATTTTTTTATATTCACATTTAAACGTTATAAAACTAATTTACAATGCATTTTCAATGACCCCGTTGTCTAGGATCATGCACCAGGACGCTAAAATAATAATCTAATGGAGCTTTTTTGAAATTCGAACACTTAGTCTTTCAACAGAAATTCTATTGCATTTTCAATGACCCCTTTGTCTAGGATCATGCACCAGGTCGCTAAATTAATAATATACTGGAACTTCTTTTATATACACATTTAAACGTTATAAAAGCAATTTACAGTGCATTTTCAATGGCCCCGTTGTCTAGGATCATGCACCAGGTCGATAAAACTATAATCTAGTGGAACTTTTTTGAAATTCAAACACTTATTCTTTCAACAGAACTTCTGTTGCATTTTCAATGACCCCCTTGTCTAGGATCATTCACCAGGTCGCTAATATAATAATCTACTGGAACTTTTATTATATTCACATTTAAACGTTATAAAAACAATTTACAATGCATTTTCAATGACCCCGTTGTTTAAGATCAAGCACCAGGTTGCTAAAACAATACTCCACAGGAAATTTTTTTATATTCACATTTAAACGTTATAAAAACAATTTACAATGCATTTTCAATGAACCCGCTGTCTAGGATCATGCACCAGGACGCTAAAATAATAATCTAATGGAACTTTTTTGAAATTCGAACACTTAGTCTTTCAACAGAAATTCTATTGCATTTTCAATGACCCCTTTGTCTAGGATCATGCACCAGGTCGCCAAATTAATAATCTACTGGAACTTTTTTTATAAACACAATTAAACGTTATAAAAACAATTTACAGTGCATTTTCAATGGCCCCATTGTCTAGGATCATGCACCAGGTCGCTAAAATTATAATCTAGTGGAACTTTTTTGAATTTCGAACACTCAGTCTTTCAACAGAAATTCTGTTGCATTTTCAATGACCCCCTTGTCTAGGATAATGCACCAGGACGCTAAAATAATAATCTACTGGAACTTTTTTTATATTCACATTTAAACGCTATAAAAACAATTTACAGTGCATTTACAATGGCCCCGTTGTCTAGGATCATGCACCAGTTCGCTAAAATTATAATCTAGTGGAACTTTTTTGAATTTCGAACACTTACTCTTTCAACAGAAATTCTGTTGCATTTTCAATGACCCCCTTGTCTAGGATAATGCACCAGGTCGCTAAATTAATAATCTACTGGAACTTTTTTTATATACACAATTAAACGTTAAAAAAACCATTTACAGTGCATTTACAATGGCCCCGTTGTCTAGGATCATGCACCAGTTCGCTAAAATTATAATCTAATGGAACTTTTTGAAATTCGAACACTTAGTCTTTCAACAGAAATTCTATTGCATTTTCAATGACCCCTTTGTCTAGGATCATGCACCAGGTCGCTAAAATGATAATCTAATGGAACTTTTATTATATTCCCATTTAAACGTTACAAAAACAATTAACAATGCATTTTCAATGACCCCGTTGTTTAGGATCAAGCACCAGGTTGCTAAAATAATAATCTATTGGAACTTTTTTTATATTTACATTTAAACGGTATAAAAACAATTTACAGTGGATTTTCAATGGCCCCGTTGTCTAGGATCATGCACCAGATTGCTAGAACAATACTTCACAGTAAATTTTTTTATATTCACATTTAAACGTTATGTAATCAATTTACAATGCATTTTCAATGACCCCTTAGTCTAGGATCATGATCCAGGTCGCTAAATTAATAATCTACTGGAACTTTTTTTATATACACAATTAAACGTTATAAAAACAATTTACAGTGCATTTTCAATGGCCCCGTTGTCTAGGATCATGCACCAGTTCGCTAAAATTATAATCTAGTGGAACTTTTTTGAATTTCGAACAGTCACTCTTTCAACAGAAATTCTGTTGCATTTTCAATGACCCCCTTGTCTAGGATAATGCACCAGGACGCTAAAATAATAATCTACTGGAACTTTTTTTATATTCGCATTTAAACGCTATAAAAACAATTTACAATTCATTTTCAATGACCCCGTTGTTTAGGATCAAGCACCAGGTTGCTAAAATAATAATCTATTGGATCTTTTTTTATATTCACATTTAAACGTTATAAAAACAATTTACAGTGGATTTTCAATGTCCACGTTGTCTAGGATCATGCACCAGGTTGCTAAAACAATACTCCACAGGAAATTTTTTTATATTCACATTTAAACGTTATGTAATCAATTTACAATGCATTTTCAATGACCCCGTTGTTTAGGATCAAGCACCAGGTTGCTAAAACAATACTCCACAGGAAATTTTTTTATATTCACATTTAAACGTTATAAAACTAATTTACAATGCATTTTCAATGACCCCGTTGTCTAGGATCATGCACCAGGACGCTAAAATAATAATCTAATGGAGCTTTTTTTGAAATTCGAACACTTAGTCTTTCAACAGAAATTCTATTGCATTTTCAATGACCCCTTTGTCTAGGATCATGCACCAGGTCGCTAAATTAATAATATACTGGAACTTCTTTTATATACACATTTAAACGTTATAAAAGCAATTTACAGTGCATTTTCAATGGCCCCGTTGTCTAGGATCATGCACCAGGTCGATAAAACTATAATCTAGTGGAACTTTTTTGAAATTCAAACACTTATTCTTTCAACAGAACTTCTGTTGCATTTTCAATGACCCCCTTGTCTAGGATCATTCACCAGGTCGCTAATATAATAATCTACTGGAACTTTTATTATATTCACATTTAAACGTTATAAAAACAATTTACAATGCATTTTCAATGACCCCGTTGTTTAAGATCAAGCACCAGGTTGCTAAAACAATACTCCACAGGAAATTTTTTTATATTCACATTTAAACGTTATAAAAACAATTTACAATGCATTTTCAATGAACCCGCTGTCTAGGATCATGCACCAGGACGCTAAAATAATAATCTAATGGAACTTTTTTGAAATTCGAACACTTAGTCTTTCAACAGAAATTCTATTGCATTTTCAATGACCCCTTTGTCTAGGATCATACACCAGGTCGCCAAATTAATAATCTACTGGAACTTTTTTTATAAACACAATTAAACGTTATAAAAACAATTTACAGTGCATTTTCAATGGCCCCATTGTCTAGGATCATGCACCAGGTCGCTAAAATTATAATCTAGTGGAACTTTTTGAATTTCGAACACTCAGTCTTTCAACAGAAATTCTGTTGCATTTTCAATGACCCCCTTGTCTAGGATAATGCACCAGGACGCTAAAATAATAATCTACTGGAACTTTTTTTATATTCACATTTAAACGCTATAAAAACAATTTACAGTGCATTTACAATGGCCCCGTTGTCTAGGATCATGCACCAGTTCGCTAAAATTATAATCTAGTGGAACTTTTTTTGAATTTCGAACACTTACTCTTTCAACAGAAATTCTGTTGCATTTTCAATGACCCCCTTGTCTAGGATAATGCACCAGGTCGCTAAATTAATAATCTACTGGAACTTTTTTTATATACACAATTAAACGTTAAAAAAACCATTTACAGTGCATTTACAATGGCCCCGTTGTCTAGGATCATGCACCAGTTCGCTAAAATTATAATCTAATGGAACTTTTTTGAAATTCGAACACTTAGTCTTTCAACAGAAATTCTATTGCATTTTCAATGACCCCTTTGTCTAGGATCATGCACCAGGTCGCTAAAATGATAATCTAATGGAACTTTTATTATATTCCCATTTAAACGTTACAAAAACAATTAACAATGCATTTTCAATGACCCCGTTGTTTAGGATCAAGCACCAGGTCGCTAAAATAATAATCTATGTGAACTTTTTTTATATTTACATTTAAACGGTATAAAAACAATTAACAATGCATTTTCAATGGCCCCGTTGTCTAGGATCATGCACCAGATTGCTAGAACAATACTTCACAGTAAATTTTTTTATATTCACATTTAAACGTTATGTAATCAATTTACAATGCATTTTCAATGACCCCTTTGTCTAGGATCATGATCCAGGTCGCTAAATTAATAATCTACTGGAACTTTTTTTATATACACAATTAAACGTTATAAAAACAATTTACAGTGCATTTTCAATGGCCCCGTTGTCTAGGATCATGCACCAGTTCGC
Organism: Diplolepis rosae; assembly: GCA_030998225.1. Classification (NCBI taxonomy): domain Eukaryota; kingdom Metazoa; phylum Arthropoda; class Insecta; order Hymenoptera; family Diplolepididae; genus Diplolepis; species Diplolepis rosae. The sequence continues at coordinate 714,543 of JAPYXD010000739.1, forward strand.
TAAAATTATAATCTAGTGGAACTTTTTTGAATTTCGAACAGTCACTCTTTCAACAGAAATTCTGTTGCATTTTCAATGACCCCCTTGTCTAGGATAATGCACCAGGACGCTAAAATAATAATCTACTGGAACTTTTTTTATATTCGCATTTAAACGCTATAAAAACAATTTACAATTCATTTTCAATGACCCCGTTGTTTAGGATCAAGCACCAGGTTGCTAAAGTAATAATCTATTGGATCTTTTTTTATATTCACATTTAAACGTTATAAAAACAATTTACAGTGGATTTTCAATGTCCACGTTGTCTAGGATCATGCACCAGGTTGCTAAAACAATACTCCACAGGAAATTTTTTTATATTCACATTTAAACGTTATGTAATCAATTTACAATGCATTTTCAATGACCCCGTTGTTTAGGATCAAGCACCAGGTTGCTAAAACAATACTCCACAGGAAATTTTTTTATATTCACATTTAAACGTTATAAAACTAATTTACAATGCATTTTCAATGACCCCGTTGTCTAGGATCATGCACCAGGACGCTAAAATAATAATCTAATGGAGCTTTTTTGAAATTCGAACACTTAGTCTTTCAACAGAAATTCTATTGCATTTTCAATGACCCCTTTGTCTAGGATCATGCACCAGGTCGCTAAATTAATAATATACTGGAACTTCTTTTATATACACATTTAAACGTTATAAAAGCAATTTACAGTGCATTTTCAATGGCCCCGTTGTCTAGGATCATGCACCAGGTCGATAAAACTATAATCTAGTGGAACTTTTTGAAATTCAAACACTTAGTCTTTCAACAGAACTTCTGTTGCATTTTCAATGACCCCCTTGTCTAGGATCATTCACAAGGTTGCTAATATAATAATCTACTGGAACTTTTATTATATACACATTTAAACGCTATAAAATCAATTTACAATTCATTTTCAATGACCCCGTTGTTTAGTATCAAGAACCAGGTTGCTAAAAAAATACTCCACAGGAAATTTTTTTATATTCACATTTAAACGTTATAAAAACAATTTACAATGCATTTTCAATGAACCCGCTGTCTAGGATCATGCACCAGGACGCTAAAATAATAATCTAATGGAACTTTTTTGAAATTCGAACACTTAGTCTTTCAACAGAAATTCTATTGCATTTTCAATGACCCCTTTGTCTAGGATCATGCACCAGGTCGCCAAATTAATAATCTACTGGAACTTTTTTTATATACACAATTAAACGTTATAAAAACAATTTACAGTGCATTTTCAATGGCCCCATTGTCTAGGATCATGCACCAGGTCGCTAAAATTATAATCTAGTGGAACTTTTTTGAATTTCGAACACTCAGTCTTTCAACAGAAATTCTGTTGCATTTTCAATGACCACGTTGTCTAGGATCATGCACCAGGTCGCTAAAATGATAATCTAATGGAACTTCTTTTATATTCACATTTAAACGCTATAAAAACAATTTACAATGCATTTTCAATGACCCCGTTGTCTAGGATCATGCACCAGGTCGCTAAAACAATACTCTACAGGAAATTTTTTTATATTCACATTTAAACGTTATAAAAACAATTTACAATGAATTTTCAATGACCCCATTGTCTAGGATCATGCACCAGGACGCTAAATTAATAATCTACTGGAACTTCTTTTATATACACATTTAAACGTTATAAAAGCAATTTACAGTGCATTTTCAATGGCCCCGTTGTCTAGGATCATGCACCAGGTCGATAAAACTATAATCTAGTGGAACTTTTTTGAATTTCGAACACTCAGTCTTTCAACAGAAATTCTGTTGCATTTTCAATGACCCCCTTGTCTAGGATCATGCACCAGGTCGCTAAAATGATAATCTAATGGAACTTTTTTTATATTCACATTTAAACACTATAAAAACAATTTACAATGCATTTTCAATGACCCCGTTGTCTAGGATCATGCACCAGGTCGCTAAAACAATACTCCACAGGAAATTTTTTTATATTCACATTTAAACGTTATAAAAACAATTTACAATGCATTTTCAATGACCCCGTTGTCTAGGATCATGCACCAGGACGCTAAATTAATAATCTACTGGAACTTCTTTTATATACACATTTAAACGTTATAAAAGCAATTTACAGTGCATTTTCAATGGCCCCGTTGTCTAGGATCATGCACCAGGTCGATAAAACTATAATCTAGTGGAACTTTTTTGAATTTCGAACACTCAGTCTTTCAACAGAAATTCTGTTGCATTTTCAATGACCCCCTTGTCTAGGATAATGCTCCAGGACGCTAAAATAATAATCTACTGGAACTTTTTTTATATTCACATTTAAACGCTATAATAACAATTTACAATGCATTTTCAATGACCCCGTCGTCCAGGATCATGCAGCAGGTCGCTAAATTAATAATATACTGGAACTTCTATTATATACACATTTAAACGTTATAAAAACAATTTTCAATGCATTTTCAATGACCCCGTTGTCTAGTATCATGCACCAGGTGGCTAAAATAATAATCTAATGGAACTTTTTTGAAATTCGAACACTTAGTCTTTCAACAGAAATTCTATTGCGTTTTCACTGACCCCCTGGTCTAGGATCATGCACCAGGTCGCTAAATTAATAATATACTGGAACTTCTTTTATATACACATTTAAACGTTATAAAAACAATTTACAATGGATTTTCAATGACCCCGTTGTCTAGAATCATGCACCAGGTTGCTAAAATAATAATCTAATGGAACTTTTTTGAAATTCGAACACTTAGTCTTTCAACAGAAATTCTATTGCGTTTTCACTGACCCCCTTGTCTAGGATCATGCACCAGGTCGATAAAATAATAAAATACTGGAACTTCTTTTATATACACATTTAAACGTTATAAAAGCAATTTACAGTGCATTTTCAATGGCCCCGTTGTCTAGGATCATGCACCAGGTCGATAAAACTATAATCTAGTGGAACTTTTTGAATTTCGAACACTCAGTCTTTCAACAGAAATTCTGTTGCATTTTCAATGACCCCCTTGTCTAGGATAATGCACCAGGACGCTAAAATAATAATCTACTGGAACTTTTTTTATATTCACATTTAAACGCTATAAAAACAATTTACAATGCATTTTCAATGACCCCGTCGTCCAGGATCATGCAGCAGGTCGCTAAAACAATACTCCACAGGAAATTTTTTATATTCACATTTAAACGTTATAAAAACAATTTACAATGCATTTTCAATGACCCCGTTGTCTAGGATCATGCACCAGGTTGCTAAAATAATAATCTAATTGAACTTTTTTGAAATTCGAAAACTTAGTCTTTCTTCATATATACTGTTGCGTTTTGAATGACCCACTTGTCTAGGATCATGCACCAGGTCGATAAATTAATAATATACTGGAACTTCTTTTATATACACATTTAAACGTTATAAAAACAATTTACAATGCATTTTCAATGACCCCGTTGTCTAGGATCATGCACCAGGTCGCTAAAATAATAATCTAATGGAACTTTTTTGAAATTCGATCACTTCGTCTTTCAACAGAATTTCTGTTGCATTTTCAATGACCCCTTTGTCTAGGATCATGCACCAGGTCGCTAAATTAATAATATACTGGAACTTCTTTTATATACACATTTAAACGTTATAAAAGAAATTTACAGTGCATTTTCAATGGCCCCGTTGTCTAGGATCATGCACCAGGTCGATAAAACTATAATCTAGTGGAACTTTTTTGAATTTCGAACACTCAGTCTTTCAACAGAAATTCTGTTGCATTTTCAATGACCCCCTTGTCTAGGATAATGCACCAGGACGCTAAAATAATAATCTACTGGAACTTTTTTTATATTGACATTTATACGCTATATAAACAATTTTCAATGTATTTTCAATGACCCCTTTGTCTAGGATCATGATCAAGGTCGCTAAATTAATAATCTACTGGAACTTTTTTTATATACACAATTAAACGTTATAAAAACAATTTACAATGCATTTTCAATGACCCCGTTGTCTAGGATCATGCACCAGGTCGCTAAAATAATAATCTAATTGAACTTTTTGAATTTCGAACACTCAGTCTGTCAACAGAAATTCTGTTGCATTTTCAATGACCCCCTTGTCTAGGATAATGCACCAGGACGATAAAATAATAATCTACTGGAACTTTTTTTATATTCACATTTAAACGCTATAAAAACAATTAACAATGCATTTTCAATGACCCCGTTGTTTAGGATCAAGCACCAGGTTGCTAAAATAATAATCTATTGGAACTTTTTTTATATTCACATTTAAACGGTATAAAAACAATTTACAGTGGATTTTCAATGGCCCCGTTGTCTAGGATCATGCACCAGATTGCTAGAACAATACTTCACAGTAAATTTTTTTTTATATTCACATTTAAACGTTATGTAATCAATTTACAATGCATTTTCAATGACCCCTTTGTCTAGGATCATGATCAAGGTCGCTAAATTAATAATCTACTGGAACTTTTTTTATATACACAATTAAACGTTATAAAAACAATTTACAGTGCATTTTCAATGGCCCCGTTGTCTAGGATCATGCACCAGTTCGCTAAAATTATAATATAGTGGAACTTTTTTGAATTTCGAACACTCACTCTTTCAACAGAAATTCTGTTGCATTTTCAATGACCCCCTTGTCTAGGATAATGCACCAGGTCGCTAAAATAATAATCAACTGGAACTTATTTTATATACACAATTAAACGTTATAAAAACAATTTACAGTGCATTTACAATGGCCCCGTTGTCTAGGATCATGCACCAGTTCGCTAAAATTATAATCTAATGGAACTTTTTTGAAATTCGAACACTTAGTCTTTCAACAGAAATTCTATTGCATTTTCAATGACCCCTTTGTCTAGGATCATGCACCAGGTCGCTAAAATGATAATCTAATGGAACTTTTATTATATTCCCATTTAAACGTTATAAAAAAATTAACAATGCATTTTCAATGACCCCGTTGTTTAGGATCAAGCACCAGGTTGCTAAAATAATAATCTATTGGAACTTTTTTATATTTACATTTAAACGGTATAAAAACAATTTACAATGCATTTTCAATGACCCCGTTGTCTAGGATCATGCACCAGGTTGCTAAAAAAATACTCCACAGTAAATTTTTTTATACTCACATTTAAACGTTATAATTACAATTTACAATGCATTTTCAATGACCCCGTTGTCTAGGATCATGCACCAGGTCGATAAAATAATAATCTACTGGAACTTTTTTTATATTCACATATAAACGTTATAAAAACAATTTACAGTGCATTTTCAATGGCCCCGTTGTCTAGGATCATGCACCAGGACGCTAAAATAATAATCTAATGGAACTTTTTTGAAATTCGAACACTTAGTCTTTCAACAGAAATTCTATTGCATTTTCAATGACCCCTTTGTCTAGGATCATGCACCAGGTCGCTAAATTAATAATATACTGGAACTTCTTTTATATACACATTTAAACGTTATAAAAGCAATTTACAGTGCATTTTCAATGGCCCCGTTGTCTAGGATCATGCACCAGGTCGATAAAACTATAATCTAGTGGAACTTTTTTGAAATTCAAACACTTAGTCTTTCAACAGAACTTCTGTTGCATTTTCAATGACCCCCTTGTCTAGGATCATTCACCAGGTCGCTAAAATAATAATCTACTGGAACTTTTATTATATTCACATTTAAACGTTATAAAAACAATTTACAATGCATTTTCAATGACCCCGTCGTCTAAGATCAAGCAGCAGGTTGCTAAAACAATACTCCACAGGAAATTTTTTTATATCCACAATTAAACGTTATAAGAACAATTTACAATGCATTTTCAATGAAGCCGTTGTCTAGGATCATGCACCAGGTTGCTAAAATAATAATCTAATGGAACTTTTTGAAATTCGAACACTTAGTCTTTCAACAGAAATTCTATTGCATTTTCAATGACCCCTTTGTCTAGGATCATGCACCAGGTCGCCAAATTAATAATCTACTGGAACTTTTTTTATATACACAATTAAACGTTATAAAAACAATTTACAGTGCATTTTCAATGGCCCCGTTGTCTAGGATCATGCACCAGGTCGCTAAAATTATAATCTAGTGGAACTTTTTTGAATTTCGAACACTCAGTCTTTCAACAGAAATTCTGTTGCATTTTCAATGACCCCCTTGTCTAGGATAATGCTCCAGGACGCTAAAATAATAATCTACTGGAACTTTTTTTATATTCACATTTAAACGCTATAAAAACAATTTACAATGCATTTTCAATGACCCCGTCGTCCAGGATCATGCAGCAGGTCGCTAAAACAATACTCCACAGGAAATTTTTTTATATTCACATTTAAACGTTATAAAAACAATTTACAATGCATTTTCAATGACCCCATTGTCTAGGATCATGCACCAGGACGCTAAATTAATAATCTACTGGAACTTCTTTTATATACACATTTAAACGTTATAAAAGCAATTTACAGTGCATTTTCAATGGCCCCGTTGTCTAGGATCATGCACCAGTTCGCTAAAATTATAATATAATGGAACTTTTTTGAAATTCGAACACTTAGTCTTTCAACAGAAATTCTATTGCATTTTCAATGACCCCTTTGTCTAGGATCATGCACCAGGTCGCTAAAATGATAATCTAATGGAACTTTTATTATATTCCCATTTAAACGTTATGTAATCAATTTACAATGCATTTTCAATGACCCCTTTGTCTAGGATCATGATCCAGGTCGATAAATTAATAATCTACTGGAACTTTTTTTATATACACAATTAAACGTTATAAAAACAATTTACAGTGCATTTTCAATGGCCCCGTTGTCTAGGATAATGCACCAGGTCGATAAATTAATAATCTACTGGAACTTCTTTTATATACACATTTAAACGTTATAAAAGCAATTTACAGTGCATTTTCAATGGCCCCGTTGTCTAGGATCATGCACCAGGACGCTAAATTAATAATCTACTGGAACTTCTTTTATATACACATTTAAACGTTATAAAAGCAATTTACAGTGCATTTTCAATGGCCCCGTTGTCTAGGATCATGCACCAGGTCGATAAAACTATAATCTAGTGGAACTTTTTTGAATTTCGAACACTCAGTCTTTCAACAGAAATTCTGTTGCATTTTCAATGACCCCCTTGTCTAGGATAATGCTCCAGGACGCTAAAATAATAATCTACTGGAACTTTTTTTATATTCACATTTAAACGCTATAAAAACAATTTACAATGCATTTTCAATGACCCCGTCGTCCAGGATCATGCAGCAGGTCGCTAAAACAATACTCCACAGGAAATTTTTTTATATTCACATTTAAACGTTATAAAAACAATTTACAATGCATTTTCAATGACCCCATTGTCTAGGATCATGCACCAGGACGCTAAATTAATAATCTACTGGAACTTCTTTTATATACACATTTAAACGTTATAAAAGCAATTTACAGTGCATTTTCAATGGCCCCGTTGTCTAGGATCATGCACCAGGTCGATAAAACTATAATCTAGTGGAACTTTTTTGAATTTCGAACACTCAGTCTTTCAACAGAAATTCTGTTGCATTTTCAATGACCCCCTTGTCTAGGATAATGCTCCAGGACGCTAAAATAATAATCTACTGGAACTTTTTTTATATTCACATTTAAACGCTATAATAACAATTTACAATGCATTTTCAATGACCCCGTCGTCCAGGATCATGCAGCAGGTCGCTAAATTAATAATATACTGGAACTTCTATTATATACACATTTAAACGTTATAAAAACAATTTACAATGCATTTTCAATGACCCCGTTGTCTAGGATCATGCACCAGGTTGCTAAAATAATAATCTAATGGAACTTTTTTGAAATTCGAACACTTAGTCTTTCAACAGAAATTCTATTGCGTTTTCACTGACCCCCTTGTCTAGGATCATGCACCAGGTCGCTAAATTAATAATATACTGGAACTTCTTTTATATACACATTTAAACGTTATAAAAACAATTTACAATGCATTTTCAATGACCCCGTTGTCTAGGATCATGCACCAGGTTGCTAAAATAATAATCTAATGGAACTTTTTTGAAATTCGAACACTTAGTCTTTCAACAGAAATTCTATTGCGTTTTCACTGACCCCCTTGTCTAGGATCATGCACCAGGTCGCTAAATTAATAATATACTGGAACTTCTTTTATATACACATTTAAACGTTATAAAAGCAATTTACAGTGCATTTTCAATGGCCCCGTTGTCTAGGATCATGCACCAGGTCGATAAAACTATAATCTAGTGGAACTTTTTTGAATTTCGAACACTCAGTCTTTCAACAGAAATTCTGTTGCATTTTCAATGACCCCCTTGTCTAGGATTATGCACCAGTTCGCTAAAATAATAATCTACTGTAACTTTTTTTATATTCACATTTAAACACTATAAAAACAATTTACAATGCATTTTCAATGACCCCGTTGTCTAGGATCATGCACCAGGTCGCTAAAACAATACTCCACAGGAAATTTTTTTATATTCACATTTAAACGTTATAAAAACAATTTACAATGCATTTTCAATGACCCCGTTGTCTAGGATCATGCACCAGGTCGCTAAAATAATAATCTAATTGAACTTTTTTGAAATTCGAACACTTAGTCTTTCAACAGATATTCTATTGCATTCTCAATGACCCATTTGTCTAGGATCATGCAACAGGTTGCTAAATTTATAATCTACTGGAACTTCTTTTATATTCACATTTAAACGTTATAAAAACAATTTACAATGCATTTTCAATGACCCCGTTGTCTAGAATCATGCACCAGGTTGCTAAAATAATAATCTAATGGAACTTTTTTGAAATTCGAACACTTAGTCTTTCAAAAGCAAACTCTATTGCATTTTCAAAGACCCCTTTGTCTAGGATCATGCACCAGGTCGCTAAATTAATAATATACTGGAACTTCTTTTATATACACATTTAAACGTTATAAAAGAAATTTACAGTGCATTTTCAATGGCCCCGTTGTCTAGGATCATGCACCAGGTCGATAAAACTATAATCTAGTGGAACTTTTTTGAATTTCGAACACTCAGTCTTTCAACAGAAATTCTGTTGCATTTTCAATGACCCCCTTGTCTAGGATAATGCACCAGGACGCTAAAATAATAATCTACTGGAACTTTTTTTATATTGACATTTAAACGCTATAAAAACAATTTACAATGCATTTTCAATGACCCCTTTGTCTAGGATCATGATCAAGGTCGCTAAATTAATAATCTACTGGAACTTTTTTTATATACACAATTAAACGTTATAAAAACAACTTACAATGCATTTTCAATGACCCCGTTGTCTAGGATCCGGCACCAGGTCGCTAAAATAATAATCTAATTGAACTTTTTTGAATTTCGAACACTCAGTCTGTCAACAGAAATTCTGTTGCATTTTCAATGACCCCCTTGTCTAGGATAATGCACCAGGACGATAAAATAATAATCTACTGGAACTTTTTTTATATTCACATTTAAACGTTATAAAAACAATTTGCAATGCATTTTCAATGGCCCCGTTGTCTAAGATCAAGCACCAGGTAGCTAAAATAATAATCAACAGGAACTTTTTTTATATTCACATTTAAACGGTATAAAAACAATTTACAGTGGATTTTCAATGGCCCCGTTGTCTAGGATCATGCACCAGATTGCTAGAACAATACTTCACAGTAAATTTTTTTATATTCACATTTAAACGTTATGTAATCAATTTACAATGCATTTTCAATGACCCCTTTGTCTAGGATCATGATCAAGGTCGCTAAATTAATAATCTACTGGAACTTTTTTTATATACACAATTAAACGTTATAAAAACAATTTACAGTGCATTTTCAATGGCCCCGTTGTCTAGGATCATGCACCAGTTCGCTAAAATTATAATATAGTGGAACTTTTTTGAATTTCGAACACTCACTCTTTCAACAGAAATTCTGTTGCATTTTCAATGACCCCCTTGTCTAGGATAATGCACCAGGTCGCTAAATTAATAATCTACTGGAACTTTTTTTATATACACAATTAAACGTTATAAAAACAATTTACAGTGCATTTACAATGGCCCCGTTGTCTAGGATCATGCACCAGTTCGCTAAAATTATAATCTAATGGAACTTTTTTGAAATTCGAACACTTAGTCTTTCAACAGAAATTCTATTGCATTTTCAATGACCCCTTTGTCTAGGATCATGCACCAGGTCGCTAAAATGATAATCTAATGGAACTTTTATTATATTCCCATTTAAACGTTATAAAAAAAATTAACAATGCATTTTCAATGACCCCGTTGTTTAGGATCAAGCACCAGGTTGCTAAAATAATAATCTATTGGAACTTTTTTATATTTACATTTAAACGGTATAAAAACAATTTACAGTGGATTTTCAATGGCCCCGTTGTCTAGGATCATGCACCAGGTTGCTAAAACAATACTTCACAGTAAATTTTTTTATATTCACATTTAAACGTTATGTAATCAATTTACAATGCATTTTCAATGACCCCTTTGTCTAGGATCATGATCCAGGTCGATAAATTAATAATCTACTGGAACTTTTTTTATATACACAATTAAACGTTATAAAAACAATTTACAGTGCATTTTCAATGGCCCCGTTGTCTAGGATCATGCACCAGGTCGCTAAAATAATAATCTAATGGAGCTTTTTTGAAATTCGAACACTTAGTCTTTCAACAGAAATTCTATTGCATTTTCAATGACCCCTTTGTCTAGGATCATGCACCAGGTCGCTAAATTAATAATATACTGGAACTTCTTTTATATACACATTTAAACGTTATAAAAGCAATTTACAGTGCATTTTCAATGGCCCCGTTGTCTAGGATCATGCACCAGGTCGATAAAACTATAATCTAGTGGAACTTTTTTGAAATTCAAACACTTAGTCTTTCAACAGAACTTCTGTTGCATTTTCAATGACCCCCTTGTCTAGGATCATTCACCAGGTCGCTAAAATAATAATCTACTGGAACTTTTATTATATTCACATTTAAACGTTATAAAAACAATTTACAATGCATTTTCAATGACCCCGTTGTTTAAGATCAAGCACCAGGTTGCTAAAACAATACTCCACAGGAAATTTTTTTATATCCACAATTAAACGTTATAATAACAATTTACAATGCATTTTCAATGAAGCCGTTGTCTAGGATCATGCACCAGGTTGCTAAAATAATAATCTAATGGAACTTTTTTGAAATTCGAACACTTAGTCTTTCAAGAGAAATTCTGTTGCGTTTTCAATGACCCCCTTGTCTAGGATCATGCACCAGGTCGCCAAATTAATAATCTACTGGAACTTTTTTTATATACACAATTAAACGTTATAAAAACAATTTACAGTGCATTTTCAATGGCCCCGTTGTCTAGGATCATGCACCAGGTCGCTAAAATTATAATCTAGTGGAACTTTTTTGAATTTCGAACACTCAGTCTTTCAACAGAAATTCTGTTGCATTTTCAATGACCCCCTTGTCTAGGATAATGCTCCAGGACGCTAAAATAATAATCTACTGGAACTTTTTTTATATTCACATTTAAACGCTATAAAAACAATTTACAATGCATTTTCAATGACCCCGTCGTCCAGGATCATGCAGCAGGTCGCTAAAACAATACTCCACAGGAAATTTTTTTATATTCACATTTAAACGTTATAAAAACAATTTACAATGCATTTTCAATGACCCCATTGTCTAGGATCATGCACCAGGACGCTAAATTAATAATCTACTGGAACTTCTTTTATATACACATTTAAACGTTATAAAAGCAATTTACAGTGCATTTTCAATGGCCCCGTTGTCTAGGATCATGCACCAGTTCGCTAAAATTATAATATAATGGAACTTTTTTGAAATTCGAACACTTAGTCTTTCAACAGAAATTCTATTGCATTTTCAATGACCCCTTTGTCTAGGATCATGCACCAGGTCGCTAAAATGATAATCTAATGGAACTTTTATTATATTCCCATTTAAACGTTATGTAATCAATTTACAATGCATTTTCAATGACCCCTTTGTCTAGGATCATGATCCAGGTCGATAAATTAATAATCTACTGGAACTTTTTTTATATTGACATATAAACGTTATAAAAATAATTTACAGTGCATTTTCAATGGCCCCGTTGTCTAGGATCATGCACCAGTTCGCTAAAATTATAATCTAGTGGAACTTTTTTGAATTTCGAACACTCACTCTTTCAACAGAAATTCTGTTGCAATTTCTATGACACCCTTGTCTAGGATAATGCACCAGGACGCTAAAATAATAATCTACTGGAACTTTTTTTATATTCGCAGTTAAACGCTATAAAAACAATTTACAATGCATTTTCAATGACCCCGTTGTCTAGGATCATGCACCTGGTGGCTAGAAAAATACTCCACTGGAAATTTTTTTATATTCACAATTAAACGATATAAAACCAATTTACAATGCATTTTCAATGACCCCGTTGTCTAGGATCATGCACCAGGACGCTAAAATAATAATCTAATGGAGCTTTTTTGAAATTCGAACACTTAGTCTTTCAACAGAAATTCTATTGCATTTTCAATGACCCCTTTGTCTAGGATCATGCAACAGGTCGCTAAATTAATAATATACTGGAACTTCTTTTATATACACATTTAAACGTTATAAAAGCAATTTACAGTGCATTTTCAATGGCCCCGTTGTCTAGGATCATGCACCAGGTCGCTAAAACTATAATCTAGTGGAACTTTTTTGAAATTCAAACACTTAGTCTTTCAACAGAGCTTCTGTTGCATTTTCAATGGCCCCGTTGTCTAGGATCATTCACCATGTCGCTAAAATAATAATCTACTGGAACTTTTTTTATATTCACATTTAAACGTTATAAAAACAATTTACAATGCATTTTCAATGACCCCGTTGTTTAGGATCAAGCACCAGGTTGCTAAAACAATACTCCACAGGAAATTTTTTTATATTCACATTTAAACGTTATAAAAACAATTTACAATGCATTTTCAATGACCCCGTTGTCTAGGATCATGCACCTGGACGCTAAAATAATAATCTAATGGAACTTTTTTGAACTTCGAACACTTAGTCTTTCAACAGAAATTCTATTGCATTTCCAATGACCCCTTTGTCTAGGATCATGCACCAGGTCGCCAAATTAATAATCTACTGTAACTTTTTTTATATTCTTATTTAAACGTTATAAAAACAATTTACAGTGCATTTTCAATGGCCCCGTTGTCTAGGATCATGCACCAGGTCGCTAAAATAATACTCCACCGGAAATTTTTTCATATTCACATTTAAACGTTATAAAAACAATTTACAATGTATTTTCAATGACCCTGTTGTCCACGATTATGCACCAGGTTGCTAAAATGATAATCTAATCGAACTTTTTTGAAATTCGAACACTTAGTCTTTCAACAGAAATTCTGCTGCATTTTCAATGACCCCCTTGTCTAGGATCATGCACCAGGTCGCTAAAATAATATTCTACTGGAACTTTTTTGAATTTCGAACACTCAGTCTTTCAACAGAAATTCTGTTTCATTTTCAATGACCCCCTTGTCTAGGATAATGCACCAGGACGCTAAAATAATAATCTACTGGAACTTTTTTTATATTCACATTTAAAAGCTATAAAAACAATTTACAATGCATTTTCAATGACCCCGTCGTTCAGGATCATGCAGCAGGTCGCTAAAACAATATTCCACAGGAAATTTTTTTATATTCACATTTAAACGTTATAAAAACAATTTACAATGTATTTTCAATGACCCCGTCGTCCAGGATCATGCACCACGTCGCTAAAATGATAATCTAATCGAACTTTTTGAAATTCGAACACTTAGTCTTTCAACAGAAATTCTGCTGCATTTTCAATGACCCCCTTGTCTAGGATCATGCACCAGGTCGCTAAAATAATAATCTACTGGAACTTTTATTATATTCACATTTAAGCGTTATATAATCAATTTACAATGCATTTGCAATGGCCCCGTTGTATAGGATCAAGCACCAGGTTGCTAAAACAATACTCCAAAGGAAATTTTTTTATATTCACATTTAAACGCTATAAAAACAATTTACAATGCATTTTCAATAGCCCCGTTGACTAAGATCATGCACCAGGTTGCTAAAATAATAATCTACTGGAACTTTTTTTATATTCACATTTTAACTTTATAAAAACATTTTACAATCCATTTTCAATGACCCCGTTTTCTAGGATCATGAACCAGGACGCTAAAATAATAATCTAATGGAACTTTTTTGAAATTGGAACACATGGACTTTTAACAGAAATTCTATTGCATTTTCAATGACCCCTTTGTCTAGGATCATGCACCAGGTCGCTAAATTAATAATCTTCTGGAACTTTTTTTAATTACACATTTAAACGTTATAAAAACAATTTACAGTGCATTTTCAATGGTCCCGTTGTTTAGGATCAAGCACCAGGTTGCCAAAGAAATACTCCCCAGGAAATTTTTTTATATTCACATTTAAACGTTATAAAAACAATTTACAATGCATTTTCAATGACACCGTTGACTAGAATCATGCAGATGCACCATGTTGCTAAAAAAATACTCCACAGGAACTTTTGTTATGTTTATACATAAATAGTTATAATGCCAATTTACAATGCATTTTCAATGACCCCGTTGTCTAGGATCATGCACCACGACGCTAAAATAATAATCTAATGGAACTTTTATGAAATTCGAACACTTAGTCTTTCAACAGAAATTCTATTGCATTTTCAATGACATCTTTGTCTAGGATCATGCACCAGGACGCTAAAATAATAATCTAATTGAACTTTTTTTATATTCACCCTTAAACGTTATAAAAACAATTTACAATGCACTTTCAATGACCCCGTTGTCTAGGATCATGCACCAGGACGCTAAAATAATAATCTAATGGAACTTTTTTGAAATTCGAACAATTAGTCTTGCAACAGAAATTCTATTGCATTTTCAATGACCCCTTTGTCTAGGATCATGCACCAGGACGCTAAAATAATAATCTACTGGAAATTTTTTTATATTCACATTTAAACTTTATAAAAACAATTTACAATGTATTTTCAATGACCCCGTTGTCTAGGATCATGCACCTGGACGCTAAAATAATAATCTAATGGAACTTTTTTAATATTCACATTTTAACTTTATAAAAACAATTTGCAATGCATTTTCAATGACCCCGTTGTCTAGGTTCATGCACCAGGTCGCAAAAGCAATAATCAACTGGAACTTTTTTTAACTTCGAACACTTAGTCTTTCAACAGAAATTCTATTGCATTTTCAATGACCACTTTGTCTAGCATCATGCGCCAGGTCCCTAAAATAATAATCTACTGGAACTTTTTTTGTATTCACATTTAAACGTTATAAAAACAATTTACAGTGGATTTTCAATGGCCCCGTTGTCTAGGATCAGGCACCAGGTCGCTAAAATAATAATCTTCTGGAACTTTTTTTATATTCACCTTTTAACCTTATAAAAACAATTTACAATGCATTTTCAATGACCCTGCTGTACAGGATCATGGACCAGGTCGCTAAAGCAATAATCAAGTGGAACTTTTTTTATATTCACATTTAAACGTTATAAAAACAATTTACAATGCATTTTCAATGAACCCGTTGTCTAGGATCATGCACCAGGACGCTAAAATAATAATCTAATGGAACTTTTTTATATTTACATTTAAACGTTACAAAAACAATTTACAGTGGATTTTTAATGGCCCCGTTGTCTAGGATCCAGCACCGGGTTGATAAAATTATAATCTACTGGAAATTTTTTTATATTCACATTTAAACTTTATAAAAACAATTTACAATTTATTTTCAATGACCCCGTTGTCTAGGATCATGCACCAGGACGCTAAAATAATAATCTAATGGAACTTTTTTTATATTCACATTTTAAATTTATAAAAACATTTTACAATGCATTTTCAATGACCCCGTTGTCTAGTTTCATGCACCAGGTCGCAAAAGCAATAATCAACTGGAACTTTTTTCAAATTCGAACACTTAGTCTTTCAACAGAAATTCTATTGCATTTTCAATGACCCCTTTGTCTAGCATCATGCGCCAGGTCCCTAAAATAATAATCTACTGGAACTTTTTTTGTATTCACATTTAAACGTTATAAAAACAATTTACAGTGGATTTTCAATGGCCCCGTTGTCTAGGATCAGGCACCAGGTCGCTAAAATAATAATCTTCTGGAACTTTTTTTATATTCACCTTTTAACCTTATAAAAACAATTTACAATGCATTTTCAATGACCCTGCTGTACAGGATCATGGACCAGGTCGCTAAAGCAATAATCTACTGGAACTTTTTTTATATTCACATTTAAACGTTATAAAACAATCTACAATGCATTTTCAATGATCCGGTTGTCTAGGATCATGCACCAGGACGCTAAAATAATAATCTAATGGAACTTTTTTTATATTCACCCTTAAACGTTATAAAAACTATTTACAGTGGATTTTTAATGGCCCCGTTGTCTAGGATCCAGCACCGGGTTGATAAAATTATAATCTACTGTAACTTTTTTTATATTCACATTTAAACGTTATAAAAACAATTTACAATGTATTTTAAATTACCCAGTTGTCTAGGATCATGAACCAGTTCGCTAAAATAATAATCTAATGGATCTTTTTTTATATTCACATTTTAAATTTATAAAAACATTTTACAATGGATTTTCAATGACCCCGTTGTCTAGGTTCATGCACCAGGTCGCAAAAGCAATAATCAACTGGAACTTTTTTTAAATTCGAACACTTAGTCTTTCAACCGAAATTCTATTGCATTTTCAATGACCCCGTTGTCTAGGATCATGCACCAGTACGCTAAAATAATAATCTACAGGAACTTTTTTAATATTAACATTTAAACGGTATAAAAACAATTTACAATGGATTTTCAATGGCCCGGTTGTCTAGGATCATGCACCAGGTCGCTAAAATAATAATCTTCTGGAACTTTTTTGAATTTCGAACACTCAGTCTTTCAACAGAAATTCTGTTGCATTTCCAATGACCCCGTTGTCTAGGATCATGCACCAGTTCGCTAAAATAATAATCTACAGGAAATTTTTAAATATTCACATTTAAACGTTATAAAAACAATTTACAATGTATTTTCAATGACCCCTTTGTCTAGGATCATGCACCAGGACGCTAAAATAATAATCTACTGGAACTTTTTTTATATTCACATTTTAAATTTATAAAAACATTTTACAATGGATTTTCAATGACCCCGTTGTCTAGGTTCATGCACCAGGTCGCAAAAGCAATAATCAACTGGAACTTTTTTTAAATTCGAACACTTAGTCTTTCAACAGAAATTCTATTGCATTTTCAATGACCCCTTTGTCTAGGATCATGCACCAGGACGCTAAAACAATACGCCACAGTAAATTTTTTTATATTCACATTTAAACGTTATAACAACAATTTACAATGTATTTTCAATGACCCCGTCGTCCAGGATCATGCACCAGGTCGCTAAAATGATAATCTAATGGAACTTTTATTATATTCACATTTAAACGTTATAAAAAAAATTTACAATGCATTTTCAATGACCCCGTTGTTTAGGATCAAGCACCTGGTTGCTAAAACAATACTCCACAGGAAATTTTTTTATATTCACATTTAAACGTTATAAAAACAATTTGCAATGCATTTTCAATGACCCCGTTGTCTAGGATCATGCACCAGGACGCTAAAATAATAATCCAATGGAGCTTTTTGAAATTCGTACACTTAGTCTTTCAACAGAAATTCTATTGCATTTTCAATGACCCCTTTGTCCAGGATCATGCACCAGGTCGCTAAATTAATAATCTACTGGAACTTTTTTTATATACACATTTAAACGTTATAAAAGCAATTTGCAGTGCATTTTCAATGGCCCCGTTGTCTAGGATCATGCACCAGGTCGCTAAAATTATAATCTAGTGGAACTTTTTGAAATTCAAACACTTAGTCTTTCAACAGAACTTCTGTTGCATTTTCAATGACCCCCTTGTCTAGGATAATGCACCAGATCGCTAAAATAATAATCTACCGGAACTTTTTTTATATTCACATTTAAACGTAATAAAAACAATTTTGCAATGCATTTTCAATGGCCCCGTTGTCTAAGATCAAGCACCAGGTTGCTAAAACAATACTCCACAGGAAATTTTTTTATATTCACATTTAAACGTTATATAATCAATTTACAATGCATTTTCAATGACCCTGTTGTCTAGGATCACGCACCAGGTCGCAAAATAATAATCTAGTGGAAATTTTTATATATTCACATTTTAACTTTATAAAAACATTTTACAATCCATTTTCAATGACCCCGTTTTCTAGGATCATGAACCAGGACGCTAAAATAATAATCTAATGGAACTTTTTTGAAATTGGAACACATGGACTTTTAACAGAAATTCTATTGCATTTTCAATGACCCCTTTGTCTAGGATCATGCACCAGGTCGCTAAATTAATAATCTTCTGGAACTTTTATTATATTCACATTTAAACGTTATAAAAGCAATTTACAATGCATTTTCAAGGGCCCCGTTGTTTAAGATCAAGCACCAGGTTGCTAAAACAATACTCCACAGGAAATTTTTTTATATTCACATTTAAACGTTATAAAAACAATTTACAATGCATTTTCAATGACCCCGTTGTCTAGGATCATGCACCAGGTTGCTAAAATAATAATCTAATGGAACTTTTTTGAAATTCGAACACTTAGTCTTTCAACAGAAATTCTGTTGCATTTCCAATGACCCCTTTGTCTAGGATCATGCACCAGGTCGCCAAATTAATAATCTACTGGAACTTTTTTTATATACACATTTAAACGTTATAAAAATAATTTACAGTGCATTTTCAATGGCCCCGTTGTCTAGGATCATGCACCAGGTCGCTAAAACAATACTCCACAGGAAATTTTTTTATATTCACATTTAAACGTTATAAAAACAATTTTCAATGTATTTTCAATGACCCCGTTGTCTAGGATCATGCACCAGGTCGCTAAAATGATAATCTAATCGAACTTTTTTGAAATTCGAACACTTAGTCTTTCAACAGAAATTCTGCTGCATTTTCAATGACCCCCTTGTCTAGGATCATGCACCAGGTCGCTAAAATAATATTCTACTGGAACTTTTTTTGAATTTCGAACACTCAGTCTTTCAACAGAAATTCTGTTTCATTTTCAATGACCCCCTTGTCTAGGATAATGCACCAGGACGCTAAAATAATAATCTACTGGAACTTTTTTTATATTCACATTTAAAAGCTATAAAAACAATTTACAATGCATTTTCAATGACCCCGTCGTTCAGGATCATGCAGCAGGTCGCTAAAACAATATTCCACAGGAAATTTTTTTATATTCACATTTAAACGTTATAAAAACAATTTACAATGTATTTTCAATGACCCCGTCGTCCAGGATCATGCACCACGTCGCTAAAATGATAATCTAATCGAACTTTTTTGAAATTCGAACACTTAGTCTTTCAACAGAAATTCTGCTGCATTTTCAATGACCCCCTTGTCTAGGATCATGCACCAGGTCGCTAAAATAATAATCTACTGGAACTTTTATTATATTCACATTTAAGCGTTATATAATCAATTTACAATGCATTTGCAATGACCCCGTTGTCTAGGATCAAGCACCAGGTTGCTAAAACAATACTCCACAGGAAATTTTTTTATATTCACATTTAAACGTTATAAAAACAATTTACAATGCATTTTCAATGACCCCGTTGTTTAGGATCATGCACCAGGACGCTAAAATAATAATCTAATGGAACTTTTTTTATATTCACATTTAAACTTTATAAAAACATTTTACAATCCATTTTCAATGACCCCGTTTTCTAGGATCATGAACCAGGACGCTAAAATAATAATCTAATGGAACTTTTTTGAAATTGGAACACATGGACTTTTAACAGAAATTCTATTGCATTTTCAATGACCCCTTTGTCTAGGATCATGCACCAGGTCGCTAAATTAATAATCTTCTGGAACTTTTTTTAATTACACATTTAAACGTTATAAAAACAATTTACAGTGCATTTTCAATGGTCCCGTTGTTTAGGATCAAGCACCAGGTTGCCAAAGAAATACTCCCCAGGAAATTTTTTTATATTCACATTTAAACGTTATAAAAACAATTTACAATGCATTTTCAATGACACCGTTGACTAGAATCATGCAGATGCACCATGTTGCTAAAAAATACTCCACAGGAACTTTTGTTATGTTTATACATAAATAGTTATAATGCCAATTTACAATGCATTTTCAATGACCCCGTTGTCTAGGATCATGCACCACGACGCTAAAATAATAATCTAATGGAACTTTTATGAAATTCGAACACTTAGTCTTTCAACAGAAATTCTATTGCATTTTCAATGACCCCTTTGTCTAGGATCATGCACCAGGACGCTAAAATAATAATCTAATGGAACTTTTTTTATATTCACATTTTAACTTTATAAAAACAATTTACAATGCACTTTCAATGACCCCGTTGTCTAGGATCATGCACCAGGACGCTAAAATAATAATCTAATGGAACTTTTTTGAAATTCGAACAATTAGTCTTGCAACAGAAATTCTATTGCATTTTCAATGACCCTTTTGTCTAGGATAATGCACCAGGACTCTAAAAAAATAATCTAATGGAAATTTTTTTATATTCACATTTAAACTTTATAAAAAAAATTTAAAATGAATTTTCAATGACCCCGTTGTCTAGGATCATGCACCAGGACGATAAAATAATAATCTAATGGAACTTTTTTAATATTCACATTTTAACTTTATAAAAACAATTTGCAATGCATTTTCAATGACCCCGTTGTCTAGGTTCATGCACCAGGTCGCAAAAGCAATAATCAACTGGAACTTTTTTTAACTTCGAACACTTAGTCTTTCAACAGAAATTCTATTGCATTTTCAATGACCACTTTGTCTAGCATCATGCGCCAGGTCCCTAAAATAATAATCTACTGGAACTTTTTTTGTATTCACATTTAAACGTTATAAAAACAATTTACAGTGGATTTTCAATGGCCCCGTTGTCTAGGATCAGGCACCAGGTCGCTAAAATAATAATCTTATGGCACTTTTTTTATATTCACCTTTTAACCTTATAAAAACAATTTACAATGCATTTTCAATGACCCTGCTGTACAGGATCATGGACCAGGTCGCTAAAGCAATAATCAAGTGGAACTTTTTTTATATTCACATTTAAACGTTATAAAAACAATGTACAATGCATTTTCAATGAACCCGTTGTCTAGGATCATGCACCAGGACGCTAAAATAATAATCTAATGGAACTTTTTTTATATTTACATTTAAACGTTACAAAAACAATTTACAGTGGATTTTTAATGGCCCCGTTGTCTAGGATCCAGCACCGGGTTGATAAAATTATAATCTACTGGAAATTTTTTTATATTCACATTTAAACTTTATAAAAACAATTTACAATGTATTTTCAATGACCCCGTTGTCTAGGATCATGCACCAGGACGCTAAAATAATAATCTAATGGAACTTTTTTTATATTCACATTTTAAATTTATAAAAACATTTTACAATGCATTTTCAATGACCCCGTTGTCTAGTTTCATGCACCAGGTCGCAAAAGCAATAATCAACTGGAACTTTTTTCAAATTCGAACACTTAGTCTTTCAACAGAAATTCTATTGCATTTTCAATGACCCCTTTGTCTAGCATCATGCGCCAGGTCCCTAAAATAATAATCTACTGGAACTTTTTTTGTATTCACATTTAAACGTTATAAAAACAATTTACAGTGGATTTTCAATGGCCCCGTTGTCTAGGATCAAGCACCAGGTGGCTAAAAGAATAATCTTCTGGAACTTTTTTTATATTCACCTTTTAACCTTATAAAAACAATTTACAATGCATTTTCAATGACCCTGCTGTACAGGATCATGGACCAGGTCGCTAAAGCAATAATCAACTGGAACTTTTTTTATATTCACATTTAAACGTTATAAAAACAATTTACAATGCATTTTCAATGAACCCGTTGTCTAGGATCATGCACCAGGACGCTAAAATAATAATCTAATGGAACTTTTTTTATATTCACATTTAAACGTTACAAAAACAATTTACAGTGGATTTTTAATGGCCCCGTTGTCTAGGATCCAGCACCGGGTTGATAAAATTATAATCTACTGGAAATTGTTTTATATTCACATTTAAACTTTATAAAAACAATTTACAATGTATTTTCAATGGACCCGTTGTCTAGGATCATGCACCAGGACGCTAAAATAATAATCTAATGGAACTTTTTTTATATTCACAATAAAAATTTATAAAAACATTTTACAATGGATTTTCAATGACCCCGTTGTCTAGGTTCATGCACCAGGTCGCAAAAGCAATAATCAACTGGAACTTTTTTTAAATTCGAACACTTAGTCTTTCAACAGAAATTCTATTGCATTTTCAATGACCCCTTTGTCTAGGATCATGCACCAGTACGCTAAAATAATAATCTACTGGAAATTTTTATATTCTCATTTAAACGTTATAAAAACAATTTACAGTGGATTTTCAATGGCCCCGTTGTCTAGGATCAGGCACCAGGTCGCTAAAATAATAATCTTCTGGAACTTTTTTGAATTTCGAACACTCAGTCTTTCAACAGAAATTCTGTTGCATTTTCAATTTCCCCCTTGTCTAGGATAATGCACCAGGTCGATAAAATAATAATCTACTGGAAATTTTTTTATATTCACATTTAAACTTTATAAAAACAATTTACAATGTATTTTCAATGACCCCGTTGTCTAGGATCATGCACCAGGACGCTAAAATAATAATCTAATGGAACTTTTTCTATATTCACATTTTAAATTTATAAAAACAATTTACAATGTATTTTCAATGACCCCGTTGTCTAGGTTCATGCACCAGGTCGCAAAAGCAATAATCAACTGGAACTTTTTTTAAATTCGAACACTTAGTCTTTCAACAGAAATTCTATTGCATTTTCAATGACCCCTTTGTCTAGGATCATGCACCAGGACGCTAAAACAATACGCCACAGTAAATTTTTTTATATTCACATTTAAACGTTATAACAACAATTTACAATGTATTTTCAATGACCCCGTCGTCCAGGATCATGCACCAGGTCGCTAAAATGATAATCTAATGGAACTTTTATATTCACATTTAAACGTTATAAAAACAATTTACAATGCATTTTCAATGACCCCGTTGTTTAGGATCAAGCACCAGGTTGCTAAAACAATACTCCACAGGAAATTTTTTTATATTCACATTTAAACGTTATAAAAACAATTTGCAATGCATTTTCAATGGCCCCGTTGTCTAGGATCATGCAACAGGTTGCTAACACTATAATCTACTTGAACTTTTTTGAAATTTACATTTAAAATTTCTAAAAACATTTTACAATGGATTTTCAATGACCCCGTTGTCTAGGTTCATGCACCAGGTCGCAAAAGCAATAATCAACTGGAACTTTTTTAAATTCGTACACTTAGTCTTTCAACAGAAATTCTATTGCATTTTCAATGACCCCTTTGTCCAGGATCATGCACCAGGTCGCTAAATTAATAATCTACTGGAACTTTTTTTATATACACATTTAAACGTTATAAAAGCAATTTGCAGTGCATTTTCAATGGCCCCGTTGTCTAGGATCATGCACCAGGTCGCTAAAATTATAATCTACTTGAACTTTTTTTAAATTCAAACACTTAGTCTTTCAACAGAATTTCTGTTGCATTTTCAATGACCCCCTTGTCTAGGATCATGCACCAGGTTGCTAAAATAATAATCTACTGGAACTTTTTTTATATCCACATTTAAACGTTATAAAAACAATTTACAATGCATTTTCAATGACTCCGTTGTTTAGGATTAAGCACCAGGTTGCTAAAACAATACTCCACAGGAAATTTTTTTATATTCACATTTAAACGTTATAAAAACAATTTACAATGCATTTTCAATGACCCCGTTGTTTAGGATCAAGCACCAGGTTGCTAAAACAATACTCCACAGGAACTTTTTTATATTCACATTTAAACGTTATAAAAAAAATTTACAATGCATTTTCAATGACCCCGTTGTTTAGGATCAAGCACCAGGTTGCTAAAACAATACTCCACAGGAAATTTTTTTATATTCACATTTAAACGTTATAAAAACAATTTGCAATGCATTTTCAATGGCCCCGTTGACTAGGATCATGCACCAGGTTGCTAAAATAATAATCTACTGGAACTTTTTTTATATACACAATTAAACGTTATAAAAACAATTTACAGTGCATTTTCAATGGCCCCGTTGCCTAGGATCATGCACCAGGTCGCTAAAATTATAATCTAGTGGAACTTTTTTGAATTTCGAACACTCAGTCTTTCAACAGAACTTCTGTTGCATTTTCTATGACCCCGTTGACTAGGATAATGCACCAGGTCGCTAAAATAATAATCTACAGAAACATATATTATATACACATTTAAAATATATAAAAACAATTTACAATGCATTTTCAATGACACCGTTGTTTAAGATCAAGCACCAGGTTGCTAAAACAATACTCCACAGGAAATTTTTTTATATTCACATTTAAACGTTATATAATCAATTTACAATGCATTTTCAATGACCCCGTTGTCTAGGATCAAGCACCAGGTCGCTAAAATAATAATCTACTGGAACTTTTTTTATATTCACATTTAAACGTTATAAAAACAATTTACAATGCATTTTCAATGGCCCCGTTGTCTAGGATCAAGCACCAGGTTGCTAAAACAATACTCCACAGGAACTTTTCTATATTCACATTTAAACGTTATAAAAACAATTTACAATGCATTTTCAATGACCCCGTTGTTTAGGATCAAGCACCAGGTTGCTAAAACAATACTCCACAGGAAATTTTTTTATATTCACATTTAAACGTTATAAAAGCAATTTACAATGCATTTTCAATGACCCCGTTGTCTAGGATCATGCAACAGGTCGCTAAAATAATAATCTAATGGAACTTTTTTGAAATTCGAACACTTAGTCTTTCAACAGAAATTCTATTGCGTTTTCACTGACCCCTTTGTCTAGGATCATGCACCAGGTCGCTAAAATAATAATATACTGTAAAATTTGTTATATACACAATTAAAAGTTATAAAAACAATTTAAACTGCATTTTCAATGGCCCCGTTGTCTAGGATCATGCACCAGGTCGCTAAAATTATAATCTAGTGGAACTTTTTTGAATTTCGAACACTCAGTCTTTCAACAGAAATTCTGTTGCATTTTCAATGACCCCCTTGTCTAGGATCATGCACCAGGTCGATAAAATAATAATCTATTTGAACTTTTTTTATATTTACATTTAAACGCTATAAAAACAATTTACAATGCATTTTCAATGACCCCGTTGTCTAGGATCATGCACCAGGACGCTAAAATAATAATCTAATGGAACTTTTTTGAAATTCGTACACTTAGTCTTTCAACAGAAATTCTATTGCATTTTCAATGACCCCTTTGTCTAGGATCATGCACCGGGTCGCTAAATTAATAATCTACTGGAACTTTTTTTATATACACATTTAAACGTTATAAAAGCAATTTACAGTGCATTTTCAATGTCCCCGTTGTCTAGGATCATGCACCAGGTCGCTAAAATAATAATATACTTGAACTTTTTTGAAATTCAAACACTTAGTCTTTCAACAGTATTTCTGTTGCATTTTCACTGACCCACTTGTATAGGATCATGCACCAGGTCGCTAAAATAATAATCTACTGGAACTTTTATTATATTCACATTTAAACGTTATAAAAACAATTTACAATGCATTTTCAATGACCCCGTCTTCTAGGATCAAGCACCAGGTTGCTAAAACAATACGCCACAGGAAATTTTTTTATATTCACATTTAAACGTTATAAAAACAATTTACAGTGTATTTTCAATGACCCCCTTGTCTAGGATAATGCACCAGGTCGCTAAAATGATAATCTAATGGAACTTTTTTTGAAATTCGAACACTTTGTCTTTCAACAGAAATTCTGTTGCATTTTCAATGACCCCGTTGTCTAGGATCATGCAACATGTCGATAAAATAATAATCTATTAGAACTTTTTTTATATTCACATTTAAACGTTATATAATCAATTTACAATGCATTTGCAATGACCCCGTTGTTTAGGATCAAGCACCAGGTTGCTAAAACAATAGTCCACAGGAAATTTTTCTATATTCACATTTAAACGTTATATAATCAATTTACAATGCATTTGCAATGACCCCGTTGTTTAGGATCAAGCACCAGGTTGCTAAAACAATAGTCCACAGGAAATTTTTCTATATTCACATTTAAACGTTATAAAAACAATTTACAGTGCATTTTCAATGACCGCGTCGTCCAGGATCATGCACCAGGTCGCTAAAATTATAATCTAGTGGAACTTTTTTGAAATTCAAACACTTAGTCTTTCAACAGAACTTCTGTTGCATTTTCAATGACCCCCTTGTCTAGGATAATGCACCAGGTCGCTAAAATAATAATCTACTGGAACTTTTATTATATTCACATTTAAACGTTATAAAAACAATTTACAATGCATTTTCAATGACCCCGTCTTCTAGGATCAAGCACCAGGTTGCTAAAACAATACGCCACAGGAAATTTTTTTATATTCACATTTAAACGTTATAAAAACAATTTACAGTGTATTTTCAATGACCCCCTTGTCTAGGATAATGCACCAGGTCGCTAAAATGATAATCTAATGGAACTTTTTTGAAATTCGAACACTTAGTCTTTCAACAGAAATTCTATTGCATTTTCAATGACCCCTTTGTCTAGGATCATGCACCAGGTCGCTAAATTAATAATCTACTGGAACTTTTTTTATATACACATTTAAACGTTATAAAAGCAATTTACAGTGCATTTTAAATGACCCCGTTGTCTAGGATCATGCACCAGGTCGGTAAAATAATAATCTACTGGAACTTTTTTGAAATTCGAACACTTAGTCTTTCAACAGACATTCTGTGGCATTTTCAATGACCCCCTTGCCTAGGATCATGCACCAGTTCGCTAAAATAATAATCTACTGTAACTTTTTTTATATTCACATTTAAACGCTATAAAAACAATTTACAATGTATTTTCAATGACCCCGTTGTCTAGGATCATGCACCAGGTCGCTAAAATGATAATCTAATGGAACTTTTTTGAAATTCGAACACTTTGTCTTTCAACAGTTATTCTGTTGCATTTTCAATGACCCCCTTGTCTAGGATCATGCACCAGGTCGATAAAATAATAATCTACTGGAACTTTTATTATATTCACATTTAAACGTTATATAATCAATTTACAATGCATTTGCAATGACCCCGTTGTTTAGGATCAAGCACCAGGTTGCTAAAACAATAGTCCACAGGAAATTTTTCTATATTCACATTTAAACGTTATATAATCAATTTACAATGCATTTGCAATGACCCCGTTGTTTAGGATCAAGCACCAGGTTGCTAAAACAATAGTCCACAGGAAATTTTTCTATATTCACATTTAAACGTTATAAAAACAATTTACAGTGCATTTTCAATGACCGCGTCGTCCAGGATCATGCACCAGGTCGCTAATATGATAATCTAATGGAACTTTTTTGAAATTCGAACACTTAGTCTTTCAACAGACATTCTGTGGCATTTTCAATGACCCCCTTGCCTAGGATCATGCACCAGTTCGCTAAAATAATAATCTACTGTAACTTTTTTTATATTCACATTTAAACGCTATAAAAACAATTTACAATGTATTTTCAACGACTCCGTCGACCAGGATCATGCACCAGGTCGCTAAAATGATAATCTAATGGAACTTTTTTGAAATTCGAACACTTTGTCTTTCAACAGAAATTCTGTTGCATTTTCAATGACCCCCTTGTCTAGGATCATGCACCAGGTCGATAAAATAATAATCTACTGGAACTTTTATTATATTCACATTTAAACGTTATATAATCAATTTGCAATGCATTTGCAATGACCCCGTTGTTTAGGATCAAGCACCAGTTTGCTAAAACAATAGTCCACAGGAAATTTTTCTATATTCACATTTAAACGTTATATAATCAATTTACAATGCATTTGCAATGACCCCGTTGTTTAGGATCAAGCACCAGGTTGCTAAAACAATAGTCCACAGGAAATTTTTCTATATTCACATTTAAACGTTATAAAAACAATTTACAGAGCATTTTCAATGACCGCGTCGTCCAGGATCATGCACCAGGTCGCTAATATGATAATCTAATGGAACTTTTTTGAAATTCGAACACTTAGTCTTTCAACAGAAATTCTGTTGCATTTTCAATGACCCCCTTGTCTAGGATCATGCACCAGGTCCCTAAAATAATAATCTACTGGAACTTTTTTTATAATCACATTTAAACGCTATAAAAACAATTTACAATGTATTTTCAATGACCCCGTCGTCCAGGATCATGCACCAGGTCGCTAAATTAATAATCTAATGGACCTTTTTTTATATACACATTTAAACGTTTTAAAAGCAATTTACAGTGCATTTTCAATGGCCCCGTTGTCTAGGATCATGCACCAGGTCGCTAAAATTATAATCTAGTGGAACTTTTTTGAAATTCAAACACTTAGTCTTTCAACAGAAATTCTATTGCATTTTCAATGTCCCCTTTGTCTAGGATCATGCACCAGGACGCTAAAATAATAATCTAATGGAGCTTTTTTGAAATTCGTACACTTAGTCTTTCAACAGAAATTCTGTTGCATTTTCAATGACCCCCTTGTCTAGGATCATGCACCAGGTCGCTAAAATAATAATCTACTGGCACTTTTTTTATATTCACATTTAAACGCTATAAAAACAATTTACAATGTATTTTCAATGACCCCGTCGTCCAGGATCATGCACCAGGTCGCTAAATTAATAATCTAATGGACCTTTTTTTATATACACATTTAAACGTTATAAATGCAATTTACAGTGCATTTTCAATGGCCCCGTTGTCTAGGATCATGCACCAGGACGCTAAAATAATAATCTAATGGAGCTTTTTGAAATTCGTACACTTAGTCTTTCAACAGAAATTCTATTGCATTTTCAATGACCCCTTTGTCTAGGATCATGCACCAGGTCGCTAAATTAATAATCTACTGGACCTTTTTTTATATACACATTTAAACGTTATAAAAGCAATTTACAGTGCATTTTCAATGGCCCCGTTGTCTAGGATCATGCACCAGGTCGCTAAAATTATAATCTAGTGGAACTTTTTTGAAATTCAAACACTTAGTCTTTCAGCAGAAATTCTATTGCATTTTCAATGACCCCTTTGTCTAGGATCATGCACCAGGACGCTAAATTAATAATCTACTGGAACTTTTTTTTATATATACATTTAAACGTTATAAAAGCAATTTACAGTGCATTTTCAATGACCCCCTTGTCTAGGATAATGCACCAGGTCGCTAAAATAATAATCTACTGGAACTTTTATTATATTCACATTTAAACGTTATAAAAACAATTTACAATGCATTTTCAATGACACCGTTGTCTATGATCAACCACCAGGTTGCGAAAAAAATACGCCACACGATCTTTTTTATATTCACATTTAAACGTTATAAAAAAAATTTACAATGAATTTTCAATGACCCCTTTTTTAGGATCAAGCACCAGGTTGCTAAAACAATACTCCACAGGAAATTTTTTTATATCCACAATTAAACGTTATAAGAACAATTTACAATGCATTTTCAATGACCCCGTTGTCTATGATCATGCACCAGGTTGCTAAAATAATAATCTAATGGAACTTTTTTGAAATTCGAACTCTTAGTCTTTCAAGAGAAATTCTGTTGCGTTTTCAATGACCCCCTTGTCTAGGATCATGCACCAGGTCGCTAAAATAATAACCTACTGGAACTTTTTTTATATACACAATTAAACGTTATAAAAACAATTTACAGTGCATTTTCAATGGCCCCGTTGTCTAGCATCATGCACCAGGTCGCTAAAATTATAATCTAGTGGAACTTTTTTGAATTTCGAACACTCAGTCTTTCAACAGAAATTCTGTTGCATTTTCAATGACCCCCTTGTCTATGATAATGCACCAGGACGCTAAAATAATAATCTACTGGAACTTTTTTATATTCACATTTAAACGCTATAAAAACAATTTACAATGCATTTTCAATGCCCCCGTTGTCTAGGATCAAGCACCAGGTTGCTAAAACAATACACCACAGGAAATTTTTTTATATTCACATTTAAACTTTATAAAAACAATTTACAGTGTATTTTCAATGGCCCCGTTGTCTAGGAACAAGCACCAGGTTGCTAAAATAATAATCTTCTGGAACTTTTTTTATATTCACCTTTTAACCTTATAAAAACAATTTACAATGCATTTTCAATGACCCTGTTGTACAGGATCATGCACCAGGTCGCTAAAGCAATAATCAATTGGAACTTTTTTTATATTCGAACACTTAGTCTTTCAACAGAAATTCTATTGCATTTTCAATGACCCCGTTGTCTAGGATCAAGCACCAGGTTGCTAAAATAATAATCTACTGGAACTTTTTTTATATTCACATTTAAACGTTATAAAAACAATTTACAATGCATTTTCAATGACCCCGTTGTCTAGGATCATGCACCAGTTGGCTAAAATAATAATCTAATGGAACTTTTTTGAAATTCGAACACTAAGTCTTTCAACAGAAATTCTATTGCATTTTCAATGACCCCGTTGTCTAGGATCATTCACCAGGTTGCTAAAATAATAATCTACAGGAACTTTTTATATTCACATTTAAACGTTATAAAAACAATTTACAATGCATTTTCAATGACCCCGTTGTCTAGGATCATGCACCAGGTCGCTAAAATAATAATCTAATGGAACTTTTTTGAAATTCGAACACTTAGTCTTTCAACAGAAATTCTGTTGCATTTTCAATGACCCCCTTGTCTAGGATCATGCACCAGGTCGCTAAAATAATAATCTACTGGAAGTTTTTTTATTCACATTTAAACGCTATAAAAACAATTTACAATGTATTTTCAATGACCCCGTCGACCAGGATCATGCACCAGGTCGCTAAAATGATAATCTAATGGAACTTTTTTGAAATTCGAACACTGAGACTTTCAACAGAATTTCTGTTGCATTTTCAATGACCCCCTTGTCTAGGATCATGCACCAGGTCGATAAAATAATAAACTACTTGAACTTTTTTTATATTCACATTTAAAAGTTATAAAAACAATTTACAATGCATTTTCAATGACCCCGTTGTCTAGGATCATGCACCAGGTCGCTAAAATAATAATCTAATAGAACTTTTTTGAAATTCGAACACCTAGTCTTTCAACAGAAATTCTGTTGCATTTTCAATGACCCCCTTGTCTAGGATCTTGCACCAGGTCGCTAAAATAATAATCTACTGGAAGTTTTTTTTATTCACATTTAAACGCTATAAAAACAATTTACAATGTATTTTCAATGACCCCGTCGACCAGGATCATGCACCAGGTCGCTAAAATGATAATCTAATGGAACTTTTATTATATTCACATCTAAACGTTATATAATCAATTTACAATGCATTTGCAATGACCCCGTTGTTTAGGATCAAGCACCAGGTTGCTAAAACAATAGTCCACAGGAAATTTTTCTATATTCACATTTAAACTTTATATAATCAATTTACAATGCATTTGCAATGACCCCGTTGTTTAGGATCAAGCACCAGGTTGCTAAAACAATAGTCCACAGGAAATTTTTCTATATTCACATTTAAACGTTATAAAAACAATTTACAGAGCATTTTCAATGACCGCGTCGTCCAGGATCATGCACCAGGTCGCTAAAATTATAATCTAGTGGAACTTTTTTGAAATTCAAACACTTAGTCTTTTAACAGAAATTCTATTGCATTTTCAATGACCCCTTTGTCTAGGATCATGCACCAGGACGCTAAATTAATAATCTACTGGAACTTTTTTTATATATACATTTAAACGTTATAAAAGCAATTTACAGTGCATTTTCAATGACCCCCTTGTCTAGGATAATGCACCAGGTCGCTAAAATAATAATCTACTGGAACTTTTATTATATTCACATTTAAACGTTATAAAAACAATTTACAATGCATTTTCAATGACACCGTTGTTTAAGATCAAGCACCAGGTTGCTAAAACAATACTCCACAGGAAATTTTTTTATATTCACATTTAAACGTTATATAATCAATTTAAAATGCATTTTCAATGACCCAGTTGTTTAGGATCAAGCACCAGGTTGCTAAAACAATAGTCCACAGGAAATTTTTCTATATTCACATTTAAACGTTATAAAAACAATTTACAGAGCATTTTCAATGACCGCGTCGTCCAGGATCATGCACCAGGTCGCTAATATGATAATCTACTGGAACTTTTATTATATTCACATTTAAACGTTATATAATCAATTTACAATGCATTTGCAATGACCCCGTTGTTTAGGATCAAGCACCAGGTTGCTAAAACAATAGTCCACAGGAAATTTTTCTATATTCACATTTAAACGTTATAAAAACAATTTACAGAGCATTTTCAATGACCGCGTCGTCCAGGATCATGCACCAGGTCGCTAAAATTATAATCTAGTGGAACTTTTTTGAAATTCAAACACTTAGTCTTTCAACAGAAATTCTATTGCATTTTCAATGACCCCTTTGTCTAGGATCATGCACCAGGACGCTAAATTAATAATCTACTGGAACTTTTTTTATATATACATTTAAACGTTATAAAAGCAATTTACAGTGCATTTTCAATGACCCCCTTGTCTAGGATAATGCACCAGGGCGCTAAAATAATAATCTACTGGAACTTTTATTATATTCACATTTAAACGTTATAAAAACAATTTACAATGCATTTTCAATGACACCGTTGTTTAAGATCAAGCACCAGGTTGCTAAAACAATACTCCACATGAAATTTTTTTATATTCACATTTAAACGTTATATAATCAATTTAAAATGCATTTTCAATGACCCAGTTGTTTAGGATCAAGCACCAGGTTGCTAAAACAATAGTCCACAGGAAATTTTTCTATATTCACATTTAAACGTTATAAAAACAATTTACAGAGCATTTTCAATGACCGCGTCGTCCAGGATCATGCACCAGGTCGCTAATATGATAATCTAATGGAACTTTTTTGAAATTCGAACACTTAGTCTTTCAACAGAAATTCTATTGCATTTTCAATGACCCCTTTGTCTAGGATCATGCACCAGGTCGCTAAATTAATAATCTACTGGAACTTTTTTTATATACACAATTAAACGTTATAAAAACAATTTACAATGTATTTTCAATGACCCCGTCGTCCAGGATCATGCACCAGGTCGCTAAATTAATAATCTAATGGACCTTTTTTTATATACACATTTAAACGTTATAAAAGCAATTTACAGTGCATTTTCAATGGCCCCGTTGTCTAGGATCATGCACCAGGTCGCTAAAATTATAATCTAGTGGAACTTTTTGAAATTCAAACACTTAGTCTTTCAACAGAAATTCTATTGCATTTTCAATGACCCCTTTGTCTAGGATCATGCACCAGGACGCTAAAATAATAATCTAATGGAGCTTTTTTGAAATTCGTACACTTAGTCTTTCAACAGAAATTCTGTTGCATTTTCAATGACCCCCTTGTCTAGGATCATGCACCAGGTCGCTAAAATAATAATCTACTGGAACTTTTTTTATATTCACATTTAAACGCTATAAAAACAATTTACAATGTATTTTCAATGACCCCGTCGTCCAGGATCATGCACCAGGTCGCTAAATTAATAATCTAATGGACCTTTTTTTATATACACATTTAAACGTTATAAAAGCAATTTACAGTGCATTTTCAATGGCCCCGTTGTCTAGGATCATGCACCAGGACGCTAAAATAATAATCTAATGGAGCTTTTTTTGAAATTCGTACACTTAGTCTTTCAACAGAAATTCTATTGCATTTTCAATGACCCCTTTGTCTAGGATCATGCACCAGGTCGCTAAATTAATAATCTACTGGACCTTTTTTTATATACACATTTAAACGTTATAAAAGCAATTTACAGTGCATTTTCAATGGCCCCGTTGTCTAGGATCATGCACCAGGTCGCTAAAATTATAATCTAGTGGAACTTTTTTGAAATTCAAACACTTAGTCTTTCAGCAGAAATTCTATTGCATTTTCAATGACCCCTTTGTCTAGGATCATGCACCAGGACGCTAAATTAATAATCTACTGGAACTTTTTTTATATATACATTTAAACGTTATAAAAGCAATTTACAGTGCATTTTCAATGATCCCCTTGTCTAGGATAATGCACCAGGTCGCTAAAATAATAATCTACTGGAACTTTTATTATATTCACATTTAAACGTTATAAAAACAATTTACAATGCATTTTCAATGACACCGTTGTTTAAGATCAAGCACCAGGTTGCTAAAACAATACTCCACAGGAAATTTTTTTATATTCACATTTAAACGTTATATAATCAATTTAAAATGCATTTTCAATGACCCCGTTGTTTAGGATCAAGCACCAGGTTGCTAAAACAATACTCCACAGGAAATTTTTTTATATTCACAATTAAACGTTATAAGAACAATTTACAATGCATTTTCAATGACCCCGTTGTCTAGGATCATGCACCAAGTTGCTAAAATAATAATCTAATGGAACTTTTTTGAAATTCGAACACTTAGTCTTTCAAGAGAAATTCTGTTGCGTTTTCAATGACCCCCTTGTCTAGGATCATGCACCAGGTTGCTAAAATAATAATCAACTGTAACTTTTTTTATATACACAATTAAACGTTATAAAAACAATTTACAGTGCATTTTCAATGGCCCCGTTGTCTAGCATCATGCACCAGGTCGCTAAAATTATAATCTAGTGGAACTTTTTTGAATTTCGAACACTCAGTCTTTCAACAGAAATTCTGTTGCATTTTCAATGACCCCCTTGTCTATGATCATGCACCAGGACGCTAAAATAATAATCTACTGTAACTTTTTTTATATTCACATTTAAACGCTATAAAAACAATTTACAATGCATTTTCAATGACCCCGTTGTCTAGGATCAAGCACCAGGTTGCTAAAACAATACTCCACAGGAAATTTTTTTATATTCACATTTAAACGTTATAAAAACAATTTACAGTGCATTTTCAAAGGACCCGATGTCTAGGAACAACCACCAGGTTGCTAAAATAATAATCTTCTGGAACTTTTTTATATTCACCTTTTAACCTTATAAAAACAATTTACAATGCATTTTCAATGACCCTGCTGTACAGGATCATGGACCAGGTCGCTAAAGCAATAATCAACTGGAACTTTTTTTATATTCGAACACTAATTCTTTTAACAGAAATTCTATTGCATTTTCAATGACCCCGTTGTCTAGGATCATGCACCAGGTTGCTAAAATAATAATCTACTGTAACTTTTTTTATATTCACATTTAAACGTTATAAAAACAATTTACAATGCATTTTCAATGACCCCGTTGTCTAGGATCATGCACCAGGTCGGTAAACTAATAATCTACTGGAACTTTTTTGAAATTCGAACACTTAGTCTTTCAACAGACATTCTGTGGCATTTTCAATGACCCCGTTGTCTAGGATCAAGCACCAGGTTGCTAAAACAACACTCCACAAGAAATTTTTTTATATTCACATTTAAACTTTATAAAAACAATTTACAATGCATTTTCAATGACCCCGTTGTCTAGGATCAAGCACCAGGTTGCTAAAATGATAATCTAATCGAACTTTTTGAAATTCGAACACCTAGTCTTTCAACAGAAATTCTGTTGCATTTCCAATGACCCCCTTGTCTAGGATCATGCACCAGGTCGCTAAAATAATAATCTACTGGAAGTTTTTTTTTTATTCACATTTAAACGCTATAAAAACAATTTACAATGTATTTTCAATGACCCCGTCGACCAGGATCATGCACCAGGTCGCTAAAATGATAATCTAATGGAAATTTTTTGAAATTCGAACACTTTGTCTTTCAACAGAAATTCTGTTGCATTTTCAATGACCCCCTTGTCTAGGATCATGCACCAGGTCGATAAAATAATAATCTACTGTAACTTTTTTTATATTCACATTTAAACGTTATAAAAACAATTTACAATGCATTTTCAATGACCCCGTTGTCTAGGATCATGCACCAGGTCGCTAAAATGATAATCTAATCGAACTTTTTTGAAATTCGAACACCTAGTCTTTCAACAGAAATTCTGTTGCATTTTCAATGACCCCCTTGTCTAGGATCATGCACCAGGTCGCTAAAATAATAATCTACTGGAAGTTTTTTTTTATTCACATTTAAACGCTATAAAAACAATTTACAATGTATTTTCAATGACCCCGTCGACCAGGATCATGCACCAGGTCGCTAAAATGATAATCTAATGGAACTTTTATTATATTCACATTTAAACGTTATATAATCAATTTACAATGCATTTGCAATGACCCCGTTGTTTAGGATCAAGCACCAGGTTGCTAAAACAATAGTCCACAGGAAATTTTTCTATATTCACATTTAAACTTTATATAATCAATTTACAATGCATTTGCAATGACCCCGTTGTTTAGGATCAAGCACCAGGTTGCTAAAACAATAGTCCACAGGAAATTTTTCTATATTCACATTTAAACGTTATAAAAACAATTTACAGAGCATTTTCAATGACCGCGTCGTCCAGGATCATGCACCAGGTCGCTAATATGATAATCTAATGGAACTTTTTTGAAATTCGAACACTTAGTCTTTCAAGAGAAATTCTGTTGCGTGTTCAATGACCCCCTTGTCTAGGATCATGCACCAGGTCGCTAAAATAATAACCTACTGGAACTTTTTTGATATTCAAATTTAAACGCTATCAAAACAATTAACAAGGCATTTTCAATGACCCCGTTGTTTAGGATCAAGCACCAGGTTGCGAAAACAATAGTCCACAGGAAATTTTTCTATATTCACATTTAAACGTTATAAAAACAATTTACAGTGCATTTTCAATGGCCCCGTTGTCTAGGATCATGCACCAGGACGCTAAAATAATAATCTACTGGAACTTTTTTTATATTCACATTTTAACTTTATAAAAACATTTTACAATGCATTTTCAATGACCCCATTGTCTAGGATCATGAACCAGGACGCTAATATAATAATCTAATGGACCTTTTTTGAAATTGGAACACATGGACTTTTAACAGAAATTCTATTGCATTTTCAATGACCCCTTTGTCTAGGATCATGCACCAGGTCGCTAAATTAATAATCTTCTGGAACATTTTTTATATACACATTTAAACGTTATAAAAACAATTTACAATGCATTTTCAATGACACCGTTGACTAGAATCATGCAGATGCACCATGTTGCTAAAAAAATACTCCACAGGAACTTTTGTTATGTTTATACATAAATAGTTATAATGCCAATTTTCAATGCATTTTCAATGACCCCGTTGTCTAGGATCATGCACCAGGGCGCTAAAATAATAATCTAATGGAACTTTTTTGAAATTCGAACACTTAGTCTTTCAACAGAATTTCTGTTGCATTTTCAATGACCCCCTTGTCTAGGATCATGCACCAGGTCGCTAAAATAATAATCTACTGGAACTTTTATTATATTCACATTTAAACGTTATATAATCAATTTACAATGCATTTGCAATGACCCCGTTGTTTAGGATCAAGCACCAGGTTGCTAAAACAATAGTCCACAGGAAATTTTTCTATATTCACATTTAAACGTTATAAAAACAATTTACAGAGCATTTTCAATGACCGCGTCGTCCAGGATCATGCACCAGGTCGCTAATATGATAATCTAATGGAACTTTTTTGAAATTCGAACACTTAGTCTTTCAACAGAAATTCTGTTGCATTTTCAATGACCCCCTGGTCTAGGATCATGCACCAGGTCGATAACATAATAATCTACTGTAACTTTTTTTATAGTCACAATTAAACGCTATAAAAACAATTTACAATGTATTTTCAATGACCCCGTTGTCTAGGATCATGCACCAGGTCGCTAAATTAATAATCTAATGGACCTTTTTTTATATACACATTTAAACGTTATAAAAGCAATTTACAGTGCATTTTCAATGGCCCCGTTGTCTAGGATCATGCACCAGGTCGCTAAAATTATAATCTAGTGGAACTTTTTTTGAAATTCAAACACTTAGTCTTTCAACAGAAATTCTATTGCATTTTCAATGACCCCTTTGTCTAGGATCATGCACCAGGACGCTAAAATAATAATCTAATGGAGCTTTTTGAAATTCGTACACTTAGTCTTTCAACAGAAATTCTATTGCATTTTCAATGACCCCCTTGTCTAGGATCATGCACCTGGTCGCTAAAATAATAATCTACTGGAACTTTTTTTATATTCACATTTAAACGCTATAAAAACAATTTACAATATATTTTCAATGACCCCGTCGTCCAGGATCATGCACCAGGTCGCTAAATTAATAATCTAATGGACCTTTTTTTATATACACATTTAAACGTTATAAAAGCAATTTACAGTGCATTTTCAATGGCCCCGTTGTCTAGGATCATGCACCAGGTCGCTAAAATAATAATCTAATGGAGCTTTTTTGAAATTCGTACACTTAGTCTTTCAACAGAAATTCTATTGCATTTTCAATGACCCCTTTGTCTAGGATCATGCACCAGGTCGCTAAATTAATAATCTACTGGACCTTTTTTTATATACACATTTAAACGTTATAAAAGCAATTTACAGTGCATTTTCAATGGCCCCGTTGTCTAGGATCATGCACCAGGTCGCTAAAATTATAATCTAGTGGAACTTTTTTGAAATTCAAACACTTAGTCTTTCAACAGAAATTCTATTGCATTTTCAATGACCCCTTTGTCTAGGATCATGCACCAGGACGCTAAATTAATAATCTACTGGAACTTTTTTTATATATACATTTAAACGTTATAAAAGCAATTTACAGTGCATTTTCAATGACCCCCTTGTCTAGGATAATGCACCAGGTCGCTAAAATAATAATCTACTGGAACTTTTTTTATATTCACATTTAAAAGTTATAAAAACAATTTACATTGGATTTTCAATGGCCCCGTTGTAAAGGATCAAGCACCAGGTTGCTAAAACAATACTCCACAGGAAATTTTTTGATATTCACATTTAAACGCTATATAATCAATTTAAAATGCATTTTCAATGACCCAGTTGTTTAGGATCAAGCACCAGGTTGCTAAAACAATAGTCCACAGGAAATTTTTCTATATTCACATTTAAACGTCATAAAAACAATTTACAGAGCATTTTCAATGACCGCGTCGTCCAGGATCATGCACCAGGTCGCTAATATGATAATCTAATGGAACTTTTTTGAAATTCGAACACTTAGTCTTTCAACAGAAATTCTGTTGCATTTTCAATGACCCCCTTGTCTAGGATCATGCACCAGGTCGCTAAAATAATAATCTACTGGAACTTTTTTTATAATCACATTTAAACGCTATAAAAACAATTTACAATGTATTTTCAATGACCCCGTCGTCCAGGATCATGCACCAGGTCGCTAAATTAATAATCTAATGGACCTTTTTTTATATACACATTTAAACGTTATAAAAGCAATTTACAGTGCATTTTCAATGGCCCCGTTGTCTAGGATCATGCACCAGGTCGCTAAAATTATAATCTAGTGGAACTTTTTGAAATTCAAACACTTAGTCTTTCAACAGAAATTCTATTGCATTTTCAATGACCCCTTTGTCTAGGATCATGCACCAGGACGCTAGAATAATAATCTAATGGAGCTTTTTTGAAATTCGTACACTTAGTCTTTCAACAGAAATTCTGTTGCATTTTCAATGACCCCCTTGTCTAGGATCATGCACCAGGTCGCTAAAATAATAATCTAGTGGAACTTTTTGAAATTCAAACACTTAGTCTTTCAACAGAAATTCTATTGCATTTTCAATGACCCCTTTGTCTAGGATCATGCACCAGGACGCTAAATTAATAATCTACTGGAACTTTTTTTATATATACATTTAAACGTTATAAAAGCAATTTACAGTGCATTTTCAATGACCCCCTTGTCTAGGATAATGCACCAGGTCGCTAAAATAATAATCTACTGGAACTTTTATTATATTCACATTTAAACGTTATAAAAACAAGTTACAATGCATTTTCAATGACCCCCTTGTCTAGGATAATGCACCAGGTCGCTAAAATAATAATCTACTGGAACTTTTATTATATTCACATTTAAACGTTATAAAAGCAATTTACAGTGCATTTTCAATGGCCCCGTTGTCTAGGATCATGCACCAGGTCGCTAAAATTATAATCTAGTGGAACTTTTTGAAGTTCAAACACTTAGTCTTTCAACAGAAATTCTATTGCATTTTCAATGACCCCTTTGTCTAGGATCATGCACCAGGACGCTAAATTAATAATCTACTGGAACTTTTTTTATATATACATTTAAACGTTATAAAAGCAATTTACAGTGCATTTTCAATGACCCCGTTGTCTAGGATAATGCACCAGGTCGCTAAAATAATAATCTACTGGAACTTTTATTATATTCACATTTAAACGTTATAAAAAAAATTTACAATGCATTTTCAATGACCCCTTTGTTAGTATCAAGCACCAGGTTGCTAAAACAATACTCCACAGGAAATTTTTTTATATTCACATTTAAACGCTATAAAATCAATT
Source organism: Diplolepis rosae (assembly GCA_030998225.1). Taxonomy (NCBI): domain Eukaryota; kingdom Metazoa; phylum Arthropoda; class Insecta; order Hymenoptera; family Diplolepididae; genus Diplolepis; species Diplolepis rosae. Next base: position 755,734 of record JAPYXD010000739.1, read on the forward strand.
TACAATGCATTTTCAATGACCCCGTTGTAAAGGATCAATCACCATGTTGCTAAAACAATACTCCACAGGAAATTTTTTTATATTCACATTTAAACGTTATAAAAACAATTTTCAATGCATTTTCAATGACCCCGTTGTCTAGGATCATGCACCAGGTCGCTAAAAAAATAATATAAAGGAACTTTTATGAAATTCGAACACTTATTCTTTCAACAGAAATTCTATTGCATTTTCAATGACCCCTTTGTCTAGGATCATGGACGAGTTCGCTAAAATAATAATCTACTGGAATTTTTTTATATTCACATTTAAATGTTATAAAAACAATTTACAGTGCATTTTCAATGGCCCCGTTGTCTAGGATCATGCACCAGGTCGCTAAAATTATAATCTAGTGGAACTTTTTTGAATTTCGAACACTCAGTCTTTCAACAGAAATTCTGTTGCATTTTCAATGACCCCCTTGTCTATGATAATGCACCAGGACGCTAAAATGATAATCTACTGTAACTTATTTTATATTCACATTTAAACTCTATAAAAACAATTTACAATGCATTTTCAATGACCCCGTTGTCTAGGATCAAGCACCAGGTTGCTAAAACAATAGTCCACAGGAAATTTTTCTATATTCACATTTAAACGTTATATAATCAATTTACAATGCATTTGCAATGACCCCGTTGTTTAGGATCAAGCACCAGGTTGCTAAAACAATAGTCCACAGGAAATTTTTCTATATTCACATTTAAACGTTATAAAAACAATTTACAGAGCATTTTCAATGACCGCGTCGTCCAGGATCATGCACCAGGTCGCTAATATGATAATCTAATGGAACTTTTTGAAATTCGAACACTTAGTCTTTCAACAGAAATTCTGTTGCATTTTCAATGACCCCCTTGTCTAGGATCATGCACCAGGTCGCTAAAATAATAATCTACTGGAACATTTTTATATTCACATTTAAACGCTATAAAAACAATTTACAAGGCATTTTCAATGACCCCGTTGTTTAGGATCAAGCACCAGGTTGCTAAAACAATACTCCACAGGAACTTTTTTTATATTCACATATAAACGTTATAAAAACAATTTACAGTGCATTTTCAATGGCCCCGTTGTCTAGGATCATGCACCAGGACGCTAAAATAATAATCTATTTGAACTTTTTTTATATTTACATTTAAACGCTATAAAAACATTTTACAATGCATTTTCAATGACCCCGTTGTCTAGGATCATGAACCAGGACGCTAAAATAATAATCTAATGGAACTTTTTTGAAATTGGAACACATGGACTTTTAACAGAAATTCTATTGCATTTTCAATGACCCCTTTGTCTAGGATTATGCACCAGGTCGCTAAATTAATAATCTTCTGGAACATTTTTTATATACACATTTAAACGTTATAAAAACAATTTACAATGCATTTTCAATGACACCGTTGACTAGAATCATGCAGATGCACCATGTTGCTAAAAAAATACTCCACAGGAACTTTTGTTATGTTTATACATAAATAGTTATAATGCCAATTTACAATGCATTTTCAATGACCCCGGTGTCTAGGATCATGCACCACGACGCTAAAATAATAATCTAATGGAACTTTTTTGAAATTCGAACACTTAGTCTTTCAACAGAAATTCTGCTGCATTTTCAATGACCCCCTTGTCTAGGATCATGCACCAGGTCGCTAAAATAATAATCTACTGGACCTTTTTTTATATACACATTTAAACGTTATAAAAGCAATTTACAGTGCATTTTCAATGGCCCCGTTGTCTAGGATCATGCACCAGGTCGCTAAAATTATAATCTAGTGGAACTTTTTTGAAATTCAAACACTTAGTCTTTCAACAGAAATTCTATTGCATTTTCAATGACCCCTTTGTCTAGGATCATGCACCAGGACGCTAAATTAATAATCTACTGGACCTTTTTTTATATACACATTTAAACGTTATAAAAGCAATTTACAGTGCATTTTCAATGGCCCCGTTGTCTAGGATCATGCACCAGGTCGCTAAAATTATAATCTAGTGGAACTTTTTTGAAATTCAAACACTTAGTCTTTCAACAGAAATTCTATTGCATTTTCAATGACCCCTTTGTCTAGGATCATGCACCAGGACGCTAAATTAATAATCTACTGGAACTTTTTTTATATATACATTTAAACGTTATAAAAGCAATTTACAGTGCATTTTCAATGACCCCCTTGTCTAGGATAATGCACCAGGTCGCTAAAATAATAATCTACTGGAACTTTTTTTATATCCACATTTAAACGTTATAAAAACAATTTACAATGCATTTTCAATGACTCCGTTGTTTAGGATTAAGCACCAGGTTGCTAAAACAATACTCCACAGGAAATTTTTTGATATTCACATTTAAACGATATAAAAACAATTTAAAATGCATTTTCAATGACCCAGTTGTTTAGGATCAAGCACCAGGTTGCTAAAACAATAGTCCACAGGAAATTTTTCTATATTCACATTTAAACGTCATAAAAACAATTTACAGAGCATTTTCAATGACCGCGTCGTCCAGGATCATGCACCAGGTCGCTAATATGATAATCTAATGGAACTTTTTTTGAAATTCGAACACTTAGTCTTTCAACAGAAATTCTGTTGCATTTTCAATGACCCCCTTGTCTAGGATCATGCACCAGGTCGCTAAAATAATAATCTACTGGAACTTTGTTTATAATCACATTTAAACGCTATAAAAACAATTTACAATGTATTTTCAATGACCCCGTCGTCCAGGATCATGCACCAGGTCGCTAAATTAATAATCTAATGGACCTTTTTTTATATACACATTTAAACGTTATAAAAGCAATTTACAGTGCATTTTCAATGGCCCCGTTGTCTAGGATCATGCACCAGGTCGCTAAAATTATAATCTAGTGGAACTTTTTTGAAATTCATACACTTAGTCTTTCAACAGAAATTCTATTGCATTTTCAATGACCCCTTTGTCTAGGATCATGCACCAGGACGCTAGAATAATAATCTAATGGAGCTTTTTTGAAATTCGTACACTTAGTCTTTCAACAGAAATTCTGTTGCATTTTCAATGACCCCCTTGTCTAGGATCATGCACCAGGTCGCTAAAATAATAATCTAGTGGAACTTTTTTGAAATTCAAACACTTAGTCTTTCAACAGAAATTCTATTGCATTTTCAATGACCCCTTTGTCTAGGATCATGCACCAGGACGCTAAATTAATAATCTACTGGAACTTTTTTTATATATACATTTAAACGTTATAAAAGCAATTTACAGTGCATTTTCAATGACCCCCTTGTCTAGGATAATGCACCAGGTCGCTAAAATAATAATCTACTGGAACTTTTATTATATTCACATTTAAACGTTATAAAAACAAGTTACAATGCATTTTCAATGACCCCGTTGTCAAGGATAATGAACCAGGTCGCTAAAATCATAATCTACAGGAACTTTTATTATATTCACATTTAAACGTTATAAAAGCAATTTACAGTGCATTTTCAATGGCCCCGTTGTCTAGGATCATGCACCAGGTCGCTAAAATTATAATCTAGTGGAACTTTTTTGAAGTTCAAACACTTAGTCTTTCAACAGAAATTCTATTGCATTTTCAATGACCCCTTTGTCTAGGATCATGCACCAGGACGCTAAATTAATAATCTACTGGAACTTTTTTTATATATACATTTAAACGTTATAAAAGCAATTTACAGTGCATTTTCAATGACCCCGTTGTCTAGGATAATGCACCAGGTCGCTAAAATAATAATCTACTGGAACTTTTATTATATTCACATTTAAACGTTATAAAAACAATTTGCAATGAATTTTCAATGACACCGTTGTTTAATATCAAGCACCAGTTTGCTAAAACAATACTCCACAGGAAATTTTTTATATTCACATTTAAACGTTATAAAAAAAATTTAAAATGCATTTTCAATGACCCCGTTGTTTAGGATCAAGCACCAGGTTGCTAAAACAATACTCCACAGGAAATTTTTTTATATTCACATTTAAACGTTATAAAAACAATATACAATGCATTTTCAATGACCCCGTTGTCTAGGATCATGCACCAGGTCATTAAAATAATAATCTAATGGAACTTTTTTTGAATTCGAGAACTTATTCTTTCAACAGAAATTCTATTGCATTTTCAATGACCCCTTTGTCTAGGATCATGCACCAGGTCGCTAAATTAATAATCTACTGGAACTTTTTTTATATACACAATTAAACGTTATAAAAACAATTTACAGTGCATTTTCAATGGCCCCGTTGTCTAGGATCATGCACCAGGTCGCTAAAATTATAATCTAGTGGAACTTTTTTGAATTTCGAACACTCAGTCTTTCAACAGAAATTCTGTTGCATTTTCAATGACCCCCTTGTCTATGATAATGCACCAGGACGCTAAAATAATAATCTACTGGAACTTTTTTTATATTCACATTTAAACGCTATAAAAACAATTTACAATGCATTTTCAATGACCCCGTTGTCTAGGATCAAGCACCAGGTTGCTAAAACAATACGCCACATGAAATTTTTTTATATTCACATTTAAACGTTATAAAAACAATTTACAGTGTATTTTCAATGACCACGTTGTCCAGGATCATGCACCAGGTCGCTAAAATGATAATCTAATCGAACTTTTTTGAAAATCGAACACTTTGTCTTTCAACAGAAATTCTGTTGCATTTTCAATGACCCCCTTGTCTAGGATCATGCACCAGGTCGATAAAATAATAATCTACTGGAACTTTTATTATATTCACATTTAAACGTTATATAATCAATTTACAATGCATTTGCAATGACCCCGTTGTTTAGGATCAAGCACCAGGTTGCTAAAACAATAGTCCACAGGAAATTTTTCTATATTCACATTTAAACGTTATATAATCAATTTACAATGCATTTGCAATGACCCCGTTGTTTAGGATCAAGCACCAGGTTGCTAAGACAATAGTCCACAGGAAATTTTTCTATATTCACATTTAAACGTTATAAAAACAATTTACAGAGCATTTTCAATGACCGCGTCGTCCAGGATCATGCACCAGGTCGCTAATATGATAATCTAATGGAACTTTTTGAAATTCGAACACTTAGTCTTTCAACAGAAATTCTGTTGCATTTTCAATGACCCCCTTGTCTAGGATCATGCACCAGGTCGCTAAAATAATAATCTACTGGAACTATTTTTATATTCACATTTAAACGCTATAAAAACAATTTACAAGGCATTTTCAATGACCCCGTTGTTTAGGATCAAGCACCAGGTTGCGAAAACAATAGTCCACAGGAAATTTTTCTATATTCACATTTAAACGTTATAAAAACAATTTACAGTGCATTTTCAATGGCCCCGTTGTCTAGGATCATGCACCAGGACGCTAAAATAATAATCTAATGGAACTTTTTTTATATTCACATTTAATCGTTATAAAAACATTTTACAATGCATTTTCAATGACCCCGTTGTCTAGGATCATGAACCAGGACGCTAAAATAATAATCTAATGGAACTTTTTTGAAATTGGAACACATGGACTTTTAACAGAAATTCTATTGCATTTTCAATGACCCCTTTGTCTAGGATTATGCACCAGGTCGCTAAATTAATAATCTTCTGGAACATTTTTTATATACACATTTAAACGTTATAAAAACAATTTACAATGCATTTTCAATGACACCGTTGACTAGAATCATGCAGATGCACCATGTTGCTAAAAAAATACTCCACAGGAAATTTTGTTATATTTATACATAAATTGTTGTGAAGCCAATTTACAATGCATTTTCTATGCCCCAGGTGTCTAGGATCATGCACCACGACGCTAAAATAATAATCTAATGGAACTTTTTTGAAATTCGAACACTTAGTCTTTCAAGAGAAATTCTGTTGCGTTTTCAATGACCCCCTTGTCTAGGATCATGCACCAGGTCGCTAAAATAATAAACTACTGGAACTTTTTTAATATTCACATTTAAAAGATATAAAAACAATTTACAATGCATTTTCAATGACCCCGTTGTCTAGGATCATGCACCAGGTCGCTAAAATAATAATATACTCGAACTTGTTTGAAATTCGAAGACTATTCTTTCAACAGAAATTCTATTGCATCTTCATTGACCCCGTTGTCTAGGATCATGCATCAGGTCGCTAAAATAATAATCTACTGGAACTTTTTTTATATTCACATTTAAACGTTATAAAAACAATCTACAATGCATTTTCAATGATCCGGTTGTCTAGGATCATGCACCAGGTCGCTAAAATTATAATCTAGTGGAACTTTTTTGAATTTCGAACACTCAGTCTTTCAACAGAAATTCTGTTGCATTTTCAATGACCCCCTTGTCTATGATAATGCACCAGGACGCTAAAATAATAATCTACTGGAACTTTTTTTATATTCACATTTAAACGTTATAAAAACAATTTGCAATGCATTTTCTATGACCCCGTTGTCTAGGATCAAGCACCAGGTTGCTAGAACAATACGCCACATGTAATTTTTTTATATTCACATTTAAACGTTATAAAAACAATTTACAGTGTATTTTCAATGACCGCGTTGTCCAGGATCATGCACCAGGTCGCTAAAATGATAATCTAATCGAACTTTTTGAAAATCGAACACTTTGTCTTTCAACAGAAATTCTGTTGCATTTTCAATGACCCCCTTGTCTAGGATCATGCACCAGGTCGATAAAATAATAATCTACTGGAACTTTTATTATATTCACATTTAAACGTTATATAATCAATTTACAATGCATTTGCAATGACCCCGTTGTTTAGGATCAAGCACCAGGTTGCTAAAACAATAGTCCACAGGAAATTTTTCTATATTCACATTTAAACGTTATATAATCAATTTACAATGCATTTGCAATGACCCCGTTGTTTAGGATCAAGCACCAGGTTGCTAAAACAATAGTCCACAGGAAATTTTTCTATATTCACATTTAAACGTTATAAAAACAATTTACAGAGCATTTTCAATGACCGCGTCGTCCAGGATCATGCACCAGGTCGCTAATATGATAATCTAATGGAACTTGTTTGAAATTCGAAGACTAAGTCTTTCAACAGAAATTCTATTGCATCTTCATTGACCCCGTTGTCTAGGATCATGCAACAGGTCGCTAAAATAATAATCTACTGGAACTATTTATATATTCACATTTAAACGCTATAAAAACAATTTACAAGGCATTTTCAATGACCCCGTTGTTTAGGATCAAGCACCAGGTTGCGAAAACAATAGTCCACAGGAAATTTTTCTATATTCACATTTAAACGTTATAAAAACAATTTACAGTGCATTTTCAATGGCCCCGTTGTCTAGGATCATGCACCAGGACGCTAAAATAATAATCTAATGGAACTTTCTTTAAATTCTCATTTTAACTTTTTAAAAACAATCTACAATGCATGTTCATTGATCCGGTTGTCTAGGATCATGCACCAGGTCGCTAAAATAATAATCTAATGGAACTTTTTTGAAATTGGAACACATGGACTTTTAACAGAAATTCTATTGCATTTTCAATGACCCCTTTGTCTAGGATTATGCACCAGGTCGCTAAATTAATAATCTTCTGGAACATTTTTTATATACACATTTAAACGTTATAAAAACAATTTACAATGCATTTTCAATGACACCGTTGACTAGAATCATGCAGATGCACCATGTTGCTAAAAAAATACTCCACAGGAACTTTTGTTATGTTTATACATAAATAGTTATAATGCCAATTTACAATGCATTTTCAATGACCCCGGTGTCTAGGATCATGCACCACGACGCTAAAATAATAATCTAATGGAACTTTTTTGAAATTCGAACACTTAGTCTTTCAACAGAAATTCTGCTGCATTTTCAATGACCCCCTTGTCTAGGATCATGCACCAGGTCGCTAAAATAATAATCTACTGGAACTTTTATTATATTCACATTTAAACTTTATATAATCTATTTACAATGCATTTGCAATGACCCCGTTGTTTAGGATCAAGCACCAGGTTGCTAAAACAATACTCCACAGGAAATTTTTTTTTTATTCACATTTAAACGTAATAAAAGCAATTTACAATGCATTTTCAATGACCCCCTTGTCTAGGATCATGCACCAGGACGCTAAAACAATAATCTAATGGAACTTTTTTTATATTCACATTTAATCGTTATAAAAACATTTTACAATGCATTTTCAATGGCCCCGTTGTCTAAGATCAAGAACCAGGTCGCTAAAATAATAATCTAATGGAACTTTTTTGAAATTGGAACACATGGACTTTTAACAGAAATTCTATTGCATTTTCAATGACCCCTTTGTCTAGGATCATGCACCAGGTCGCTAAATTAATAATCTACTGGAACTTTTATTATATTCACATTTAAACGTTATATAATCTATTTACAATTCATTTGCAATGACCCCGTTGTTTAGGATCAAGCACCAGGTTGCTAAAACAATACTCCACAGGAAATTTTTTTATATTCACATTTAAACGTTATAAAAACAATTTACAATGCATTTTCAATGACCCCCTTGTCTAGGATCATGCACCAGGACGCTAAAATAATAATCTAATGGAACTTTTTTTATATTCACATTTAATCGTTATAAAAACATTTTACAATGCATTTTCAATGGCCCCGTTGTCTAGGATCATGCACCAGGACGCTAAAATAATAATCTAATGGAACTTTTTTGAAATTGGAACACATGGACTTTTAACAGAAATTCTATTGCATTTTCAATGACCCCTTTGTCTAGGATCATGCACCAGGTCGCTAAATTCATAATCTTCTGGAACTTTTTTTATATACACATTTAAACGTTATAAAAACAATTTACAGTGCATTTTCAATGGTCCCGTTGTTTAGGATCAAGCACCATGTTGCTAAAAAAATACTCCACAGGAACTTTTGTTATGTTTATACATAAATAGTTATAATGCCACTTTTCAATGTATTTTCAATGACCCCGTTGTCTAGGATCATGCACCAGTTCGCTAAAACAATACTCCACAGAAAATTTTTTTATATTCACATCTAAACGTCATAAAAACACTTTTCAATGTATTTTCAATGACCCCGTTGTCTAGGATCATGCACCAGTTCGCTAAAATAATAATCTAATCGAACTTTTTTGAAATTCGAACACTTAGTCTTTCAACAGAAATTCTGCTGCATTTTCAATGACCCCCTTGTCTAGGATCATGCACCAGGTCGCTAAAATAATAAACTACTTGAACTTTTTTTATATTCACATTTAAACGCTATAAAAACAATTTACAATGTATTTTCAATGACTCCGTCGACCAGGATCATGCACCAGGTCGCTAAAATGATAATCTAATGGAACTTTTTTGAAATGCGAACACTTTTTTCTTTCAACAGAAATTCTGTTGCATTTTCAATGACCCCCTTGTCTAGGATCATGCACCAGGTCGATAAAATAATAATCTACTGGAACTTTTATTATATTCACATTTAAACGTTATATAATCAATTTACAATGCATTTGCAATGACCCCGTTGTTTAGGATCAAGCACCAGGTTGCTAAAACAATAGTCCACAGGAAATTTTTCTATATTCACATTTAAACGTTATATAATCAATTTACAATGCATTTGCAATGACCCCGTTGTTTAGGATCAAGCACCAGGTTGCTAAAACAATAGTCCACAGGAAATTTTTCTATATTCACATTTAAACGTTATAAAAACAATTTACAGAGCATTTTCAATGACCGCGTCGTCCAGGATCATGCACCAGGTCGCTAATATGATAATCTAATGGAACTTTTTTGAAATTCGAACACTTAGTCTTTCAACAGAAATTCTGTTGCGTTTTCAATGACCCCCTTGTCTAGGATCATGCACCAGGTCGCTAAAATAATAATCTACTGGAACTTTTTTTATAATCACATTTAAACGCTATAAAAACAATTTACAATGTATTTTCAATGACCCCGTCGTCCAGGATCATGCACCAGGTCGCTAAATTAATAATCTAATGGACCGTTTTTTATATACACATTTAAACGTTATAAAAGCAATTTACAGTGCATTTTCAATGGCCCCGTTGTCTAGGATCATGCACCAGGTCGCTAAAATTATAATCTAGTGGAACTTTTTTGAAATTCAAACACTTAGTCTTTCAACAGAAATTCTATTGCATTTTCAATGACCCCTTTGTCTAGGATCGTGCACCAGGACGCTAAAATAATAATCTAATGGAGCTTTTTTGAAATTCGAACACTTAGTCTTTCAACAGAAATTCTGTTGCGTTTTCAATGACCCCCTTGTCTAGGATCATGCACCAGGTCGCTAAAATAATAAACTACTGGAACTTTTTTGAAATTCGAAAAATTAGTCTTGCAACAGAAATTCTATTGCATTTTCAATGACCCCCTTGTCTAGGATCATGCACCAGGTCGCTAAAATAATAATCTACTGGAACTTTTATTATATTCACATTTAAACGTTATATAATCTATTTACAATGCATTTGCAATGAGCTCGTTGTTTAGGATCAAGCACCAGGTTGCTAAAACAATACTCCACAGGAAATTTTTTTATATTCACATTTAAACGTTATAAAAACAATTTACAATGCATTTTCAATGACCCCGTTGTCTAGGATCATGCACCAGGTTGCTAAAATAATAATCTAATGGAACTTTTTTGAAATTGGAACACATGGACTTTTAACAGAAATTCTATTGCATTTTCAATGACCCCTTTGTCTAGGATCATGCACCAGGTCGCTAAATTAATAATCTTCTGGAACATTTTTTATATACACATTTAAACGTTACAAAAAAAATTTACAATGCATTTTCAATGACACCGTTGACTAGAATCATGCAGATGCACCATGTTGCTAAAAAAATACTCCACAGGAACTTTTGTTATGTTTATACATAAATAGTTATAATGCCAATTTACAATGCATTTTCAATGACCCCGTTGTCTAGGATCATGCACCACGGCACTAAAATAATAATCTAATGGAACTTTTTTGAAATTCGAACACTTAGTCTTTCAACAGAAATTCTGCTGCATTTTCAATGACCCCCTTGTCTAGGATCATGCACCAGGTCGCTAAAATAATAATCTACTGGAACTTTTATTATATTCACATTTAAACGTTATATAATCTATTTACAATGCATTTGCAATGACCCCGTTGTTTAGGATCAAGCACCAGGTTGCTAAAACAATACTCCACAGGAAATTTTTTTATATTCACATTTAAACGTTATAAAAACAATTTACAATGCATTTTCAATGACCCCGTTGTCTAGGATCATGCACCAGGACGCTAAAATAATAATCTAATGGAACTTTTTTTATATTCACATTTTAACTTTATAAAAACATTTTACAATGCATTTTCAATGACCCCGTTGTCTAGGATCATGAACCAGGACGCTAAAATAATAATCTAATGGAACTTTTTTGAAATTGGAATACATGGACTTTTAACAGAATTTCTATTGCATTTTCAATGACCCCTTTGTCTAGGATCATGCACCAGGTCGCTAAATTAATAATCTTCTGGAACTTTTTTTATATACACATTTAAACGTTATAAAAACAATTTGCAGTGCATTTTCAATGGTCCCGTTGTTTAGGATCAAGCACCAGGTTGCCAAAAAAATACTCCACAGGAAATTTTTTTATACTCACATTTAAACGTTATAAAAACAATTTACAATGCATTTTCAATGACCCCGTTGTCTAGGATCATGCACCAGGTCGCTAAAATAATAATCTAATGGAACTTTTTTGAAATTGGAACACATGGACTTTTAACAGAAATTCCATTGCATTTTCAATGAGCCCTTTGTCTAGGATCATGCACCAGGTCGCTAAATTAATAATCTTCTGGAACTTTTTTTATATACACATTTAAACGTTATAAAAACAATTTACAGTGCATTTTCAATGGTCCCGTTGTTTAGGATCAAGCACCATGTTGCTAAAAAAATACTCCACAGGAACTTTTGTTATGTTTATACATAAATAGTTATAATGCCAATTTACAATGCATTTTCAATGACCCCGTTGTCTAGGATCATGCACCACGACGCTAAAATAATAATCTAATGGAACTTTTTTGAAATTCGAACACTTAGTCTTTCAACAGAAATTCTATTGCATTTTCAATGACCCCTTTGTCTAGGATCATGCACCAGGACGCTAAAATAATAATCTAATGGAACGTTTTTTATATTCACCCTTAAACGTTATAAAAACAATTTACAATGCATTTTCAATGACCCCGTTGTCTAGGATCAAGCACCAGGACGCTAAAATAATAATCTAATGGAAATTTTTTGAAATTCGAACAATTAATCTTGCAACAGAAATTCTATTGCATTTTCAATGACCCCTTTGTCTAGGATCATGCACCAGGACGCTAAAATAATAATCTAATGGAACTTTTTTTATATTCACATTTTAACTTTATAAAAACAATTTACAATGCATTTTCAATGACCCCGTTGTCTAGGATCAAGCACCAGGATGCTAAAACAATACCCCACAGGAACTTTTGTTATATTCACATTTAAACGTTATAAAAACAATTTACAGTGTATTTTCAATGACCCGTCGTCCAGGATCATGCACCAGGTCGCTAAAATGATAATCTAATCGAACTTTTTGAAATTCGAACACCTAGTCTTTCAACAGAAATTCTGTTGCATTTTCAATGACCCCCTTGTCTAGGATCATGCACCAGGTCGCTAAAATAATAATCTACTGGAACTTTTTTATATTCACATTTAAACGCTATAAAAACAATTTACAATGTATTTTCAATGACTCCGTCGACCAGGATCATGCACCAGGTCGCTAAAATGATAATCTAATGGAACTTTTTTGAAATTCGAACACTTTGTCTTTCAACAGAAATTCTGTTGCATTTTCAATGACCCCCTTGTCTAGGATCATGCACCAGGTCGATAAAATAATAATCTACTGGAACTTTTTTTATAATCACATTTAAACGCTATAAAAACAATTTACAATGTATTTTCAATGACCCCGTCGTCCAGGATCATGCACCCGGTCGCTAAATTAATAATCTAATGGACCTTTTTTTATATACACATTTAAACGTTATAAAAGCAATTTACAGTGCATTTTCAATGGCCCCGTTGTCTAGGATCATGCACCAGGTCGCTAAAATTATAATCTAGTGGAACTTTTTTGAAATTCAAACACTTAGTCTTTCAACAGAAATTCTATTGCATTTTCAATGACCCCTTTGTCTAGGATCATGCACCAGGACGCTAAAATAATAATCTAATGGAGCTTTTTTGAAATTCGTACACTTAGTCTTTCAACAGAAATTCTATTGCATTTTCAATGACCCCCTTGTCTAGGATCATGCACCTGGTCGCTAAAATAATAATCTACTGGAACTTTTTTTATATTCACATTTAAACGATATAAAAACAATTTACAATGTATTTTCAATGACCCCGTCGTCCAGGATCATGCACCAGGTCGCTAAATTAATAATCTAATGGACCTTTTTTTATATACACATTTAAACGTTATAAAAGCAATTTACAGTGCATTTTCAATGGCCCCGTTGTCTAGGATCATGCACCAGGACGCTAAAATAATAATCTAATGGAGCTTTTTTGAAATTCGTACACTTAGTCTTTCAACAGAAATTCTATTGCATTTTCAATGACCCCTTTGTCTAGGATCATGCACCAGGTCGCTAAATTAATAATCTACTGGACCTTTTTTTATATACACATTTAAACGTTATAAAAGCAATTTACAGTGCATTTTCAATGGCCCCGTTGTCTAGGATCATGCACCCGGTCGCTAAAATTATAATCTAGTGGAACTTTTTTGAAATTCAAACACTTAGTCTTTCAACAGAAATTCTATTGCATTTTCAATGACCCCTTTGTCTAGGATCATGCACCTGGACGCTAAATTAATAATCTACTGGAACTTTTTTTATATATACATTTAAACGTTATAAAAGCAATTTACAGTGCATTTTCAATGACCCCCTTGTCTAGGATAATGCACCAGGTCGCTAAAATAATAATCTACTGGAACTTTTTATTATATTCACATTTAAACGTTATAAAAACAATTTACAATGCATTTTCAATGACACCGTTGTTTAAGATCAAGCACCAGGTTGCTAAAACAATACTCCACAGGAAATTTTTTTATATTCACATTTAAACGTTATATAATCAATTTAAAATGCATTTTCAATGACCCAGTTGTTTAGGATCAAGCACCAGGTTGCTAAAACAATAGTCCACAGAAAATTTTTCTATATTCACATTTAAACGTCATAAAAACAATTTACAGAGCATTTTCAATGGCCGCGTCGTCCAGGATCATGCACCAGGTCGCTAATATGATAATCGAATGGAACTTTTTTGAAATTCGAACACTTAGTCTTTCAACAGAAATTCTGTTGCATTTTCAATGACCCCCTTGTCTAGGATCATGCACCAGGTCGCTAAAATAATAATCTACTGGAACTTTTTTTATAATCACATTTAAACGCTATAAAAACAATTTACAATGTATGTTCAATGACCCCGTCGTCCAGGATCATGCACCAGGTCGCTAAATTAATAATCTAATGGACCTTTTTTTATAATCACATTTAAACGTCATAAAAACAATTTACAATGCATTTTCAATGACCCCCTTGTCTAGGATCATGCACCAGGTCGCTAAAATTATAATCTAGTGGAACTTTTTTGAAATTCAAACACTTAGTCTTTCAACAGAAATTCTATTGCATTTTCAATGACCCCTTTGTCTAGGATCATGCACCAGGACGCTAAAATAATAATCTAATGGAGCTTTTTTGAAATTCGTACACTTAGTCTTTCAACAGAAATTCTGTTGCATTTTCAATGACCCCCTTGTCTAGGATCATGCACCAGGTCGCTAAAATAATAATCTAGTGGAACTTTTTTGAAATTCAAACACTTAGTCTTTCAACAGAAATTCTATTGCATTTTCAATGACCCCTTTGTCTAGGATCATGCACCAGGACGCTAAATTAATAATCTACTGGAACTTTTTTTATATATACATTTAAACGTTATAAAAGCAATTTACAGTGCATTTTCAATGACCCCCTTGTCTAGGATAATGCACCGGGTCGCTAAAATAATAATCTACTGGAACTTTTATTATATTCACATTTAAACGTTATAAAAACAAGTTACAATGCATTTTCAATTACCCCCTTGTCTAGGATAATGCACCAGGTCGCTAAAATAATAATCTACTGGAACTTTTATTATATTCACATTTAAACGTTATAAAAGCAATTTACAGTGCATTTTCAATGGCCCCGTTGTCTAGGATCATGCACCAGGTCGCTAAAATTATAATCTAGTGGAACTTTTTTGAAATTCAAACACTTAGTCTTTCAACAGAAATTCTATTGCATTTTCAATGACCCCTTTGTCTAGGATCATGCACCAGGACGCTAAATTAATAATCTACTGGAACTTTTTTTATATATACATTTAAACGTTATAAAAGCAATTTACAGTGCATTTTCAATGACCCCCTTGTCTAGGATAATGCACCAGGTTGCTAAAATAATAATCTACTGGAACTTTTTTTATATCCACATTTAAACGTTATAAAAACAATTTACAATGCATTTTCAATGACTCCGTTGTTTAGGATTAAGCACCAGGTTGCTAAAACAATACTCCACAGGAAATTTTTTTATATTCACATTTAAACGCTATAAAAACAATTTACAATGCATTTTCAATGACCCCGTTGTTTAGGATCAAGCACCAGGTTGCTAAAACAATACTCCACAGGAAATTTTTTTATATTCACATTTAAACGTTATAAAAACAATTTTCAATGCATTTTCAATGACCCCGTTGTCTAGGATCATGCACCAGGTCGCTAAAATAATAATCTACTGGAACTTTTTTGAAATTCGAACACTTAGTCTTTCAACAGACATTCTGTGGCATTTTCAATGACCCCCTTGCCTAGGATCATGCACCAGTTCGCTAAATTAATAATCTACTGGAACTTTTTTTATATACACAATTAAACGTTATAAAAAATTTACAGTGCATTTTCAATGGCCCCGTTGTCTAGGATCATGCACCAGGTCGCTAAAATTATAATCTAGTGGAACTTTTTTGAATTTCGAACACTAAGTCTTTCAACAGAAATTCTGTGGCATTTTCAATGACCCCCTTGCCTAGGATCATGCACCAGTTCGCTAAAATAATAATCTACTGTAACTTTTTTTATATTCACATTTAAACGCTATAAAAACAATTTACAATGCATTTTCAATGACCCCGTTGTCTAGGATCAAGCACCAGGTTGCTAAAACAATACTCCAAAGGAAATTTTTTTATATTCACATTTAAACGTTATAAAAACAATTTACAATGTATTTTCAATGGCCCCGTTGTCTAGGAACAAGCACCAGGTTGCTAAAATAATAATCTTCTGGAACTTTTTTTATATTCACCTTTTAACCTTATAAAAACAATTTACAATGCATTTTCAATGACCCTGCTGTACAGGATCATGGACCAGGTCGCTAAAGCAATAATCAACTGGAACCTTTTTTTATATTCGAACACTAATTCTTCAACAGAAATTCTATTGCATTTTCAATAACCCCGTTGTCTAGGATCATGCACCAGGTTGCTAAAATAATAATCTACTGGATCTTTTTTTATATTCACATTTAAACGTTATGAAAACAATATACAATGCATTTTCACTGACCCGTTGTCTAGGATCATGCACCAGGTGGCTAAAATAATAATCTACTGGAACTTTATTGAAATTCGAACACTTTGTCTTTCAACAGAAATTCTATTGCATTTTCAATGACCCCCTTGTCTAGGATCATGCACCAGGTCGATAAAATAATAATCTACTGGAACTTTTATTATATTCACATTTAAACGTTATATAATCAATTTACAATGCATTTGCAATGACCCCGTTGTTTAGGATCAAGCACCAGGTTGCTAAAACAATAGTCCACAGGAAATTTTTCTATATTCACATTTAAACGTTATATAATCAATTTACAATGCATTTGCAATGACCCCGTTGTTTAGGATCAAGCACCAGGTTGCTAAAACAATAGTCCACAGGAAATTTTTCTATATTCACATTTAAACGTTATAAAAACAATTTACAGAGCATTTTCAATGACCGCGTCGTCCAGGATCATGCACCAGGTCGCTAATATGATAATCTAATGGAACTTTTTTGAAATTCGAACACTTAGTCTTTCAACAGAAATTCTGTTGCATTTTCAATGACCCCCTTGTCTAGGATCATGCACCAGGTCGCTAAAATAATAATCTACTGGAACTATTTTTATATTCACATTTAAACGCTATAAAAACAATTTACAAGGCATTTTCAATGACCCCGTTGTTTAGGATCAAGCACATGGTTGCGAAAACAATAGTCCACAGGAAATTTTTCTATATTCACATTTAAACGTTATAAAAACAATTTACAGTGCATTTTCAATGGCCCCGTTGTCTAGGATCATGCACCAGGACGCTAAAATAATAATCTAATGGAACTTTTTTTATATTCACATTTTAACTTTATAAAAACATTTTACAATGCATTTTCAATGACCCCGTTGTCTAGGATCATGAACCAGGACGCTAAAATAATAATCTAATGGAACTTTTTTGAAATTGGAACACATGGACTTTTAACAGAAATTCTATTGCATTTTCAATGACCCCTTTGTCTAGGATCATGCACCAGGTCGCTAAATTAATAATCTTCTGGAACATTTTTTATATACACATTTAAACGTTATAAAAACAATTTACAATGCATTTTCAATGACACCGTTGACTAGAATCATGCAGATGCACCATGTTGCTAAAAAAATACTCCACAGGAACTTTTGTTATGTTTATACATAAATAGTTATAATGCCAATTTACAATGCATTTTCAATGACCCCGTTGTCTAGGATCATGCACCACGACGCTAAAATAATAATCTAATGGAACTTTTTGAAATTCGAACACTTAGTCTTTCAACAGAAATTCTGCTGCATTTTCAATGACCCCCTTGTCTAGGATCATGCACCAGGTCGCTAAAATAATAATCTACTGGAACTTTTATTATATTCACATTTAAACGTTATATAATCTATTTACAATGCATCTACAATGACCCCGTTGTCTAGGATCAAGCACCACGTTGCTAAAACAATACTCCACAGGAAATTTTTTTATATTCACATTTAAACGTTATAAAAACAATTTACAATGCATTTTCAATGACCCCGTTGTCTAGGATCATGCACCAGGACGCTAAAATAATAATCTAATGGAACTTTTTTTATATTCACCCTTAAACGTTATAAAAACAATTTACAATGCATTTTCAATGACCCCGTTGTCTAGGATCAAGCACCAGGTCGCTTAAATAATAATCTAATGGAAATTTTTTGAAATTGGAACACATGGACTTTTAACAGAAATTCTATTGCATTTTCAATGACCCCTTTGTCTAGGATCATGCACCAGGTCGCTAAATTAATAATCTTCTGGAACTTTTTTTATATACACATTTAAACGTTATAAAAACAATTTGCAGTGCATTTTCAATGGTCCCGTTGTTTAGGATCAAGCACCAGGTTGCCAAAAATACTCCACAGGAAATTTTTTTATATTCACGTTTAAACGTTATAAAAACAATTTACAATGCATTTTCAATGACCCCGTTGTCTAGGATCATGAACCAGGACGCTAAAATAATAATCTAATGGAACTTTTTTGAAATTGGAACACATGGACTTTTAACAGAAATTCTATTGCATTTTCAATGACCCCTTTGTCTAGGATCATGCACCAGGTCGCTAAATTAATAATCTTCTGGAACTTTTTTATATACACATTTAAACGTTATAAAAACAATTTACAGTGCATTTTCAATGGTCCCGTTGTTTAGGATCAAGCACCATGTTGCTAAAAAAATACTCCACAGGAACTTTTGTTATGTTTATACATAAATAGTTATAATGCCAATTTACAATGCATTTTCAATGACCCCGTTGTCTAGGATCATGCACCACGACGCTAAAATAATAATCTAATGGAACTTTTTTGAAATTCGAACACTTAGTCTTTCAACAGAAATTCTATTGCATTTTCAATGACCCTTTTGTCTAGGATCATGCACCAGGACGCTAAAATATAATCTAATGGAACTTTTTTATATTCACATTTTAACTTTATAAAAACAATTTACATTGCATTTTCAATGACCCCGTTGTCTAGGATCATGCACCAGGTCGCTAAAATAATAATATAATGAAACTTTTTTTAAATTCGAACACTAATTCTTCAACAGAAATTCTATTGCATTTTCAATGACCCCTTTGTCTAGGATCATGCACCAGGACGCTAAAATAATAATCTAATGGAACTTTTTTTATATTCACATTTTAACTTTATAAAAACATTTTTACAATGCATTTTCAATGACCCCGTTGTCTAGGATCAAGCACCAGGTTGCTAAAACAATACGCCACAGGAAATTTTTTTGTATTCACATTTAAACGTTATAAAAACAATTTACAGTGTATTTTCAATGACCCGTCGTCCAGGATCATGCACCAGGTCGCTAAAATGATAATCTAATCGAACTTTTTGAAATTCGAACACTGAGACTTTCAACAGAATTTCTGTTGCATTTTCAATGACCCCCTTGTCTAGGATCATGCACCAGGTCGATAAAATAATAATCTACTGTAACTTTTTTTATATTCACATTTAAACGTTATAAAAACAATTTACAATGTATTTTCAATGACTCCGTCGACCAGGATCATGCACCAGGTCGCTAAAATGATAATCTAATGGAACTTTTTGAAATTCGAACACTTTGTCTTTCAACAGAAATTCTGTTGCATTTTCAATGACCCCCTTGTCTAGGATCATGCACCAGGTCGATAAAATAATAATCTACTGGAACTTTTATTATATTCACATTTAAACGTTATATAATCAATTTACAATGCATTTGCAATGACCCCGTTGTTTAGGATCAAGCACCAGGTTGCTAAAACAATAGTCCACAGGAAATTTTTCTATATTCACATTTAAACGTTATATAATCAATTTACAATGCATTTGCAATGACCCCGTTGTTTAGGATCAAGCACCAGGTTGCTAAAACAATAGTCCACAGGAAATTTTTCTATATTCACATTTAAACGTTATAAAAACAATTTACAGAGCATTTTCAATGACCGCGTCGTCCAGGATCATGCACCAGGTCGCTAATATGATAATCTAATGGAACTTTTTGAAATTCGAACACTTAGTCTTTCAACAGAAATTCTGTTGCATTTTCAATGACCCCCTTGTCTAGGATCATGCACCAGGTCGCTAAAATAATAATCTACTGTAACTTTTTTTATAATCACATTTAAACGCTATAAAAACAATTTACAATGTATTTTCAATGACCCCGTCGTCCAGGATCATGCACCAGGCCGCTAAAATAATAATCAACTGGAACTTTTTTTATATTCCCATTTAAACGTGATAAAATCATTTTACTGTTGTTTTTCATTGTCCCCTTTGTCTAGGATCATGCACCAGGTCGCTAAAATAATAATCTACTGGAACTTTTTGAAATTCAAACACTTAGTCTTTCAACAGAAATTCTATTGCATTTTCAATGACCCCTTTGTCTAGGATCATGCACCAGGACGCTAAAATAATAATCTAATGGAGCTTTTTGAAATTCGTACACTTAGTCTTTCAACAGAAATTCTGTTGCATTTTCAATGACCCCCTTGTCTAGGATCATGCACCAGGTCGCTAAAATAATAATCTACTGGAACTTTTTTTATATTCACATTTAAACGCTATAAAAACAATTTACAATGTATTTTCAATGACCCCGTCGTCCAGGATCATGCACCAGGTCGCTAAATTAATAATCTAATGGACCTTTTTTTATATACACATTTAAACGTTATAAAAGCAATTTACAGTGCATTTTCAATGGCCCCGTTGTCTAGGATCATGCACCAGGACACTAAAATAATAATCTAATGGAGCTTTTTTGAAATTCGTACACTTAGTCTTTCAACAGAAATTCTATTGCATTTTCAATGACCCCTTTGTCTAGGATCATGCACCAGGTCGCTAAATTAATAATCTACTGGACCTTTTTTTATATACTCATTTAAACGTTATAAAAGCAATTTACAGTGCATTTTCAATGGCCCCGTTGTCTAGGATCATGCACCAGGTCGCTAAAATTATAATCTAGTGGAACTATTTTGAAATTCAAACACTTAGTCTTTCAACAGAAATTCTATTGCATTTTCAATGACCCCTTTGTCTAGGATCATGCACCAGGTCGCTAAATTAATAATCTACTGGAACTTTTTTTATATATACATTTAAACGTTATAAAAGCAATTTACAGTGCATTTTCAATGACCCCCTTGTCTAGGATAATGCACCAGGTCGCTAAAATAATAATCTACTGGAACTTTTATTATATTCACATTTAAACGTTATAAAAACAATTTACAATGCATTTTCAATGACACCGTTGTTTAAGATCAAGCACCAGGTTGCTAAAACAATACTCCACAGGAAATTTTTTTATATTCACATTTAAACGTTATATAATCAATTTAAAATGCATTTTCAATGACCCAGTTGTTTAGGATCAAGCACCAGGTTGCTAAAACAATAGTCCACAGGAAATTTTTCTATATTCACATTTAAACGTTATAAAAACAATTTACAGAGCATTTTCAATGACCGCGTCGTCCAGGATCATGCACCAGGTCGCTAATATGATAATCTAATGGAAATTTTTTGAAATTCGAACACTTAGTCTTTCAACAGAATTTCTGTTGCATTTTCAATGACCCCCTTGTCTAGGATCATGCACCAGGTCGCTAAAATAATAATCTAATGTAACTTTTTTTATATTCACATTTAAACGCTATAAAAACAATTTACAATGTATTTTCAATGACTCCGTCGACCACGATCATGCACCAGGTCGCTAAAATGATAATCTAATCGAACTTTTTGAAATTCGAACACCTAGTCTTTCAACAGAAATTCTGTTGCATTTTCAATGACCCCCTTGTCTAGGATCATGCACCAGGTCGCTAAAATAATAATCTACTGGAACTTTTTTTATATTCACATTTAAACGCTATAAAAACAATTTACAATGTATTTTCAATGACCGCGTCGTCCAGGATCATGCACCAGGTCGCTAATATGATAATCTAATGGAACTTTTTTGAAATTCGAACACTTAGTCTTTCAACAGAAATTCTGTTGCATTTTCAATGACCCCCTTGTCTAGGATCATGCACCAGGTCGCTAAAATAATAATCTGCTGGAACTTTTTTTATAATCACATTTAAACGCTATAAAAACAATTTACAATGTATTTTCAATGACCCCGTCGTCCAGGATCATGCACCACGTCGCTAAATTAATAATCTAATGGACCTTTTTTATATACACATTTAAACGTTATAAAAGCAATTTACAGTGCATTTTCAATGGCCCCGTTGTCTAGGATCATGCACCAGGTCGCTAAAATTATAATCTAGTGGAACTATTTTGAAATTCAAACACTTAGTCTTTCAACAGAAATTCTATTGCATTTTCAATGACCCCTTTGTCTAGGATCATGCACCAGGACGCTAAATTAATAATCTACTGGAACTTTTTTTATATATACATTTAAACGTTATAAAAGCAATTTACAGTGCATTTTCAATGACCCCCTTGTCTAGGATAATGCACCAGGTCGCTAAAATAATAATCTACTGGAACTTTTATTATATTCACATTTAAACGTTATAAAAACAATTTACAATGCATTTTCAATGACACCGTTGTTTAAGATCAAGCACCAGGTTGCTAAAACAATACTCCACAGGAAATTTTTTTATATTCACATTTAAACGTTATATAATCAATTTAAAATGCATTTTCAATGACCCAGTTGTTTAGGATCAAGCACCAGGTTGCTAAAACAATAGTCCACAGGAAATTTTTCTATATTCACATTTAAACGTTATAAAAACAATTTACAGAGCATTTTCAATGACCGCGTCGTCCAGGATCATGCACCAGGTCGCTAATATGATAATCTAATGGAACTTTTTGAAATTCGAACACTTAGTCTTTCAACAGACATTCTGTTGCATTTTCAATGACCCCCTTGTCTAGGATCATGCACCAGGTCGCTAAAATAATAATCTACTGGAACTTTTTTTATATTCACATTTAAACGCTATAAAAACAATTTACAATGTATTTTCAATGACTCCGTCGACCACGATCATGCACCAGGTCGCTAAAATGATAATCTACTCGAACTTGTTTGAAATTCGAAGACTATTCTTTCAACAGAAATTCTATTGCATTTTCAATGACCCCCTTGTCTAGGATCATGCACCAGGTCGCTAAAATAATAATCTACTGGAACTTTTTTTATATTCACATTTAAACGCTATAAAAACAATTTACAATGTATTTTCAATGACTCCGTCGACCAGGATCATGCACCAGGTCGCTAAAATGATAATCTAATGGAACTTTTTTGAAATTCGAACACTTTGTCTTTCAACAGAAATTCTGTTGCATTTTCAATGACCCCCTTGTCTAGGATCATGCACCAGGTCGATAAAATAATAATCTACTGGAACTTTTATTATATTCACATTTAAACGTTATATAATCAATTTACAATGCATTTGCAATGACCCCGTTGTTTAGGATCAAGCACCAGGTTGCTAAAACAATAGTCCACAGGAAATTTTTCTATATTCACATTTAAACGTTATATAATCAATTTACAATGCATTTGCAATGACCCCGTTGTTTAGGATCAAGCACCAGGTTGCTAAAACAATAGTCCACAGGAAATTTTTCTATATTCACAATTAAACGTTATAAAAACAATTTACAGAGCATTTTCAATGACCGCGTCGTCCAGGATCATGCACCAGGTCGCTAATATGATAATCTAATGGAACTTTTTGAAATTCGAACACTTAGTCTTTCAACAGAAATTCTGTTGCATTTTCAATGACCCCCTTGTCTAGGATCATGCACCAGGTCGCTAAAATAATAATCTGCTGGAACTTTTTTATAATCACATTTAAACGCTATAAAAACAATTTACAATGTATTTTCAATGACCCCGTCGTCCAGGATCATGCACCACGTCGCTAAATTAATAATCTAATGGACCTTTTTTTATATACACATTTAAACGTTATAAAAGCAATTTACAGTGCATTTTCAATGGCCCCGTTGTCTAGGATCATGCACCAGGTCGCTAAAATTATAATCTAGTGGAACTTTTTTGAAATTCAAACACTTAGTCTTTCAACAGAAATTCTATTGCATTTTCAATGACCCCTTTGTCTAGGATCATGCACCAGGACGCTAAAATAATAATCTAATGGAGCTTTTTTGAAATTCGTACACTTAGTCTTTCAACAGAAATTCTGTTGCATTTTCAATGACCCCCTTGTCTAGGATCATGCACCAGGTCGCTAAAATAATAATCTACTGGAACTTTTTTTATATTCACATTTAAACGCTATAAAAACAATTTACAATGTATTTTCAATGACCCCGTCGTCCAGGATCATGCACCAGGTCGCTAAATTAATAATCTAATGGACCTTTTTTTATATACACATTTAAACGTTATAAAAGCAATTTACAGTGCATTTTCAATGGCCCCGTTGTCTAGGATCATGCACCAGGACGCTAAAATAATAATCTAATGGAGCTTTTTTGAAATTCGTACACTTAGTCTTTCAACAGAAATTCTATTGCATTTTCAATGACCCCTTTGTCTAGGATCATGCACCAGGTCGCTAAATTAATAATCTACTGGACCTTTTTTTATATACACATTTAAACGTTATAAAAGCAATTTACAGTGCATTTTCAATGGCCCCGTTGTCTAGGATCATGCACCAGGTCGATAAAATTATAATCTAGTGGAACTTTTTTGAAATTCAAACACTTAGTCTTTCAACAGAAATTCTATTGCATTTTCAATGACCCCTTTGTCTAGGATCATGCACCAGGACGCTAAATTAATAATCTACTGGAACTTTTTTTATATATACATTTAAACGTTATAAAAACAATTTACAGTGGATTTTCAATGGCCCCGTTGACTAGGATCATGCACCAGGTTGCTAAAATAATAATCTACTGGAACTTTTTTTATATCCACATTTAAACGTTATAAAAACAATTTACAATGCATTTTCAATGACTCCGTTGTTTAGGATTAAGCACCAGGTTGCTAAAACAATACTCCACAGGAAATTTTTTTATATTCACATTTAAACGTTATATAATCAATTTAAAATGCATTTTCAATGACCCAGTTGTTTAGGATCAAGCACCAGGTTGCTAAAACAATAGTCCACAGGAAATTTTTCTATATTCACATTTAAACGTTATAAAAACAATTTACAGAGCATTTTCAATGACCGCGTCGTCCAGGATCATGCACCAGGTCGCTAATATGATAATCTAATGGAACTTTTTTGAAATTCGGACACTTAGTCTTTCAACAGAAATTCTGTTGCATTTTCAATGACCCCCTTGTCTAGGATCATGCACCAGGTCGCTAAAATTATAATCTAGTGGAACTTTTTTGAAATTCAAACACTTAGTCTTTCAACAGAAATTCTATTGCATTTTCAATGACCCCTTTGTCTAGGATCATGCACCAGGACGCTAAATTAATAATCTACTGGAACTTTTTTTATATATACATTTAAACGTTATAAAAGCAATTTACAGTGCATTTTCAATGACCCCCTTGTCTAGGATAATGCACCAGGTCGCTAAAATAATAATCTACTGGATCTTTTTTTATATTAACATTTAAACGTTATAAAAACATTTTACATTTTATTTTCAATGTCACCGTTGTTAAGGATCAAGCACCAGGTTGCTAAAACTATACTCCACAGGAAATTTTTTTGTATTCACATTTAAACGTTATATAATCAATTTAAAATGCATTTTCAATGACCCAGTTGTTTAGGATCAAGCACCAGGTTGCTAAAACAATAGTCCACAGGAAATTTTTCTATATTCACATTTAAACGTTATAAAAACAATTTACAGAGCATTTTCAATGACCTCGTCGTCCAGGATCATGCACCAGGTCGCTAATATGATAATCTAATGGAACTTTTTGAAATTCGAACACTTAGTCTTTCAACAGAAATTCTGTTGCATTTTTAATGACCCCCTTGTCTAGGATCATGCACCAGGTCGCTAAAATAATAATCTACTGGAACTTTTTTATAATCACATTTAAACGCTATAAAAACAATTTGCAATGTATTTTCAATGACCCCGTCGTCCAGGATCATGCACCAGGTCGCTAAATTAATAATCTAATGGACCTTTTTTTATATACACATTTAAACGTTATAAAAGCAATTTACAGTGCATTTTCAATGGCCCCGTTGTCTAGGATCATGCACCAGGTCGCTAAAATTATAATCTAGTGGCACTTTTTTGAAATTCAAACACTTAGTCTTTCAACAGAAATTCTATTGCATTTTCAATGACCCCTTTGTCTAGGATCATGCACCAGGACGCTAAAATAATAATCTAATGGAGCTTTTTTGAAATTCGTACACTTAGTCTTTCAACAGAAATTCTGTTGCATTTTCAATGACCCCCTTGTCTAGGATCATGCACCAGGTCGCTAAAATAATAATCTACTGGAACTTTTTTTATATTCACATTTAAACGCTATAAAAACAATTTACAATGTATTTTCAATGACCCCGTCGTCCAGGATCATGCACCAGGTCGCTAAATTAATAATCTAATGGACCTTTTTTTATATACACATTTAAACGTTATAAAAGCAATTTACAGTGCATTTTCAATGGCCCCGTTGTCTAGGATCATGCACCAGGACGCTAAAATAATAATCTAATGGAGCTTTTTTTGAAATTCGTACACTTAGTCTTTCAACAGAAATTCTATTGCATTTTCAATGACCCCTTTGTCTAGGATCATGCACCAGGTCGCTAAATTAATAATCTACTGGACCTTTTTTTATATACACATTTAAACGTTATAAAAGCAATTTACAGTGCATTTTCAATGGCCCCGTTGTCTAGGATCATGCACCAGGTCGCTAAAATTATAATCTAGTGGAACTTTTTTGAAATTCAAACACTTAGTCTTTCAACAGAAATTCTATTGCATTTTCAATGACCCCTTTGTCTAGGATCATGCACCAGGACGCTAAATTAATAATCTACTGGAACTTTTTTTATATATACATTTAAACGTTATAAAAGCAATTTACAGTGCATTTTCAATGACCCCCTTGTCTAGGATAATGCACCAGGTCGCTAAGATAATAATCTAATAGAACTTTTTTTATATTCACATTTAAACGTTATAAAAACAATTTACAATGCATTTTCAATGACACCGTTGTTTAGGATCAAGCACCAGGTTGCTAAAACAATACTCCACAGGAAATTTTTTTTTATTCACATTTAAACGTTTTATAAACAATTTAAAATGCATTTTCAATGTCCCCGTTGTATAGGATCAAGCACCAGGTTGCTAAAACAATACTCCACAGGAAATTTTTTTATATTCACATTTAAACGTTATAAAAACAATTTACAATGCATTTTCAATGACCCCGTTGTCTAGGATCATGCACCAGGACGCTAAAATAATAATCTACTGGAACTTTTTTGAAATTCGAACACTCAGTCTTTCAACAGAAATTCTGTTGCATTTTCAATGACCCCCTTGTCTATGATAATGCACCAGGGCGCTAAAATAATAAACTACTTGAACTTTTTTTATATTCACATTTAAACGCTATAAAAACAATTTACAATGCATTTTCAATGACCCCGTTGTCTAGGATCAAGCACCAGGTTGCTAAAACAATACTCCACAGGAAATTTTTTTATATTAACATTTAAAATTAATAAAAACAATTAACAATGAATTTTAAATGACCCCTTTGACAAGGAACAAGCACCAGGTTGCTAAAATAATAATCTTCTGGAACTTTTTTTATATTCACCTTTTAACCTTATAAAAACAATTTACAATGCATTTTCAATGACCCTGCTGTACAGGATCATGGACCAGGTCGCTAAAGCAATAATCAACTGGAACTTTTTTTATATTCGAACACTTAGTCTTTCAACAGAAATTCTATTGCATTTTCAATGACCCCGTTGTCCAGGATCAAGCACCAGGTTGCTAAAATAATAATCTTCTGGAACTTTTTTTATATTCACATTTAAACTTTATAAAAACAATTTACAATGCATTTTCAATGGCCCCGTTGACTAGGATCATGCACCAGGACGCTAAAATAATATTCTAATGGAACTTTTTTGAAATTCGAACACTTAGTCTTTCAACAGAAATTCTATTGCATTTTCAATGACCCCGTTGTCTAGGATCAAGCACCAGGTTGCTAAAACTATACGCCACAGGAAATTTTTTTATATTCACATTTAAACGTTATAAAAACAATTTACAGTGTATTTTCAATGACCGCGTCGTCCAGGATCATGCACCAGGTCGCTAAAATGATAATCTAATCGAACTTTTTTGAAATTCGAACACCTAGTCTTTCAACAGAAATTCTGTTGCATTTTCAATGACCCCCTTGTCTAGGATCATGCACCAGGTCGCTAAAATAATAATCTACTTGAAGTTTTTTTTATTCACATTTAAACGCTATAAAAACAATTTACAATGTATTTTCAATGACCCCGTCGACCAGGATCATGCACCAGGTCGCTAAAATGGTAATCTAATGGAACTTTTTTGAAATTCGAACACTTTGTCTTTCAACAGAAATTCTGTTGCATTTTCAATGACCCCCTTGTCTAGGATCATGCACCAGGTCGATAAAATAATAATCTACTGGAACTTTTATTATATTCACATTTAAACGCTATAAAAACAATTTACAAGGCATTTTCGATGACCCCGTTGTTTAGGATCAAGCACCAGGTTGCGAAAACAATAGTCCACTGGAACTTTTTTTATATTCACATTTAAACGTTATAAAAACAATTTACAATGCATTTTCAATGGCCCCGTTGTCTAGGATCATGCACCAGGACGCTAAAATAATAATCTAATGGAACTTTTTTTATATTCACATTTAATCGTTATAAAAACATTTTACAATGCATTTTCAATGGCCCCGTTGTCTAGGATCAAGCACCAGGTTGCTAAAATAATAAACTAAAGGTACTTTTTTTACATTAACATTTAAACGTTATAAAAACAATTTACAGTGTATTTTCAATGACCCGTCGTCCAGGATCATGCACCAGGTCGCTAAAATGATAATCTAATCGAACTTTTTGAAATTCGAACACTTTGTCTTTCAACAGAATTTCTGTTGCATTTTCAATGACCCCCTTGTCTAGGATCATGCACCAGGTCGATAAAATAATAATCTACTGTAACTTTTTTTATATTCACATTTAAACGTTATAAAAACAATTTACAATGTATTTTCAATGACTCCGTCGACCAGGATCATGCACCAGGTCGCTAAAATGATAATCTAATGGAACTTTTTGAAATTCGAACACTTTGTCTTTCAACAGAAATTCTGTTGCATTTTCAATGACCCCCTTGTCTAGGATCATGCACCAGGTCGATAAAATAATAATCTACTGGAACTTTTATTATATTCACATTTAAACGTTATATAATCAATTTACAATGCATTTGCAATGACCCCGTTGTTTAGGATCAAGCACCAGGTTGCTAAAACAATAGTCCACAGGAAATTTTTCTATATTCACATTTAAACGTTATATAATCAATTTACAATGCATTTGCAACGACCCCGTTGTTTAGGATCAAGCACCAGGTTGCTAAAACAATAGTCCACAGGAAATTTTTCTATATTCACATTTAAACGTTATAAAAACAATTTACAGAGCATTTTCAATGACCGCGTCGTCCAGGATCATGCACCAGGTCGCTAATATGATAATCTAATGGAACTTTTTTGAAATTCGAACACTTAGTCTTTCAACAGAAATTCTGTTGCATTTTCAATGACCCCCTTGTCTAGGATCATGCACCAGGTCGCGAAAATAATAATCTACTGGAACTTTTTTTATAATCACATTTAAACGCTATAAAAACAATTTACAATGTATTTTCAATGACCCCGTCGTCCAGGATCATGCACCAGGTCGCTAAATTAATAATCTAATGGACCTTTTTTTATATACACATTTAAACGTTATAAAAGCAATTTACAGTGCATTTTCAATGGCCCCGTTGTCTAGGATCATGCACCAGGTCGCTAAAATTATAATCTAGTGGAACTTTTTTGAAATTCAAACACTTAGTCTTTCAACAGAAATTCTATTGCATTTTCAATGACCCCTTTGTCTAGGATCATGCACCAGGACGCTAAATTAATAATCTACTGGAACTTTTTTTATATATACATTTAAACGTTATAAAAGCAATTTACAGTGCATTTTCAATGACCCCCTTGTCTAGGATAATGCACCAGGTCGCTAAAATAATAATCTACTGGAACTTTTTTTATATTCACATTTAAACGTTATAAAAACAATTTACAATGCATTTTCAATGACACCGTTGTTTAGGATCAAGCACCAGGTTGCTAAAACAATACTCCACAGGAAATTTTTTCATATTCACATTTAAACGTTATATAATCAATTTAAAATGCATTTTCAATGACCCCGTTGTTTAGGATCAAGCACCAGGTTGCTAAAACAATACTCCACAGGAAATTTTTTTATATTCACATTTAAACGTTATAAAAACAATTTACAATGCATTTTCAATGACCCCGTTGTCTAGGATCATGCACCAGGTCGCTAAAATAATAATCTAATGGAACTTTTTTTAAATTCGAACACTTAGTCTTTCAACAGAAATTCTGTTGCATTTTCAATGACCCCCTTGTCTATGATAATGCACCAGGACGCTAAAATAATAATCTACTGGAACTTTTTTATATTCACATTTAAACGCTATAAAAACAATTTACAATGCATTTTCAATGACCCTGTTGTCTAGGATCAAGCACCAGGTTGCTAAAACAATACTCAACAGGAAATTTTTTTATATTCACATTTAAACGTTATAAAAAAAATTTACAGTGTATTTTCAATGGCCCCGTTGTATAGGATCAAGCACCAGGTTGCTAAAACAATAATCTACTGGAACTTTTTTTATATTCACCTTTTAACCTTATAAAAACAATTTACAATGCATTTTCAATGACCCTGTTGTACAGGATCATGCACCAGGTCGCTAAAGCAATAATCAATTAGAACTTTTTTTAATTTCGAACCCGAATTCTTTCAACTGAAATTCTATTGCATTTTCAATGACCCCGTTGACTAGGATCATGAACCAGGTTGCTAAAACAATAATCTTCTGGAACTTTTTTTATATTCACATTTAAACGTTATAAAAACAATTTACAATGCATTTTCAATGACCCCGTTGTCTAGGATCATGCACCAGGACGCTAAAATAATATTCTAATGGAACTTTTTTGAAATTCGAACACTTAGTCTTTCAACAGAAATTCTATTGCATTTTCAATGACCCCGTTGTCTAGGATCAAGCACCAGGTTGCTAAAACTATACGCCACAGGAAATTTTTTTATATTCACATTTAAACGTTATAAAAACAATTTACAGTGTATTTTCAATGACCGCGTCGTCCAGGATCATGCACCAGGTCGCTAAAATGATAATCTAATCGAACTTTTTTGAAATTCGAACACCTAGTCTTTCAACAGAAATTCTGTTGCATTTTCAATGACCCCCTTGTCTAGGATCATGCACCAGGTCGCTAAAATAATAATCTACTTGAAGTTTTTTTATTCACATTTAAACGCTATAAAAACAATTTACAATGTATTTTCAATGACCCCGTCGACCAGGATCATGCACCAGGTCGCTAAAATGGTAATCTAATGGAACTTTTTGAAATTCGAACACTTTGTCTTTCAACAGAAATTCTGTTGCATTTTCAATGACCCCCTTGTCTAGGATCATGCACCAGGTCGATAAAATAATAAACTACATGAACTTTTTTTATATTCACATTTAATCGCTATAAAAACAATTTACAAGGCATTTTCGATGACCCCGTTGTTTAGGATCAAGCACCAGGTTGCGAAAACAATAGTCCACAGGAAATTTTTCTATATTCACATTTAAACGTTATAAAAACAATTTACAGTGCATTTTCAATGGCCCCGTTGTCTAGGATCATGCACCAGGACGCTAAAACAATAATCAAATGGAACTTTTTTTATATTCACATTTTAACTTTATAAAAACATTTTACAATGCATTTTCAATGACCCCGTTGTCTAGGATCAAGCACCAGGTTGCTAAAACAATACGCCACAGGAAATTTTTTTATATTCACATTTAAACGTTATAAAAACAATTTACAGTGTATTTTCAATGACCCGTCGTCCAGGATCTTGCACCAGGTCGCTAAAATGATAATCTAATCGAACTTTTTGAAATTCGAACACTTTGTCTTTCAACAGAAATTCTGTTGCATTTTCAATGACCCCCTTGTCTAGGATCATGCACCAGGTCGCTAAAATAATAATCTACTGTAACTTTTTTTATATTCACATTTAAACGCTATAAAAACAATTTACAATGTATTTTCAATGACTCCGTCGACCAGGATCATGCACCAGGTCGCTAAAATGATAATCTAATGGAACTTTTTGAAATTCGAACACTTTGTCTTTCAACAGAAATTCTGTTGCATTTTCAATGACCCCCTTGTCTAGGATCATGCACCAGGTCGATAAAATAATAATCTACTGGAACTTTTATTATATTCACATTTAAACGTTATATAATCAATTTACAATGCATTTGCAATGACCCCGTTGTTTAGGATCAAGCACCAGGTTGCTAAAACAATAGTCCACAGGAAATTTTTCTATATTCACATTTAAACGTTATATAATCAATTTACAATGCATTTGCAACGACCCCGTTGTTTAGGATCAAGCACCAGGTTGCTAAAACAATAGTCCACAGGAAATTTTTCTATATTCACATTTAAACGTTATAAAAACAATTTACAGAGCATTTTCAATGACCGCGTCGTCCAGGATCATGCACCAGGTCGCTAATATGATAATCTAATGGAACTTTTTTTGAAATTCGAACACTTAGTCTTTCAACAGAAATTCTGTTGCATTTTCAATGACCCCCTTGTCTAGGATCATGCACCAGGTCGCTAAAATAATAATCTACTGGAACTTTTTTTATAATCACATTTAAACGCTATAAAAACAATTTACAATGTATTTTCAATGACCCCGTCGTCCAGGATCATGCACCAGGTCGCTAAATTAATAATCTAATGGACCTTTTTTTATATACACATTTAAACGTTATAAAAGCAATTTACAGTGCATTTTCAATGGCCCCGTTGTCTAGGATCATGCACCAGGTCGCTAAAATTATAATCTAGTGGAACTTTTTTGAAATTCAAACACTTAGTCTTTCAACAGAAATTCTATTGCATTTTCAATGACCCCTTTGTCTAGGATCATGCACCAGGACGCTAAATTAATAATCTACTGGAACTTTTTTTATATATACATTTAAACGTTATAAAAGCAATTTACAGTGCATTTTCAATGACCCCCTTGACTAGGATCATGCACCAGGTTGCTAAAATAATAATCTACTGGAACTTTTTTTATATCCACATTTAAACGTTATAAAAACAATTTACAATGCATTTTCAATGACTCCGTTGTTTAGGATTAAGCACCAGGTTGCTAAAACAATACTCCACAGGAAATTTTTTTATATTCACATTTAAACGTTATAAAAACAATTTAAAATGCATTTTCAATGACCCCGTTGTTTAGGATCAAGCACCAGGTTGCTAAAACAATACTCCACAGGAAATTTTTTTATATTCACATTTAAACGTTATAAAAACAATTTACAATGCATTTTCAATGACCCCGTTGTCTAGGATCAAGCACCAGGTCGCTAAAATAATAATCTAATAGAACTTTTTTGAAATTCGAACACTCAGTCTTTCAACAGAAATTCTGTTGCATTTTCAATGACCCCCTTGTCTATGATCATGCACCAGGTCGCTAAAATAATAATCTATTTGAACTTTTTGTATACTCACATTTAAACGTTATAAAAACAATTTACAATGCATTTTTAATGACCCCGTTGTCTAGGATCAAGCACCACGTTGCTAAAACAATACTCCACAGGAAATTTTTTTATATTTACATTTAAACGCTATAAAAACAATTTACAATGCATTTTCAATGGCCCCGTCGTCTAAGATCAAGCACCAGGTCGCTAAAATAATAATCTTCTGGAACTTTTTTTATATTCACCTTTTAACCTTATAAAAACAATTTACAATGCATTTTCAATGACCCTGCTGTACAGGATCATGGACCAGGTCGCTAAAGCAATAATCAACTGGAACTTTTTTTATATTCGAACACTTAGTCTTTCAACAGAAATTCTATTGCATTTTCAATGACCCCGTTGTCCAGGATCAAGCACCAGGTTGCTAAAATAATAATCTTCTGGAACTTTTTTTATAGTCACATTTATACGTTATAAAAACAATTTACAATGCATTTTCAATGACCCCGTTGTCTAGGAACATGCACCAGGTTGCTAAAATAATATTCTAATGGAACTTTTTTGAAATTCGAACACTTAGTCTTTCAACAGAAATTCTATTGCATTTTCAATGACCCCGTTGTCTAGGATCAAGCACCAGGTTGCTAAAACTATACGCCACAGGAAATTTTTTTATATTCACATTTAAACGTTATAAAAACAATTTACAGTGTATTTTCAATGACCGCGTCGTCCAGGATCATGCACCAGGTCGCTAAAATGATAATCTAATCGAACTTTTTGAAATTCGAACACCTAGTCTTTCAACAGAAATTCTGTTGCATTTTCAATGACCCCCTTGTCTAGGATCATGCACCAGGTCGCTAAAATAATAATCTACTTGAAGTTTTTTTTATTCACATTTAAACGCTATAAAAACAATTTACAATGTATTTTCAATGACCCCGTCGACCAGGATCATGCACCAGGTCGCTAAAATGGTAATCTAATGGAACTTTTTTGAAATTCGAACACTTTGTCTTTCAACAGAAATTCTGTTGCATTTTCAATGACCCCCTTGTCTAGGATCATGCACCAGGTCGATAAAATAATAATCTACTGGAACTTTTATTATATTCACATTTAAACGCTATAAAAACAATTTACAAGGCATTTTCGATGACCCCGTTGTTTAGGATCAAGCACCAGGTTGCGAAAACAATAGTCCACAGGAAATTTTTCTATATTCACATTTAAACGTTATAAAAACAATTTACAGTGCATTTTCAATGGCCCCGTTGTCTAGGATCATGCACCAGGACGCTAAAATAATAATCTAATGGAACTTTTTTTATATTCACATTTTAACTTTATAAAAACATTTTACAATGCATTTTCAATGACCCCGTTGTCTAGGATCAAGCACCAGGTTGCTAAAACAATACGCCACAGGAAATTTTTTTATATTCACATTTAAACGTTATAAAAACAATTTACAGTGTATTTTCAATGACCCGTCGTCCAGGATCTTGCACCAGGTCGCTAAAATGATAATCTAATCGAACTTTTTTGAAATTCGAACACTTTGTCTTTCAACAGAAATTCTGTTGCATTTTCAATGACCCCCTTGTCTAGGATCATGCACCAGGTCGATAAAATAATAAATTACTTGAACGTTTTTTATGTTCACATTTAAACGCTATAAAAACAATTTACAATGTATTTTCAATGACTCCGTCGACCAGGATCATGCACCAGGTTGCTAAAATAATAATCTAATGGAACTTTTTTGAAATTCGAAAACTTAGTCTTTCAACAGAAATTCTGTTGCGTTTTCACTGACCCCCTTGTCTAGGATCATGCACCAGGTCGATAAAATAATAAATTACTTGAACTTTTTTTATATTCACATTTAAACGCTATATAATCAATTTACAATGCATTTGCAATGACCCCGTTGTTTAGGATCAAGCACCAGGTTGCTAAAACAATAGTCCACAGGAAATTTTTCTATATTCACATTTAAACGTTATATAATCAATTTACAATGCATTTGCAACGACCCCGTTGTTTAGGATCAAGCACCAGGTTGCTAAAACAATAGTCCACAGGAAATTTTTCTATATTCACATTTAAACGTTATAAAAACAATTTACAGAGCATTTTCAATGACCGCGTCGTCCAGGATCATGCACCAGGTCGCTAATATGATAATCTAATGGAACTTTTTTGAAATTCGAACACTTAGTCTTTCAACAGAAATTCTGTTGCATTTTCAATGACCCCCTTGTCTAGGATCATGCACCAGGTCGCTAAAATAATAATCTACTGGAACTTTTTTATAATCACATTTAAACGCTATAAAAACAATTTACAATGTATTTTCAATGACCCCGTCGTCCAGGATCATGCACCAGGTCGCTAAATTAATAATCTAATGGACCTTTTTTTATATACACATTTAAACGTTATAAAAGCAATTTACAGTGCATTTTCAATGGCCCCGTTGTCTAGGATCATGCACCAGGTCGCTAAAATTATAATCTAGTGGAACTTTTTTGAAATTCAAACACTTAGTCTTTCAACAGAAATTCTATTGCATTTTCAATGACCCCTTTGTCTAGGATCATGCACCAGGACGCTAAAATAATAATCTAATGGAGCTTTTTTGAAATTCGTACACTTAGTCTTTCAACAGAAATTCTGTTGCATTTTCAATGACCCCCTTGTCTAGGATCATGCACCGGGTCGCTAAAATAATAATCTACTGGAACTTTTTTATATTCACATTTAAACGCTATAAAAACAATTTACAATGTATTTTCAATGACCCCGTCGACCAGGATCATGCACCAGGTCGCTAAAATGGTAATCTAATGGAACTTTTTTGAAATTCGAACACTTTGTCTTTCAACAGAAATTCTGTTGCATTTTCAATGACCCCCTTGTCTAGGATCATGCACCAGGTCGATAAAATAATAATCTACTGGAAGTTTTTTTTATTCACATTTAAACGCTATAAAAACAATTTACAATGTATTTTCAATGACCCCGTCGACCAGGATCATGCACCAGGTCGCTAAAATGGTAATCTAATGGAACTTTTTTGAAATTCGAACACTTTGTCTTTCAACAGAAATTCTATTGCATTTTCAATGACCCCGTTGTCTAGGATCAAGCACCAGGTTGCTAAAACTATACGCCACAGGAAATTTTTCTATATTCACATTTAAACGTTATAAAAACAATTTACAGAGCATTTTCAATGACCGCGTCGTCCAGGATCATGCACCAGGTCGCTAATATGATAATCTAATGGAACTTTTTTGAAATTCGAACACTTAGTCTTTCAACAGAAATTCTATTGCATTTTCAATGACCCCGTTGTCTAGGATCAAGCACCAGGTTGCTAAAACTATACGCCACAGGAAATTTTTTTATATTCACATTTAAACGTTATAAAAACAATTTACAGTGTATTTTCAATGACCGCGTCGTCCAGGATCATGCACCAGGTCGCTAAAATGATAATCTAATCGAACTTTTTGAAATTCGAACACCTAGTCTTTCAACAGAAATTCTGTTGCATTTTCAATGACCCCCTTGTCTAGGATCATGCACCAGGTCGCTAAAATAATAATCTACTGGAAGTTTTTTTTTTATTCACATTTAAACGCTATAAAAACAATTTACAATGTATTTTCAATGACCCCGTCGACCAGGATCATGCACCAGGTCGCTAAAATGGTAATCTAATGGAACTTTTTTGAAATTCGAACACTTTGTCTTTCAACAGAAATTCTGTTGCATTTTCAATGACCCCCTTGTCTAGGATCATGCACCAGGTCGATAAAATAATAATCTACTGGAACTTTTATTATATTCACATTTAAACGCTATAAAAACAATTTACAAGGCATTTTCGATGACCCCGTTGTTTAGGATCAAGCACCAGGTTGCGAAAACAATAGTCCACAGGAAATTTTTCTATATTCACATTTAAACGTTATAAAAACAATTTACAGTGCATTTTCAATGGCCCCGTTGTCTAGGATCATGCACCAGGACGCTAAAATAATAATCTAATGGAACTTTTTTTATATTCACATTTTAACTTTATAAAAACATTTTACAATGCATTTTCAATGACCCCGTTGTCTAGGATCAAGCACCAGGTTGCTAAAACAATACGCCACAGGAAATTTTTTTATATTCACATTTAAACGTTATAAAAACAATTTACAGTGTATTTTCAATGACCCGTCGTCCAGGATCATGCACCAGGTCGCTAAAATGATAATCTAATCGAACTTTTTGAAATTCGAACACTGAGACTTTCAACAGAATTTCTGTTGCATTTTCAATGACCCCCTTGTCTAGGATCATGCACCAGGTCGATAAAATAATAATCTACTGTAACTTTTTTTATATTCACATTTAAACGTTATAAAAACAATTTACAATGTATTTTCAATGACCCCGTCGACCAGGATCATGCACCAGGTCGCTAAAATGATAATCTAATGGAACTTTTTTGAAATTCGAACACTTTGTCTTTCAACAGAAATTCTGTTGCATTTTCAATGACCCCCTTGTCTAGGATCATGCACCAGGTCGATAAAATAATAATCTACTGGAACTTTTATTATATTCACATTTAAACGTTATATAATCAATTTACAATGCATTTGCAATGACCCCGTTGTTTAGGATCAAGCACCAGGTTGCTAAAACAATAGTCCACAGGAAATTTTTCTATATTCACATTTAAACGTTATATAATCAATTTACAATGCATTTGCAATGACCCCGTTGTTTAGGATCAAGCACCAGGTTGCTAAAACAATAGTCCACAGGAAATTTTTCTATATTCACATTTAAACGTTATAAAAACAATTTACAGAGCATTTTCAATGACCGCGTCGTCCAGGATCATGCACCAGGTCGCTAATATGATAATCTAATGGAACTTTTTTTGAAATTCGAACACTTAGTCTTTCAACAGAAATTCTGTTGCATTTTCAATGACCCCTTTGTCTAGGATCATGCACCAGGACGCTAAAATAATAATCTAATGGAGCTTTTTTGAAATTCGTACACTTAGTCTTTCAACAGAAATTCTGTTGCATTTTCAATGACCCCCTTGTCTAGGATCATGCACCAGGTCGCTAAAATAATAATCTACTGGAACTTTTTTTATATTCACATTTAAACGCTATAAAAACAATTTACAATGTATTTTCAATGACCCCGTCGTCCAGGATCATGCACCAGGTCGCTAAATTAATAATCTAATGGACCTTTTTTTATATACACATTTAAACGTTATAAAAGCAATTTACAGTGCATTTTCAATGGCCCCGTTGTCTAGGATCATGCACCAGGACACTAAAATAATAATCTAATGGAGCTTTTTTGAAATTCGTACACTTAGTCTTTCAACAGAAATTCTATTGCATTTTCAATGACCCCTTTGTCTAGGATCATGCACCAGGTCGCTAAATTAATAATCTACTGGACCTTTTTTTTATATACACATTTAAACGTTATAAAAGCAATTTACAGTGCATTTTCAATGGCCCCGTTGTCTAGGATCATGCACCAGGTCGCTAAAATTATAATCTAGTGGAACTATTTTGAAATTCAAACACTTAGTCTTTCAACAGAAATTCTATTGCATTTTCAATGACCCCTTTGTCTAGGATCATGCACCAGGACGCTAAATTAATAATCTACTGGAACTTTTTTTATATATACATTTAAACGTTATAAAAGCAATTTACAGTGCATTTTCAATGACCCCCTTGTCAAGGATAATGCACCAGGTCGCTAAAATAATAATCTACTGGAACTTTTTTTATATTCACATTTAAACGCTATAAAAACAATTTACAATGTATTTTCAATGACTCCGTCGACCACGATCATGCACCAGGTCGCTAAAATGATAATCTAATCGAACTTTTTGAAATTCGAACACCTAGTCTTTCAAGAGAAATTCTGTTGCGTTTTCAATGACCCCCTTGTCTAGGATCATGCACCAGGGCGCTAAAATAAAAACCTACTGGAACTTTTTTTATATTCACATTTAAACGCTATAAAAACAATTAACAATGCATTTTCAATGACTCCGTCGACCAGGATCATGCACCAGGTCGCTAAAATGATAATCTAATGGAACTTCCTTGAAATACGAACACTTTCTCTTTCAACAGAAATTCTGTTGCGTTTTCAATGACCCCCTTGTCTAGGATCATGCACCAGGTCGATAAAATAATAATCTACTGGAACTTTTATTATATTCACATTTAAACGTTATATAATCAATTTACAATGCATTTGCAATGACCCCGTTGTTTAGGATCAAGCACCAGGTTGCTAAAACAATACTCCACAGGAAATTTTTTTATATTCACATTTAAACGTTATATAATCAATTTAAAATGCATTTTCAATGACCCAGTTGTTTAGGATCAAGCACCAGGTTGCTAAAACAATAGTCCTCAGGAAATTTTTCTATATTCACATTTAAACGTTATAAAAACAATTTACAGAGCATTTTCAATGACCGCGTCGTCCAGGATCATGCACCAGGTCGCTAATATGATAATCTAATGGAACTTTTTTGAAATTCGAACACTTAGTCTTTCAACAGAAATTCTGTTGCATTTTCAATGACCCCCTTGTCTAGGATCATGCACCAGGTCGCTAAAATAATAATCTGCTGGAACTTTTTTTATAATCACATTTAAACGCTATAAAAACAATTTACAATGTATTTTCAATGACCCCGTCGTCCAGGATCATGCACCACGTCGCTAAATTAATAATCTAATGGACCTTTTTTTATATACACATTTAAACGTTATAAAAGCAATTTACAGTGCATTTTCAATGGCCCCGTTGTCTAGGATCATGCACCAGGTCGCTAAAATTATAATCTAGTGGAACTTTTTTGAAATTCAAACACTTAGTCTTTCAACAGAAATTCTATTGCATTTTCAATGACCCCTTTGTCTAGGATCATGCACCAGGACGCTAAAATAATAATCTAATGGAGCTTTTTGAAATTCGTACACTTAGTCTTTCAACAGAAATTCTTTTGCATTTTCAATGACCCCCTTGTCTAGGATCATGCACCAGGTCGCTAAAATAATAATCTACTGTAACTTTTTTTATATTCACATTTAAACGCTATAAAAACAATTTACAATGTATTTTCAATGACCCCGTTGTCTAGGATCATGCACCAGGTCGCTAAATTAATAATCTAATGGACCTTTTTTTATATACACATTTAAACGTTATAAAAGCAATTTACAGTGCATTTTCAATGGCCCCGTTGTCTAGGATCATGCACCAGGACGCTAAAATAATAATCTAATGGAGCTTTTTTGAAATTCGTACACTTAGTCTTTCAACAGAAATTCTATTGCATTTTCAATGACCCCTTTGTCTAGGATCATGCACCAGGTCGCTAAATTAATAATCTACTGGACCTTTTTTTATATACACATTTAAACGTTATAAAAGCAATTTACAGTGCATTTTCAATGGCCCCGTTGTCTAGGATCATGCACCAGGTCGATAAAATTATAATCTAGTGGAACTTTTTTTGAAATTCAAACACTTAGTCTTTCAACAGAAATTCTATTGCATTTTCAATGACCCCTTTGTCTAGGATCATGCACCAGGACGCTAAATTAATAATCTACTGGAACTTTTTTTATATATACATTTAAACGTTATAAAAGCAATTTACAGTGCATTTTCAATGACCCCCTTGTCTAGGATAATGCACCAGGTCGCTAAAATAATAATCTACTGGAACTTTTATTATATTCACATTTAAACGTTATAAAAACAATTTACAATGCATTTTCAATGACACCGTTGTTTAAGATCAAGCACCAGGTTGCTAAAACAATACTCCACAGGAAATTTTTTTGTATTCACATTTAAACGTTATATAATCAATTTAAAATGCATTTTCAATGACCCAGTTGTTTAGGATCAAGCACCAGGTTGCTAAAACAATAGTCCACAGGAAATTTTTCTATATTCACATTTAAACGTTATAAAAACAATTTACAGAGCATTTTCAATGACCTCGTCGTCCAGGATCATGCACCAGGTCGCTAATATGATAATCTAATGGAACTTTTTTGAAATTCGAACACTTAGTCTTTCAACAGAAATTCTGTTGCATTTTTAATGACCCCCTTGTCTAGGATCATGCACCAGGTCGCTAAAATAATAATCTACTGGAACTTTTTTTATAATCACATTTAAACGCTATAAAAACAATTTGCAATGTATTTTCAATGACCCCGTCGTCCAGGATCATGCACCAGGTCGCTAAATTAATAATCTAATGGACCTTTTTTTATATACACATTTAAACGTTATAAAAGCAATTTACAGTGCATTTTCAATGGCCCCGTTGTCTAGGATCATGCACCAGGTCGCTAAAATTATAATCTAGTGGCACTTTTTTGAAATTCAAACACTTAGTCTTTCAACAGAAATTCTATTGCATTTTCAATGACCCCTTTGTCTAGGATCATGCACCAGGACGCTAAAATAATAATCTAATGGAGCTTTTTTGAAATTCGAACACTTAGTCTTTCAACAGACATTCTGTGGCATTTTCAATGACCTCCTTGCCTAGGATCATGCACCAGTTCGCTAAAATAATAATCTACTGTAACTTTTTTTATATTCACATTTAAACGCTATAAAAACAATTTACAATGTATTTTCAATGACCCCGTTGTCTAGGATCATGCACCAGGTCGCTAAATTAATAATCTAATGGACCTTTTTTTATATACACATTTAAACGTTATAAAAGCAATTTACAGTGCATTTTCAATGGCCCCGTTGTCTAGGATCATGCACCAGGACGCTAAATAAATAATCTAATGGAGCTTTTTTGAAATTCGTACACTTAGTCTTTCAACAGAAATTCTATTGCATTTTCAATGACCCCTTTGTCTAGGATCATGCACCAGGTCGCTAAATTAATAATCTACTGGACCTTTTTTTATATACACATTTAAACGTTATAAAAGCAATTTACAATGCATTTTCAATGGCCCCGTTGTTTAAGATCAAGCACCAGGTCGCTAAAACAATACTCCACACGAAATTTTTTTATATTCACATTTAAACGTTATAAATCAATTTAAAATGCATTTTCAATGACCCCGTTGTCTAGGATCAAGCACCAGGTTGCTAAAACAATACTCCACAGGAAATTTTTTTATATTCACATTTAAACGTTATAAAAACAATTTACAATGCATTTTCAATGACCCCGTTGTCTAGGATCATGCACCAGGACGCTAAAATAATAATCTAATGGAACTTTTTGAAATTCGAACACTCAGTCTTTCAACAGAAATTCTGTTGCATTTTCAATGACCCCCTTGTCTATGATAATGCACCAGGACGCTAAAATAATAATCTACTGGAACTTTTTTTATATTCACATTTAAACGCTATAAAAACAATTTACAATGCATTTTCAATGACCCCGTTGTCTAGGATCAAGCACCAGGTTGCTAAAACAATACTCCACAGGAAATTTTTTTATATTCACATTTAAACGTTATAAAAACAATTTACAGTGCATTTTCAATGGCCCCGTTGTTTAGGATCAAGCACCAGGTTGCTAAAACAATAATCTTCTGGAACTTTTTTTATATTCACCTTTTAACCTTATAAAAACAATTTACAATGCATTTTCAATGACCCTG
Source organism: Diplolepis rosae (assembly GCA_030998225.1). NCBI lineage: Eukaryota > Metazoa > Arthropoda > Insecta > Hymenoptera > Diplolepididae > Diplolepis > Diplolepis rosae. The sequence goes on from JAPYXD010000739.1 coordinate 799,859, forward strand.
CTGTACAGGATCATGGACCAGGTCGCTAAAGCAATAATCAACTGGAACTTTTTTTATATTCGAACACTTAGTCTTTCAACAGAAATTCTATTGCATTTTCAATGACCCCGGTGTCCAGGATCAAGCACCAGGTCGCTAAAATAATAATCTACTGGAACTTTTTTTATATTCACATTTAAACGTTATAAAAACAATTTACAATGCATTTTCAATGACCCCGTTGTCCAGGATCATGCACCAGTTGGCTAAAATAATAATCTAATGGAACTTTTTTGAAATTCGAACACTTAGTCTTTCAAAAGAAATTCTATTGCATTTTCAATGACCCCGTTGTCTAGGATTATGCACCAGGTCGCTAAAACTATACGCCACAGGAAATTTTTTTATATTCACATTTAAACGTTATAAAAACAATTTACAGTGTATTTTCAATGACCGCGTCGTCCAGGATCATGCACCAGGTCGCTAAAATGATAATCTAATCGAACTTTTTTGAAATTCGAACACCTAGTCTTTCAACAGAAATTCTGTTGCATTTTCAATGACCCCCTTGTCTAGGATCATGCACCAGGTCGCTAAAATAATAATCTACTGGAAGTTTTTTTTTTATTCACATTTAAACGCTATAAAAACAATTTACAATGTATTTTCAATGACCCCGTCGACCAGGATCATGCACCAGGTCGCTAAAATGATAATCTAATGGAACTTTTTTGAAATTCGAACACTTTGTCTTTCAACAGAAATTCTGTTGCATTTTCAATGACCCCCTTGTCTAGGATCATGCACCAGGTCGATAAAATAATAATCTACTGGAACTTTTATTATATTCACATTTAAACGTTATATAATCAATTTACAATGCATTTGCAATGACCCCCTTGTTTAGGATCAAGCACCAGGTTGCTAAAACAATAGTCCACAGGAAATTTTTCTATATTCACATTTAAACGTTATATAATCAATTTACAATGCATTTGCAATGACCCCGTTGTTTAGGATCAAGCACCAGGTTGTTAAACAATAGTCCACAGGAAATTTTTCTATATTCACATTTAAACGTTATAAAAACAATTTACAGAGCATTTTCAATGACCGCGTCGTCCAGGATCATGCACCAGGTCGCTAATATGATAATCTAATGGAACTTTTTTGAAATTCGAACACTTAGTCTTTCAACAGAAATTCTGTTGCATTTTCAATGACCCCCTTGTCTAGGATCATTCACCAGGTCGCTAAAATAATAATCTACTGGAACTTTTTTTATATTCACATTTAAACGCTATAAAAACAATTTACAAGGCATTTTCGATGACCCCGTTGTTTAGGATCAAGCACCAGGTTGCGAAAACAATAGTCCACAGGAAATTTTTCTATATTCACATTTAAACGTTATAAAAACAATTTACAATGCATTTTCAATGACACCGTTGACTAGGATCATGCACCAGGACGCTAAAATAATAATCTAATGGAACTTTTTTGAAATTCGAACAATTAGTCTTGCAACAGAAATTCTATTGCATTTTCAATGACCCCTTTGTCTAGGATCATGCACCATGACGCTAAAATAAAAATCTACTGGAAATTTTTTTATATTCACATTTAAACTTTATAAAAACAATTTACAATGTATTTTCAATGACCCCGTTGTCTAGGATCATGTACCAGGACGCTAAAAGAATAATCTAATGGAACTTTTTTTATATTCACATTTTAACTTTATAAAAACAATTTGCAATGCATTTTCAATGACCCCGTTGTCTAGGTTCATGCACCAGGTCGCAAAAGCAATAATCAAATGGAACTTTTTTTAAATTCGAACACTTAGTCTTTCAACAGAAATTCTATTGCATTTTCAATGACCACTTTGTCTAGCATCATGCGCCAGGTCCCTAAAATAATAATCTACTGGAACTTTTTTTGTATTCACCTTTTAACCTTATAAAAACAATTTACAATGCATTTTCAATGACCCTGTTGTACAGGATCATGGACCAGGTCGCTAAAGCAATAATCAACTGGAACTTTTTTTATATTCACATTTAAACGTTATAAAAACAATTTACAATGCTTTTTCAATGAACCCGTTGTCTAGGATCATGCACCAGGACGCTAAAATAATAATCTAATGGAACTTTTTTTATATTCACCTTTTAACCTTATAAAAACAATTTACAATGCATTTTCAATGACCCTGCTGTACAGGATCATGGACCAGGTCGCTAAAGCAATAATCAACTGAAACTTTTTTTATATTCACATTTAAACGTTATAAAAACAATTTACAATGCATTTTCAATGAACCCGTTGTCTAGGATCATGCACCAGGACGCTAAAATAATAATCTATTGGAACTTTTTTATATTCACATTTTAAATTTATAAAAACATTTTACAATGCATTTTCAATGACCCCGTTGTCTAGGTTCATGCACCAGGTCGCAAAAGCAATAATCAACTGGAACTTTTTTTAAATTCGAACACTTAGTCTTTCAACAGAAATTCTATTGCATTTTCAATTACCCCTTTGTCTAGGATCATGCACCAGGACGCTAAAATAATAATCTACTGGAAATTTTTATATTCTCATTTAAACGTTATAAAAACAATTTACAGTGGATTTTCAATGGCCCCGTTGTCTAGGATCAGGCACCAGGTCGCTAAAATAATAATCTTCTGGAACTTTTTTGAATTTCGAACACTCAGTCTTTCAACAGAAATTCTGTTGCATTTTCAATGACCCCCTTGTCTAGGATAATGCACCAGGACGCTAAAATAATAATCTATTGGAACTTTTTTTATATTCACATTTAAACGCTATAAAAACAATTTACAAGGCATTTTCGATGACCCCGTTGTTTAGGATCAAGCACCAGGTTGCGAAAACAATAGTCCACAGGAAATTTTTCTATATTCACATTTAAACGTTATAAAAACAATTTACAGTGCATTTTCAATGGCCCCGTTGTCTAGGATCATGCACCAGGACGCTAAAATAATAATCTAATGGACCTTTTTTTATATTCACATTTTAACTTTATAAAAACATTTTACAATGCATTTTCAATGACCCCGTTGTCTAGGATCATGAACCAGGACGCTAAAATAATAATCTAATGGAACTTTTTTTATATACACATTTAAACGTTATAAAAGCAATTTACAGTGCATTTTCAATGGCCCCGTTGTCTAGGACCATGCACCAGGACGCTAAAATAATAATCTAATGGAGCTTTTTTGAAATTCGTACACTTAGTCTTTCAACAGAAATTCTATTGCATTTTCAATGACCCCTTTGTCTAGGATCATGCACCAGGTCGCTAAATTAATAATCTACTGGACCTTTTTTTATATACACATTTAAACGTTATAAAAGCAATTTACAGTGCATTTTCAATGGCCCCGTTGTCTAGGATCATGCACCAGGTCGATAAAATAATAATCTACTGGAACTTTTTTGAAATTCAAACACTTAGTCTTTCAACAGAATTTAGTTTGCATTTTCAATGACCCCTTTGTCTAGGATCATGCACCAGGACGCTAAATTAATAATCTACTGGAACTTTTTTTATATATACATTTAAACGTTATAAAAGCAATTTACAGTGCATTTTCAATGACCCCCTTGTCTAGGATAATGCACCAGGTCGCTAAAATAATAATCTACTGGAACTTTTATTATATTCACATTTAAACGTTATAAAAACAATTTACAATGCATTTTCAATGACACCGTTGTTTAAGATCAAGCACCAGGTTGCTAAAACAATACTCCACAGGAAATTTTTTTGTATTCACATTTAAACGTTATATAATCAATTTAAAATGCATTTTCAATGACCCAGTTGTTTAGGATCAAGCACCAGGTTGCTAAAACAATAGTCCACAGGAAATTTTTCTATATTCACATTTAAACGTTATAAAAACAATTTACAGAGCATTTTCAATGACCTCGTCGTCCAGGATCATGCACCAGGTCGCTAATATGATAATCTAATGGAACTTTTTTGAAATTCGAACACTTAGTCTTTCAACAGAAATTCTGTTGCATTTTTAATGACCCCCTTGTCTAGGATCATGCACCAGGTCGCTAAAATAATAATCTACTGGAACTTTTTTTATAATCACATTTAAACGCTATAAAAACAATTTGCAATGTATTTTCAATGACCCCGTCGTCCAGGATCATGCACCAGGTCGCTAAATTAATAATCTAATGGACCTTTTTTTATATACACATTTAAACGTTATAAAAGCAATTTACAGTGCATTTTCAATGGCCCCGTTGTCTAGGATCATGCACCAGGTCGCTAAAATTATAATCTAGTGGCACTTTTTTGAAATTCAAACACTTAGTCTTTCAACAGAAATTCTATTGCATTTTCAATGACCCCTTTGTCTAGGATCATGCACCAGGACGCTAAAATAATAATCTAATGGAGCTTTTTTGAAATTCGTACACTTAGTCTTTCAACAGAAATTCTGTTGCATTTTCAATGACCCCCTTGTCTAGGATCATGCACCAGGTCGCTAAAATAATAATCTACTGGAACTTTTTTTATATTCACATTTAAACGCTATAAAAACAATTTACAATGTATTTTCAATGACCCCGTCGTCCAGGATCATGCACCAGGTCGCTAAATTAATAATCTAATGGACCTTTTTTTATATACACATTTAAACGTTATAAAAGCAATTTACACTGCATTTTCAATGGCCCCGTTGTCTAGGATCATGCACCAGGACGCTAAATAAATAATCTAATGGAGCTTTTTTGAAATTCGTACACTTAGTCTTTCAACAGAAATTCTATTGCATTTTCAATGACCCCTTTGTCTAGGATCATGCACCAGGTCGCTAAATTAATAATCTACTGGACCTTTTTTTATATACACATTTAAACGTTATAAAAGCAATTTACAGTGCATTTTCAATGGCCCCGTTGTCTAGGATCATGCACCAGGTCGCTAAAATTATAATCTAGTGGAACTTTTTTAAAATTCAAACACTTAGTCTTTCAACAGAAATTCTATTGCATTTTCAATGACCCCTTTGTCTAGGATCATGCACCAGGACGCTAAATTAATAATCTACTGGAACTTTTTTTATATATACATTTAAACGTTATAAAAGCAATTTACAGTGCATTTTCAATGACCCCCTTGTCTAGGATAATGCACCAGGTCGCTAAAATAATAATCTACTGGAACTTTTATTATATTCACATTTAAACGTTATAAAAACAATTTACAATGCATTTTCAATGACACCGTTGTTTAAGATCAAGCACCAGGTAGCTAAAACAATACTCCACAGGAAATTTTTTATATTCACATTTAAACGTTATATAATCAATTTAAAATGCATTTTCAATGACCCCGTTGTTTAGGATCAAGCACCAGGTTGCTAAAACAATACTCCATTGGAAATTTTTTTATATTCACATTTAAACGTTATAAAAACAATTTACAATGCATTTTCAATGACCCCGTTGTCTAGGATCATGCACCAGGTCGCTAAAATAATAATCTACTGGAACTTTTTTGAAATTCGAACACTTAGTCTTTCAACAGAAATTCTGTTGCATTTTCAATGACCCCCTTGTCTATGATAATGCACCAGGACGCTAAAATAATAATCTACTGTAACTTTTTTTATATTCACATTTAAACGCTATAAAAACAATTTACAATGCATTTTCAATGACCCCGTTGTCTAGGATCAAGCACCAGGTTGCTAAAACAATACTCCACAGGAAATTTTTTTATATTCACATTTAAACGTTATAAAAACAATTTACAGTGTATTTTCAATGGCCCCGTTGTCTAGGAACAAGCACCAGGTTGCTAAAATAATAATCTTCTGGATCTTTTTTTATATTCACCTTTTAACCTTATAAAAACAATTTACAATGCATTTTCAATGACCCTGCTGTACAGGATCATGGACCAGGTCGCTAAAGCAATAATCAACTGGAACTTTTTTTATATTCGAACACTTAGTCTTTCAACAGAAATTCTATTGCATTTTCAATGACCCCGTTGCCTAGGATCAAGCACCAGGTCGCTAAAATAATAATCCTCTGTAACTTTTTTTATATTCACATTTAAACGATATAAAAACAATTTTCAATGCATTTTCAATGACCCCGTTGTCTAGGATCATGCACCAGGTCGCTAAAATAATATTCTAATGGAACTTTTTTGAAATTCGAACACTTAGTCTTTCAACAGAAATTCTATTGCATTTTCAATGACCCCGTTGTCTAGGATCAAGCACCAGGTTGCTAAAACTATACGCCACAGGAAATTTTTTTATATTCACATTTAAACGTTATAAAAACAATTTACAGTGTATTTTCAATGACCGCGTCGTCCAGGATCATGCACCAGGTCGCTAAAATGATAATCTAATCGAACTTTTTTGAAATTCGAACACCTAGTCTTTCAACAGAAATTCTGTTGCATTTTCAATGACCCCCTTGTCTAGGATCATGCACCAGGTCGCTAAAATAATAATCTACTGGAAGTTTTTTTTTTATTCACATTTAAACGCTATAAAAACAATTTACAATGTATTTTCAATGACCCCGTCGACCAGGATCATGCACCAGGTCGCTAAAATGATAATCTAATGGAACTTTTTGAAATTCGAACACTTTGTCTTTCAACAGAAATTCTGTTGCATTTTCAATGACCCCCTTGTCTAGGATCATGCACCAGGTCGATAAAATAATAATCTACTGGAACTTTTATTATATTCACATTTAAACGTTATATAATCAATTTACAATGCATTTGCAATGACCCCCTTGTTTAGGATCAAGCACCAGGTTGCTAAAACAATAGTCCACAGGAAATTTTTCTATATTCACATTTAAACGTTATATAATCAATTTACAATGCATTTGCAATGACCCCGTTGTTTAGGATCAAGCACCAGGTTGTTAAACAATAGTCCACAGGAAATTTTTCTATATTCACATTTAAACGTTATAAAAACAATTTACAGAGCATTTTCAATGACCGCGTCGTCCAGGATCATGCACCAGGTCGCTAATATGATAATCTAATGGAACTTTTTTGAAATTCGAACACTTAGTCTTTCAACAGAAATTCTGTCGCATTTTCAATGACCCCCTTGTCTAGGATCATGCACCAGGTCCCTAAAATAATAATCTACTGGAACTTCTTTTATATTCACATTTAAACGCTATAAAAACAATTTACAATGCATTTTCGATGACCCCGTTGTTTAGGATCAAGCACCAGGTTGCGAAAACAATAGTCCACAGGAAATTTTTCTATATTCACATTTAAACGTTATAAAAACAATTTACAATGCATTTTCAATGACACCGTTGACTAGGATCATGCACCAGGACGCTAAAATAATAATCTAATGGAACTTTTTTGAAATTCGAACAATTAGTCTTGCAACAGAAATTCTATTGCATTTTCAATGACCCCTTTGTCTAGGATCATGCACCATGACGCTAAAATAAAAATCTACTGGAAATTTTTTTATATTCACATTTAAACTTTATAAAAACAATTTACAATGTATTTTCAATGACCCCGTTGTCTAGGATCATGCACCAGGACGCTAAAATAATAATCTAATGGAACTTTTTTTATATTCACATTTTAACTTTATAAAAACAATTTGCAATGCATTTTCAATGACCCCGTTGTCTAGGTTCATGCACCAGGTCGCAAAAGCAATAATCAAATGGAACTTTTTTTAAATTCGAACACTTAGTCTTTCAACAGAAATTCTATTGCATTTTCAATGACCACTTTGTCTAGCATCATGCGCCAGGTCCCTAAAATAATAATCTACTGGAACTTTTTTTGTATTCACCTTTTAACCTTATAAAAACAATTTACAATGCATTTTCAATGACCCTGTTGTACAGGATCATGGACCAGGTCGCTGAAGCAATAATCAACTGGAACTTTTTTATATTCACATTTAAACGTTATAAAAACAATTTACAATGCTTTTTCAATGAACCCGTTGTCTAGGATCATGCACCAGGACGCTAAAATAATAATCTAATGGAACTTTTTTTATATTCACCTTTTAACCTTATAAAAACAATTTACAATGCATTTTCAATGACCCTGCTGTACAGGATCATGGACCAGGTCGCTAAAGCAATAATCAACTGAAACTTTTTTTATATTCACATTTAAACGTTATAAAAACAATGTACAATGCATTTTCAATGAACCCGTTGTCTAGGATCATGCACCAGGACGCTAAAATAATAATCTACTGGACCTTTCTTTATATTCACATTTTAAATTTATAAAAACATTTTACAATGCATTTTCAATGACCCCGTTGTCTAGGTTCATGCACCAGGTCGCAAAAGCAATAATCAACTGGAACTTTTTTTTAAATTCGAACACTTAGTCTTTCAACAGAAATTCTATTGCATTTTCAATTACCCCTTTGTCTAGGATCATGCACCAGGACGCTAAAATAATAATCTACTGGAAATTTTTTTATATTCTCATTTAAACGTTATAAAAACAATTTACAGTGGATTTTCAATGGCCCCGTTGTCTAGGATCAGGCACCAGGTCGCTAAAATAATAATCTTCTGGACCTTTTTTGAATTTCGAACACTCAGTCTTTCAACAGAAATTCTGTTGCATTTTCAATGACCCCCTTGTCTAGGATAATGCACCAGGACGCTAAAATAATAATCTATTGGAACTTTTTTTATATTCACATTTAAACGCTATAAAAACAATTTACAAGGCATTTTCGATGACCCCGTTGTTTAGGATCAAGCACCAGGTTGCGAAAACAATAGTCCACAGGAAATTTTTCTATATTCACATTTAAACGTTATAAAAACAATTTACAGTGCATTTTCAATGGCCCCGTTGTCTAGGATCATGCACCAGGACGCTAAAATAATAATCTAATGGACCTTTTTTTATATTCACATTTTAACTTTATAAAAACATTTTACAATGCATTTTCAATGACCCCGTTGTCTAGGATCATGAACCAGGACGCTAAAATAATAATCTAATGGAACTTTTTGAAATTGGAACACATGGACTTTTAACAGAAATTCTATTGCATTTTCAATGACCCCTTTGTCTAGGATCATGCACCAGGTCGCTAAATTAATAATCTTCTGGAACATTTTTTATATACACATTTAAACGCTATAAAAACAATTTGCAATGTATTTTCAATGACCCCGTCGTCCAGGATCATGCACCAGGTCGCTAAATTAATAATCTAATGGACCTTTTTTTATATACACATTTAAACGTTATAAAAGCAATTTACAGTGCATTTTCAATGGCCCCGTTGTCTAGGATCATGCACCAGGTCGCTAAAATTATAATCTAGTGGCACTTTTTTGAAATTCAAACACTTAGTCTTTCAACAGAAATTCTATTGCATTTTCAATGACCCCTTTGTCTAGGATCATGCACCAGGACGCTAAAATAATAATCTAATGGAGCTTTTTTGAAATTCGTACACTTAGTCTTTCAACAGAAATTCTGTTGCATTTTCAATGACCCCCTTGTCTAGGATCATGCACCAGGTCGCTAAAATAATAATCTAATGGAATTTTTTTATATTCACATTTAAACGCTATAAAAACAATTTACAATGAATTTTCAGTGTCCCCGTTGTCAAGGATCATGCACCAGGTCGCTAAATTAATAATCTAATGGACCTTTTTTTATATACACATTTAAACGTTATAAAAGCAATTTACAGTGCATTTTCAATGGCCCCGTTGTCTAGGATCATGCACCAGGACGCTAAATAAATAATCTAATGGAGCTTTTTTGAAATTCGTACACTTAGTCTTTCAACAGAAATTCTATTGCATTTTCAATGACCCCTTTGTCTAGGATCATGCACCAGGTCGCTAAATTAATAATCTACTGGACCTTTTTTTATATACACATTTAAACGTTATAAAAGCAATTTACAGTGCATTTTCAATGGCCCCGTTGTCTAGGATCATGCACCAGGTCGCTAAAATTATAATCTAGTGGAACTTTTTTAAAATTCAAACACTTAGTCTTTCAACAGAAATTCTATTGCATTTTCAATGACCCCTTTGTCTAGGATCATGCACCAGGACGCTAAATTAATAATCTACTGGAACTTTTTTTATATATACATTTAAACGTTATAAAAGCAATTTACAGTGCATTTTCAATGACCCCCTTGTCTAGGATAATGCACCAGGTCGCTAAAATAATAATCTACTGGAACTTTTATTATATTCACATTTAAACGTTATAGAAACAATTTACAATGCATTTTCAATGACACCGTTGTTTAAGATCAAGCACCAGGTTGCTAAAACAATACTCCACAGGAAATTTTTTTATATTCACATTTAAACGTTATAAAAACAATTTAAAATGCATTTTCAATGACCCCGTTGTTTAGGATCAAGCACCAGGTTGCTAAAACAATACTCCACAGGAAATTTTTTTATATTCACATTTAAACGTTATAAAAACAATTTACAATGCATTTTCAATGACCCCGTTGTCTAGGATCATGCACCTGGACGCTAAAATAATAATCTACTGGAACTTTTTTGAAATTCGAACACTCAGTCTTTCAACAGAAATTCTGTTGCATTTTCAATGACCCCCTTGTCTATGATAATGCACCAGGACGCTAAAATAATAATCTACTGGAACTTTTTTTATATTCACATTTAAACGCTATAAAAACAATTTACAATGCATTTTCAATGTCCCCGTTGACTAGGATCATGCACCAGGTTGCTAAAACAATACACCACAGGAAATTTTTTTATATTCACATTTAAACTTTATAAAAACAATTTACAGTGTATTTTCAATGGCCCCGTTGTCTAGGAACAAGCACCAGGTTGCTAAAATAATAATCTTCTGGATCTTTTTTTATATTCACATTGAAACGTTATAAAAACAATTTACAATGCATTTTCAATGACCCTGTTGTACAGGATCATGCACCAGGTCGCTAAAGCAATAATCAATTAGAACTTTTTTTAATTTCGAACCCGAATTCTTTCAACTGAAATTCTATTGCATTTTCAATGACCCCGTTGTCCAGGATCATGAACCAGGTTGCTAAAATAATAATCTACTGGAACTTTTTTTATATTCACATTTAAACGTTATAAAAACAATTTACAATGCATTTTCAATGACCCCGTTGTCTAGGATCATGCACCAGGACGCTAAAATAATATTCTAATGGAACTTTTTTGAAATTCGAACACTTAGTCTTTCAACAGAAATTCTATTGCATTTTCAATTACCCCGTTGTCTAGGATCAAGCACCAGGTTGCTAAAACTATACGCCACAGGAAATTTTTTTATATTCACATTTAAACGTTATAAAAACAATTTACAGTGTATTTTCAATGACCGCGTCGTCCAGGATCATGCACCAGGTCGCTAAAATGATAATCTAATGGAACTTTTTGAAATTCGAACACCTAGTCTTTCAACAGAAATTCTGTTGCATTTTCAATGACCCCCTTGTCTAGGATCATGCACCAGGTCGATAAAATAATAATCTAGTGGAACTTTTATTATATTCACATTTAAACGTTATATAATCAATTTACAATGCATTTGCAATGACCCCCTTGTTTAGGATCAAGCACCAGGTTGCTAAAACAATAGTCCACAGGAAATTTTTCTATATTCACATTTAAACGTTATATAATCAATTTACAATGCATTTGCAATGACCCCGTTGTTTAGGATCAAGCACCAGGTTGTTAAACAATAGTCCACAGGAAATTTTTCTATATTCACATTTAAACGTTATAAAAACAATTTACAGAGCATTTTCAATGACCGCGTCGTCCAGGATCATGCACCAGGTCGCTAATATGATAATCTAATGGAACTTTTTTGAAATTCGAACACTTAGTCTTTCAACAGACATTCTGTGGCATTTTCAATGACCCCCTTGCCTAGGATCATGCACCAGTTCGCTAAAATAATAATCTACTGTAACTTTTTTTATATTCACATTTAAACGCTATAAAAACAATTTACAAGGCATTTTCGATGACCCCGTTGTTTAGGATCAAGCACCAGGTTGCGAAAACAATAGTCCACAGGAAATATTTCTATATTCACATTTAAACGTTATAAAAACAATTTACAATGCATTTTCAATGACACCGTTGACTAGGATCATGCACCAGGACGCTAAAATAATAATCTAATGGAACTTTTTTGAAATTCGAACAATTAGTCTTGCAACAGAAATTCTATTGCATTTTCAATGACCCCTTTGTCTAGGATCATGCACCATGACGCTAAAATAAAAATCTACTGGAAATTTTTTTATATTCACATTTAAACTTTATAAAAACTATTTACAATGTATTTTCAATGACCCCGTTGTCTAGGATCATGCACCAGGACGCTAAAATAATAATCTAATGGAACTTTTTTTAAATTAAAAAAGATACTCTATAAAAACAATTTCAGATGCATTTTCAATGACCCCGTTGTCTAGGATCAAGCACCAGGTCGCTAAAGCAATAATCAAATGGAACTTTTTTTAAATTCGAACCCTAATTCATTCAACAGAAATTCTATTGCATTTTCAATGACCACTTTGTCTAGCATCATGCGCCAGGTCCCTAAAATAATAATCTACTGGAACTTTTTTTGTATTCACCTTTTAACCTTATAAAAACAATTTACAATGCATTTTCAATGACCCTGTTGTACAGGATCATGGACCAGGTCGCTGAAGCAATAATCAACTGGAACTTTTTTTATATTCACATTTAAACGTTATAAAAACAATTTACAATGCTTTTTCAATGAACCCGTTGTCTAGGATCATGCACCAGGACGCTAAAATAATAATCTAATGGAACTTTTTTTATATTCACCTTTTAACCTTATAAAAACAATTTACAATGCATTTTCAATGACCCTGTTGTACAGGATCATGCACCAGGTCGCTAAAAAAATAATAAACATTAACTTTTTTTATATTCACAATTAAAAGTTATAAAATCAATTTACCATGTATTTTCAATTAACCCGTTGTCTAGGATCAAGCACCACGACGCTAAAATAATAATCTATTGGAACTTTTTTTATATTCACATTTTAAATTTATAAAAACATTTTACAATGCATTTTCAATGACCCCGTTGTCTAGGTTCATGCACCAGGTCGCAAAAGCAATAATCAACTGGAACTTTTTTTAAATTCGAACACTTAGTCTTTCAACAGAAATTCTATTGCATTTTCAATTACCCCTTTGTCTAGGATCATGCACCAGGACGCTAAAATAATAATCTACTGGAAATTTTTTATATTCTCATTTAAACGTTATAAAAACAATTTACAGTGGATTTTCAATGGCCCCGTTGTCTAGGATCAGGCACCAGGTCGCTAAAATAATAATCTTCTGGACCTTTTTTGAATTTCGAACACTCAGTCTTTCAACAGAAATTCTGTTGCATTTTCAATGACCCCCTTGTCTAGGATAATGCACCAGGACGCTAAAATAATAATCTATTGGAACTTTTTTTATATTCACATTTAAACGCTATAAAAACAATTTACAAGGCATTTTCGATGACCCCGTTGTTTAGGATCAAGCACCAGGTTGCGAAAACAATAGTCCACAGGAAATTTTTCTATATTCACATTTAAACGTTATAAAAACAATTTACAGTGCATTTTCAATGGCCCCGTTGTCTAGGATCATGCACCAGGACGCTAAAATAATAATCTAATGGACCTTTTTTATATTCACATTTTAACTTTATAAAAACATTTTACAATGCATTTTCAATGACCCCGTTGTCTAGGATCATGAACCAGGACGCTAAAATAATAATCTAATGGAACTTTTTTGAAATTGGAACACATGGACTTTTAACAGAAATTCTATTGCATTTTCAATGACCCCTTTGTCTAGGATCATGCACCAGGTCGCTAAATTAATAATCTTCTGGAACATTTTTTATATACACATTTAAACGTTATAAAAACAATTTACAATGCATTTTCAATGACACCGTTGACTAGAATCATGCAGATGCACCATGTTGCTAAAAAAATACTCCACAGGAACTTTTGTTATGTTTATACATAAATAGTTATAATGCCAATTTACAATGCATTTTCAATGACCCCGTTGTCTAGGATCATGCACCACGACGCTAAAATAATAACACAGGCACACAAAAAAAACCAAGTCTCTGATATTTGAACGCGACACATATGTTCCCATGTAATTTGATCCGCTGATCACGAATCCGCGGTCCAATTGACCCCATGACATCTGGGTCAAGGGCATTTGAAGGTCAAAATTGAACACACACATTTGAGTTGAAAAAAATGACTAATCTTTATGTTTTTTGGGTCGCTGAATAATAATTCGAGGTCGGTTTGACCTCAAGTAGTAAAGGTCAAGGTCATTTGAAGGTCAAACGTGTTTATTTTGGAAATAATGCATTTTTGACTGCAGATTCTGAAAGAACGGAAAATTTTACGTCCAAAACTGTATTTTTAAATATTTTTAATATGATCCAAGGGTCATTTCAAGGTCATTATAAGTGGTGATGTGGAGAATCAATTTAATCACTGCAAAAATACGAAAATATGGTTCCCTTCACCTAAACTATTGCGGTAATATATTTTGGTGATCGTTGAACCAGAATACAAGGTTCGTCTGTCTCCTCAAGGACAAGATAAGGGTCGCCCCATCAAGGTAAAAAAAGAACTGAATCTCTGCAGAACTATAAATATGAGACTTAGCTATTGTTTTTTCTTCTATAACGCTTTCTTTTACTTTCGAAGGATCTGTGTAGCGGATTTCTAATTCTTTTTGCGCTCTCGTCATCTTATTCATCATCTGACACTCGATCTCTTTTTCAGTAACCAACAGTAGTCCGCCAACATATTTACGTCCCATTTCCCTTGCCATCTAGTTTCAGCCTCTTTCAGATCTTGATGGAACCGTTCCCCTTGTTCTTCGCTGTAATCTCCCAAGTTATCAGGGAAATAGCTGAGATGAGCATCCATAAAATGAACTTTGTGACTCATCAAACATCCCAAACACTTATAGTTTCTTATCATATTTGCTACAATAGTTTTGTAGTCATCGCTTTTGTTATTTCCCAAAAAGTTCTGACAAACATCTCGGAAACTGAGCCATGCAGCTTTCTCTAAGTCATTCATGGTATCAATGAATTTTTCATCGTTAAACATTTTACGGATTTGAGGTCCATCGAATATCCCTTCCTTCAACTTCGCTTCACTTAATCGAGGGAATCGCTCCACTAAGTACTTAAAACATTTTTCACCTTTATCCAACGCTTTGACAAACTGTTTCATCAGCCCAAGTTTTATGTGAAGAGGCGGAAGTAAAACTTTTGAGGGATCAACTAAAGGCAGTTTCAGTATATTGTAACTTCCGGGAACTAGTTGTGCTCTTGATTGCCAATTTTTTTTTACATAATGGTTTTCGCGATCTCTACTATCCCATAAACATAGGAAGCAGGGATACTTTGTAAATCCTGACTGTTGACCAAGAAGAATCGTTATTATTTTTAGATCGCCACAAATCTGACAATTATGTTCTTTATATCGTATTTTATCCAATACGTATTCCACATTTTCGTAACTTTCTTTCAATTGCGTTGAGTGCGCTAAAGGTAGACTTGCGTACCCATTTCCATTATTGAGAAGCACTGCCTTCAGACTCCGTTTTGAGGAATCTATAAACAATCTCCATTCTTCAGGAACATAAATACCTTCTTTCATTTCGTTCATCAAACCTAAAACATCTGTGCAATATACCAGAGTGCCTTCTTCGTCTTTCTTGAAATATTGACGGAATTGTTTTTCTCTATTTCTGTAGACTGATGACTTCGTTCCCCGTTCAAGCATTCCTCGATTTTTCAACACAGCGGCCATGTATTCAGAAGCATCTTTAGGAAGCCCCATATCCCTGATAAAATTACTTAAACTTTCTTGATTGAATAGTTTTACAGGTTTATTTTTTTCCTCCCTCAATTTTGGAACATATTCTTCTTCATGATCATCTTGGTCGGAGCTATCGAGAGATTCTTCTACACTGTCAAACCATTCCTCCCTATCAGTTTCTTTACTCGTTGAAGCTTCATTCATTGATGGACTCGTATCCATTTTTTCGTCAGCACACTCTACCCTAGATTTTGCTGGTACAACGGAAGATACTAGTGCGTATGATATCTGTGACTTTGTTTTAACGTTGAATCCTTTAACATTGGTATTGCAAAAATAACAATCTTTTTCGGATTCAGGTATTGACCATATTACTGGTGAAGTATATTTCAAAATTTTATCATTTCTGGTTTTATCCCATCGGATAAGCATATTAAAACAAGAGCAGCAAATAGTTTCTGGAGCAAACGTTGAATTTTGAACAGAAAGTTCTTTTTTATAACATTTCTCATATATATCTGTACATTTTTTATTCATTGACCTACGATATTTGCTTACTTCATATTTCCCGCAAACGTAACAAAAAATATTTTTATCAGTGCCACAAAAGTGGCTTGCAGCATCTTCAATTCTTCTTGTAGCATCATACTCCTTATTAGCCAAGTCACCAACTAGTAAAGAGCTGCGGTCACTTGATGACGATGATTGCGGGCCCGCTTGCTCACCCTGACCAACCGCCGATACTGGGCATCCAAGACCCTGCATCGTAGACTTTCCTGTGCCAGCCATGACGGCGTCATGCCTTCACCCCAGGGCTTAGCCGGAAAACAAACAAGAAAAACAAAGCCGTTTCCGCCGTCACCACGTGGAGGTGCCCTGGGTGCTGACACAAGATAGGTATTACTGATAGATACTACTCCGTTCTTTCAGAATCTGGAGTCAAAAATGCAGTTTCTTTTCAAAATAAACAAGTTTGACCTTAAAATGACCTTGACCTTCACAGCTTGAGATCAAACCGACCTCAAATTCGAATTCAGCGAACCAAAAAACATAATGATAAGTAGTTTATTCCACTAAAACGATATTTTTCCCAATTTCGACCTTCAAATGCCCTTGACCCAGGTGTGATGGGGTCAAAAAGACCTCGTATTCTGATCCAGCAACCACCAAAATATATTACCACAGTAGTTTAGGTAAATGAAATCATATTTTCTTATTTTCGCAGTGATTAAATTGATTCTCCACATCACCACTTATAATGACCTTGAAATGACCTTTGGATCATATTAAAAAAATTAAAAAATACAGTTTTGGACGTAAAATTTTCCGTTCTTTCAGAATCTGCAGTCAAAAATGCATTATTTCCAAAATAAACACGTTTGACCTTCAAATGACCTTGACCTTTACTACTTGAGGTCAAACCGACCTCGAATTATTATTCAGCGACCCAAAAAACATAAAGATTAGTCATTTTTTTCAACTCAAATGTGTGTGTTCAATTTCGACCTTCAAATGCCCTTGACCCAGATGTCATGGGGTCAATTGGACCGCGGATTCGTGATCAGCGGATCAAATTACATGGGAACATATGTGTCGCGTTCAAATATCAGAGACTTGGTTTTTTTTGTGTGCCTGTGTAATCTAATCGAACTTTTTTGAAATTCGAACACTTAGTCTTTCAACAGAAATTCTGTTGCATTTTCAATGACCCCCTTGTCTATGATAATGCACCAGGACTCTAAAATAATAATCTACTGGAACTTTTTTTATATTCACATTTAAACGCTATAAAAACAATTTACAATGCATTTTCAATGACCCCGTTGTTTAGGATCAAGCACCAGGTTGCTAAAACAATAGTCCACAGGAAATTTTTCTATATTCACATTTAAACGTTATAAAAACAATTTACAATGTCTTTTAAATGACCCCGTCGTCCAGGATCATGCACCAGGTCGCTAAAATGATAATCTAATGGAACTTTTTGAAATTCGAACACTTAGTCTTTCAACAGAAATTCTGTTGCATTTTCAATGACCCCCTTGTCTAGGATCATGCACCAGGTCGCTAAAATAATAATCTACTGGAACTTTTATTATATTCACATTTAAACGTTATATAATCAATTTACAATGCATTTGCAATGAACCCGTTGTTTAGGATCAAGCACCAGGTTGCTAAAACAGTAGTCCACAGGAAATTTTTCTATATTCACATTTAAACGTTATATAATCAATTTACAATGCATTTGCAATGACCCCGTTGTTTGGATCAAGCACCAGGTTGCCAAAACAATAGTCCACAGGAAATTTTTCTATATTCACATTTAAACGTTATATAATCAATTTACAATGCATTTGCAATGACCCCGTTGTTTGGATCAAGCACCAGGTTGCTAAAACAATAGTCCACAGGAAATTTTTCTATATTCACATTTAAACGTTATAAAAACAATTTACAGTGGATTTTCAATGACCCCGTTGTCCAGGATCATGCACCAGGTTGCTAAAATAAATATCTAATGGAACTTTTTTGAAATTCGAACACTTAGTCTTTAACAGAAATTCTGTTGCATTTTCAATGACCCCCTTGTCTAGGATCATGCACCAGGTCGCTAAAATAATAATCTACTGGAACATTTTTTATAATAACATTTAAACGCTATAAAAACAATTTACAAGGCATTTTCAATGACCCCGTTGTTTAGGATCAAGCACCAGGTTGCTAAAACAATAGTCCACAGGAAATTTTTCTATATTCACATTTAAACGTTATAAAAACAATTTACAGTGCATTTTCAATGGCCCCGTTGTCTAGGAATAAGCTCCAGGTTGCTAAAACAATACGCCACAGGAAATTTTTTTATATTCACATTTAAACGTTACAAAAACAATTTACAATATATTTTCAATGACCCCGTCGTCCACGATCATGCACCAGGTCGCTAAAATAATAAGCTACTGGAACTTTTTTTATATCCACATTTAAACGTTATAAAAACAATTTACAATGCATTTTCAATGACCCCGTTGTCTAGGATCAAGCACCAGGTTGCTAAAACAATACTCCACAGGAAATTTTTTTATATTCACATTTAAACGTTATAAAAAAAATTTACAATGCATTTTCAATGACCCCGTTGTCTAGGATCATGCACCAGGTCGGTAAAATAATAATCTACTGGAACTTTTTTGAAATTCGAACACTTAGTCTTTCAACAGACATTCTGTGGCATTTTCAATGACCCCGTTGTCTAGGATCATGCACCAGGTTGCTAAAATAATAAGCTACTGGAACTTTTTTTATATTCACATTTAAACGCTATAAAAACAATTTACAATGCATTTTAAATGACCCCGTTGTTTAGGATCAAGCACCAGGTTGCTAATATAATAATCTACTGGAACTTTTTTTATATTCACATTTAAACGCTATAAAATCAATTTACAATGCATTTTCAATGACCCCGTTGTTTAGGATCAAGCACCAGGTTGCTAAAATAATAATCTATTGGAACTTTCTTTATATTCACATTTTAACGTTATAAAAACAATTTACAATGTATTTTCAATGACCCCGTCGTCCAGGAACATGCACCAGGTCGCTAAAATTATAATCTAGTCGAACTTTTTGAAATTCGAACACTTAGTCTTTCAACAGAAATTCTGTTGCATTTTCAATGACCCCCTTGTCTAGGATCATGCACCAGGTCGCTAAAATATTAATCTACTGGAACTTTTATTATATTCACATTTAAACGTTATAAAAACAATTCACAATGCATTTTCAATGCCCCGTTGTCTAGCATCATGCACCAGGACGCTAAAATAATAATCTAATGGAACTTTTTTGAAATTCGAACACTTAGTTTTTCAACAGAAATTCTATTGCATTTTCAATGGCCCCGTTGTCTAGGATCATGCACCAGGTCGCTAAAATTATAATCTAGTGGAACTTTTTGAATTTCGAACACTCAGTCTTTCAACAGAAATTCTGTTGCTTTTTCAATGACCCCCTTGTCTAGGATAATGCACCAGGACGCTAAAATAATAATCTACTGGAACTTTTTTTATATTCACATTTAAACGCTATAAAAACAATTTACAATGTATTTTCAATGACCCCGTCGTCCAGGAACATGCACCAGGTCGCTAAAATTATAATCTAGTGGAACTTTTTGGAAATTCGAACACTTAGTCTTTCAACAGAAATTCTGTTGCATTTTCAATGACCCCCTTGTCTAGGATCATGCACCAGGTCGCTAAAATATTAATCTACCGGAACTTTTATTATATTCACATTTAAACGTTATAAAATCAATTTACAATGTATTTTCAATGACCCCGTCGTCCAGGAACATGCACCAGGTCGCTAAAATGATAATCTAATGGAACTTTTTTGAAATTCGAACACTTAGTCTTTCAACAAGAATTCTGTTGCATTTTCAATGACCCCTTTGTCTAGGATCAAGCACCAGGTTGCTAAAACAATACTCCACTGGAAATTTTTTTATATTCACATTTAAACGTTATAAAAACAATTTACAATGTATTTTAAATGACCCCGTCGTCCAGGATCATGCACCAGGTCGCTAATATAATAATCTTATGGAACTTTTTTGTAATTCGAACACTTAGTCTTTAATCAGAAATTCTGTTGCGTTTTCATTGACCCCCTTGTCTAGGATCATGCACCAGGTTGCTAAAATAATAATCAACTGTAACTTTTATTATATTCACATTTAAACGTTATATAATCAATTTACAATGCATTTGCAATGAACCCGTTGTTTAGGATCAAGCACCAGGTTGCTAAAACAGTAGTCCACAGGAAATTTTTCTATATTCACATTTAAACGTTATATAATCAATTTACAATGCATTTGCAATGACCCCGTTGTTTGGATCAAGCACCAGGTTGCCAAAACAATAGTCCACAGGAAATTTTTCTATATTCACATTTAAACGTTATATAATCAATTTACAATGCATTTGCAATGACCCCGTTGTTTGGATCAAGCACCAGGTTGCTAAAACAATAGTCCACAGGAAATTTTTATATATTCACATTTAAACGTTATAAAAACAATTTACAGTGGATTTTCAATGACCCCGTTGTCCAGGATCATGCACCAGGTTGCTAAAATAAATATCTAATGGAACTTTTTTGAAATTCGAACACTTAGTCTTTAACAGAAATTCTGTTGCATTTTCAATGACCCCCTTGTCTAGGATCATGCACCAGGTCGCTAAAATAATAATCTACTGGAACTTTTTTTATATTCACATTTAAACGCTATAAAAACAATTTACAATGCATTTTCAATGTCCCCGTTGTTTAGGATCAAGCACCAGGTTGCTAAAACAATACACCACAGGAAATTTTTCTATATTCACATTTAAACGTTATAAAAACAATTTACAGTGCATTTTCAATGGCCCCGTTGTCTAGGAATAAGCTCCAGGTTGCTAAAACAATACGCCACAGGAAATTTTTTTATATTCACATTTAAACGTTACAAAAACAATTTACAATATATTTTCAATGACCCCGTTGTCTAGGATCAAGCACCAGGTCGCTAAAATAATAATCTAATAGAACTTTTTTTATATTCACATTTAAACGTTATAAAAACAATTTACAATGCATTTTCAATGACCCCGTTGTTTAGGATCAAGCACCAGGTTGCTAAAACAATACTCCACAGGAAATTTTTTTATATTCACATTTAAACGTTATAAAAACAATTTACAATGCATTTTCAATGACCCCGTTGTCTAGGATCATGCACCAGGTCGGTAAACTAATAATCTACTGGAACTTTTTTGAAATTCGAACACTTAGTTTTTCAACAGAAATTCTATTGCATTTTCAATGGCCCCGTTGTCTAGGATCATGCACCAGGTCGCTAAAATTATAATCTAGTGGAACTTTTTTGAATTTCGAACACTCAGTCTTTCAACAGAAATTCTGTTGCTTTTTCATTGACCCCCTTGTCTAGGATAATGCACCAGGACGCTAAAATAATAATCTACTGGAACTTTTTTTATATTCACATTTAAACGCTATAAAAACAATTTACAATGTATTTTCAATGACCACGTCGTCCAGGAACATGCACCTGGTAGTTAAAATTATAATCTACTGGTACTTTTTTGAAATTAGAACACTTAGTCTTTCTACAGTAATTCTGTTGCATTTTCAATGACCCCTTTGTCTAGGATCATGCACCGGGTCGCTAAAATATTAATCTACTGGACCTTTTATTATATTCACATTTAAACGTTATAAAATCAATTTACAATGTATTTTCAATGACCCCGTCGTCCAGAAACATGCACCAGGTCGCTAAAATGATAATCTAATGGAACTTTTTGAAATTCGAACACTTAGTCTTTCAACAAGAATTCTGTTGCATTTTCAATGACACTTTTGTCTAGGATCAAGCACCATGTTGCTAAAAAAATACTCCACACGAACTTTTTTATATTCACATTTAAACGTTATAAAAAAAATTTAAAATGCATTTTCAATGACACCGTTGTTTAGGATCATGCACCAGGACGCTAAAATAATAATCTAATGGAACTTTTTGAAATTCGAACACTTAGTTTTTCAACAGAAATGCTATTGCATTTTCAATGACCCCTTCGTCTAGGATCATGCACCAGGTCGCTAAATTAATAATCTACTGCGACTTTTTTTATATACACAATTAAACGTTATAAAAACAATTTTCAGTGCATTTTCAATGGCCCCGTTGTCTAGAATCATGCACCAGGTTGCTAAAACAATAGTCCACAGGAAATTTTTCTATATTCACATTTAAACGTTATAAAAACAATTTACAATGTATTTTCAATGACCCCGTCGTCCAGGATCATGCACCAGGTCGCTAAAATGATAATCTAATCGAACTTTTTGAAATTCGAACACTCAGTCTTTCAACAGAAATTCTGTTGCTTTTTCAATGACCCCCTTGTCTAGGATTATGCACCAGGACGCTAAAATAATAATCTACTGGAACATTTTTTATATTCACATTTAAACGCTATAAAAACAATTTACAATGCATTTTCAATGACCCCGTGGTTTAGGATCAAGCCCCAGGGTGCTAAAACATTACTCCACAGGAACTTTTTGTATATTCACATTTAAACGTTATAAAAACAATTTACAATGTATTTTCAATGACCCCGTCGTCCAGGATCATGCACCAGGTCGCTAAAATTATAATCTAGTGGAACTTTTTAGAATTTCGAACACTCAGTCCTTCAACAGAAATTCTGTTGCTTTTTCAATGACCCCCTTGTCTAGGATAATGCACCAGGACGCTAAAATAATAATCTACTGGAACTTTTTTATATTCAAATTTAAACGCTATAAAAACAATTTACAATGCATTTTCAATGGCCCCGTTGTCTAAGATCAAGCACCAGGATGCTAAAACAATACTCCATTGGAAATTTTTTTATATTCACATTTAAACGTTATAAAAACAATTCACAATGCATTTTAAATGACCCCGTTGTCTAGGATCATGCACCAGGTCGGTAAAATAATAATCTACTGGAACTTTTTTGAAATTCGAACACTTAGTCTTTCAACAGACATTCTGTGGCATTTTCAATGACCCCCTTGCCTAGGATCATGCACCAGTTTGCTAAAATAATACTCTACTGGAAATTTTATTATATTCACATTTAAACGCTATAAAAACAATTTACAATGCATTTTAAATGACCCCGTTGTTTAGGATCAAGCACCAGGTTGCTAATATAATAATCTACTGGAACTTTTTTTATATTCACATTTAAACGCTATAAAATCAATTTACAGTGGATTTTCAATGACCCCGTTGTTTAGGATCAAGCACCAGTTTGCTAAAATAATAATCTATTGGAACTTTCTTTATATTCACATTTTAACGTTATAAAAACAATTTACAATGTATTTTCAATGACCCCGTCGTCCAGGAACATGCACCAGGTCGCTAAAATTATAATCTAGTCGAACTTTTTTGAAATTCGAACACTTAGTCTTTCAACAGAAATTCTGTTGCATTTTCAATGACCCCCTTGTCTAGGATCATGCACCAGGTCGCTAAAATATTAATCTACTGGAACTTTTATTATATTCACATTTAAACGTTATAAAAACAATTCACAATGCATTTTCAATGCCCCGTTGTCTAGCATCATGCACCAGGACGCTAAAATAATAATCTAATGGAACTTTTTTGAAATTCGAACACTTAGTTTTTCAACAGAAATTCTATTGCATTTTCAATGGCCCCGTTGTCTAGGATCATGCACCAGGTCGCTAAAATTATAATCTAGTGGAACTTTTTTGAATTTCGAACACTCAGTCTTTCAACAGAAATTCTGTTGCTTTTTCAATGACCCCCTTGTCTAGGATAATGCACCAGGACGCTAAAATAATAATCTACTGGAACTTTTTTTATATTCACATTTAAACGCTATAAAAACAATTTACAATGTATTTTCAATGACCCCGTCGTCCAGGAACATGCACCAGGTCGCTAAAATTATAATCTAGTGGAACTTTTTGGAAATTCGAACACTTAGTCTTTCAACAGAAATTCTGTTGCATTTTCAATGACCCCCTTGTCTAGGATCATGCACCAGGTCGCTAAAATATTAATCTACCGGAACTTTTTATTATATTCACATTTAAACGTTATAAAATCAATTTACAATGTATTTTCAATGACCCCGTCGTCCAGGAACATGCACCAGGTCGCTAAAATGATAATCTAATGGAACTTTTTTGAAATTCGAACACTTAGTCTTTCAACAAGAATTCTGTTGCATTTTCAATGACCCCTTTGTCTAGGATCAAGCACCAGGTTGCTAAAACAATACTCCACTGGAAATTTTTTTATATTCACATTTAAACGTTATAAAAACAATTTACAATGTATTTTAAATGACCCCGTCGTCCAGGATCATGCACCAGGTCGCTAAAATGATAATCTAATGGAACTTTTTGAAATTCGAACACTTAGTCCTTCAACAGAAATTCTGTTGCGTTTTCAATGACCCCCTTGTCTAGGATCATGCACCAGGTTGCTAAAATAATAATCTACTGGAACTTTTATTATATTCACATTTAAACGTTATATAATCAATTTACAATGCATTTGCAATGAACCCGTTGTTTAGGATCAAGCACCAGGTTGCTAAAACAGTAGTCCACAGGAAATTTTTCTATATTCACATTTAAACGTTATATAATCAATTTACAATGCATTTGCAATGACCCCGTTGTTTGGATCAAGCACCAGGTTGCCAAAACAATAGTCCACAGGAAATTTTTCTATATTCACATTTAAACGTTATATAATCAATTTACAATGCATTTGCAATGACCCCGTTGTTTGGATCAAGCACCAGGTTGCTAAAACAATAGTCCACAGGAAATTTTTCTATATTCACATTTAAACGTTATAAAAACAATTTACAGTGCATTTTCAATGACCCCGTCGTCCAGGATCATGCACCAGGTCGCTAAAATGATAATCTAATGGAACTTTTTGAAATTCGAACACTTAGTCTTTCAACAGAAATTCTGTTGCATTTTCAATGACCCCCTTGTCTAGGATCATGCACCAGGTTGCTAAAATAATAATCTACTGGAACTTTTTTTATATCCACATTTAAACGTTATAAAAACAATTTACAATGCATTTTCAATGACCCCGTTGTTTAGGATCAAGCACCAGGTTGCTAAAACAATAGTCCACAGGAAATTTTTCTATATTCACATTTAAACGTTATAAAAACAATTTACAGTGCATTTTCAATGGCCCCGTTGTCTAGGAATAAGCTCCAGGTTGCTAAAACAATACGCCACAGGAAATTTTTTTATATTCACATTTAAACGTTACAAAAACAATTTACAATATATTTTCAATGACCCCGTCGTCCAGGATCAAGCACCAGGTCTCTAAAATAATAATCTAATAGAACTTTTTTTATATTCACATTTAAACGTTATATAAACAATTTACAATGCATTTTCAATGACCCCGTTGTTTAGGATCAAGCACCAGGTTGCTAAAACAATACTCCACAGGAAATTTTTTTATATTCACATTTAAACGTTATAAAAACAATTCACAATGCATTTTAAATGACCCCGTTGTCTAGGATCATGCACCAGGACGCTAAAGTAATAATCTAATGGAACTTTTTTGAAATTCGAACACTTAGTTTTTTCAACAGAAATTCTATTGCATTTTCAATGGCCCCGTTGTCTAGGATCATGCACCAGGTCGCTAAAATTATAATCTAGTGGAACTTTTTTGAATTTCGAACACTCAGTCTTTCAACAGAAATTCTGTTGCTTTTTCATTGACCCCCTTGTCTAGGATAATGCACCAGGACGCTAAAATAATAATCTACTGGAACTTTTTTTATATTCACATTTAAACGCTATAAAAACAATTTACAATGTATTTTCAATGACCACGTCGTCCAGGAACATGCACCAGGTCGCTAAAATTATAATCTAGTGGAACTTTTTTGAAATTCGAACACTTAGTCTTTCAACAGAAATTCTGTTGCATTTTCAATGACCCCCTTGTCTAGGATCATGCACCAGGTCGCTAAAATATTAATCTACTGGAACTTTTATTATATTCACATTTAAACGTTATAAAATCAATTTACAATGTATTTTCAATGACCCCGTCGTCCAGAAACATGCACCAGGTCGCTAAAATGATAATCTAATGGAACTTTTTTTGAAATTCGAACACTTAGTCTTTCAACAAGAATTCTGTTGCATTTTCAATGACCCCTTTGTCTAGGATCAAGCACCAGGTTGCTAAAACAATACTCCACTGGAAATTTTTTTATATTCACATTTAAACGTTATAAAAACAATTTAAAATGCATTTTCAATGACCCCGTTGTATAGGATCATGCACCAGGACGCTAAAATAATAATCTAATGGAACTTTTTGAAATTCGAACACTTAGTTTTTTCAACAGAAATGCTATTGCATTTTCAATGACCCCTTCGTCTAGGATCATGCACCAGGTCGCTAAATTAATAATCTACTGCGACTTTTTTTATATACACAATTAAACGTTATAAAAACAATTTTCAGTGCATTTTCAATGGCCCCGTTGTCTAGAATCATGCACCAGGTTGCTAAAACAATAGTCCACAGGAAATTTTTCTATATTCACATTTAAACGTTATAAAAACAATTTACAATGTATTTTCAATGACCCCGTCGTCCAGGATCATGCACCAGGTCGCTAAAATGATAATCTAATCGAACTTTTTTGAAATTCGAACACTCAGTCTTTCAACAGAAATTCTGTTGCTTTTTCAATGACCCCCTTGTCTAGGATTATGCACCAGGACGCTAAAATAATAATCTACTGGAACATTTTTTATATTCACATTTAAACGCTATAAAAACAATTTACAATGCATTTTCAATGACCCCGTTGTTTAGGATCAAGCCCCAGGTTGCTAAAACAATAGTCCACAGGAAATTTTTCTATATTCACATTTAAACGTTATAAAAACAATTTACAATGTATTTTCAATGACCCCGTCGTCCAGGATCATGCACCAGGTCGCTAAAATTATAATCTAGTGGAACTTTTTAGAATTTCGAACACTCAGTCCTTCAACAGAAATTCTGTTGCTTTTTCAATGACCCCCTTGTCTAGGATAATGCAACATGTCGCTAAAATAATATAGTACTTGAACTTTTTTTATATTCAAATTTAAACGCTATAAAAACAATTTACAATGTATTTTCAATGACCCCGTTGTCTAGGATCAAGCACCAGGTTGCTAAAACAATAGTCCACAGGAAATTTTTCTATATTCACATTTAAACGTTATAAAAACAATTCACAATGTATTTTCAATGACCCCGTCGTCCAGGATCATGCACCAGGTCGCTAAAATGATAATCTAATCGAACTTTTTTGAAATTCGAACACTTAGTCTTTCAACAGAAATTCTGTTGCATTTTCAATGACCCCCTTGTCTAGGATCATGCACCAGGTCGCGAAAATAATAATCTAATGGAACTTTTATTATATTCACATTTAAACGTTATAAAATCAATTTACAATGTATTTTCAATGACCCCGTCGTCCAGGATCATGCACCAGGTCGCTAAAATGATAATCTAATCGAACTTTTTTGAAATTCGAACACTTAGTCTTTCAACAGAAATTCTGTTGCATTTTCAATGACCCCCTTGTCTATGATAATGCACCAGGACTCTAAAATAATAATCTACTGGAACTTTTTTTATATTCACATTTAAACGCTATAAAAACAATTTACAATGCATTTTCAATGACCCCGTTGTTTAGGATCAAGCACCAGGTTGCTAAAACAATAGTCCACAGGAAATTTTTCTATATTCACATTTAAACGTTATAAAAACAATTTACAATGTATTTTAAATGACCCCGTCGTCCAGGATCATGCACCAGGTCGCTAAAATGATAATCTAATGGAACTTTTTTGAAATTCGAACACTTAGTCTTTCAACAGAAATTCTGTTGCATTTTCAATGACCCCCTTGTCTAGGATCATGCACCAGGTCGCTAAAATAATAATCTACTGGAACTTTTATTATATTCACATTTAAACGTTATATAATCAATTTACAATGCATTTGCAATGAACCCGTTGTTTAGGATCAAGCACCAGGTTGCTAAAACAGTAGTCCACAGGAAATTTTTCTATATTCACATTTAAACGTTATATAATCAATTTACAATGCATTTGCAATGACCCCGTTGTTTGGATCAAGCACCAGGTTGCCAAAACAATAGTCCACAGGAAATTTTTCTATATTCACATTTAAACGTTATAAAAACAATTTACAGTGCATTTTCAATGGCCCCGTTGTCTAGGAATAAGCTCCAGGTTGCTAAAACAATACGCCACAGGAAATTTTTTTATATTCACAATTAAACGTTACAAGAACAATTTACAATATATTTTCAATGACCCCGTCGTCCAGGATCATGCACCAGGTCGCTAAAATGATAATCTAATGGAACTTTTTTGAAATTCGAACACTTAGTCTTTCCACAGAAATTCTGTTGCATTTTCAATGACCCCCTTGTCTAGGATCATGCACCAGGTTGCTAAAATAATAATCTACTGGCACTTTTTTTATATCCACATTTAAACGTTATAAAAACAATTTGCAATGCATTTTCAATGACTCCGTTGTTTAGGATCAAGCACCAGGTTGCTAAAACAATATTCCTCAGGAAATTTTTTTATATTCACATTTAAACGTTATAAAAACAATTTACAGTGCATTTTCAATGGCCCCGTTGTCTAGGAATAAGCTCCAGGTTGCTAAAACAATACGCCACAGGAAATTTTTTTATATTCACATTTAAACGTTACAAGAACAATTTACAATATATTTTCAATGACCCCGTCGTCCAGGATCATGCACCAGGTCGCTAAAATGATAATCTACTGGAACTTTTTTTATATTCACATTTAAACGTTATAAAAACAATTTACAATGCATTTTCAATGACCCCGTTGTTTAGGATCAAGCACCAGGTTGCTAAAACAATACTCCACAGGAAATTTTTTTATATTCACATTTAAACGTTATAAAAACAATTTACAATGCATTTTCAATGGCCCCGTTGTCTAGGATCATGCACCAGGACGCTAAAATTATAATCTAGTGGAACTTTTTGGAAATTCGAACACTTAGTCTTTCAACAGAAATTCTGTTGCATTTTCAATGACCCCGTTGTTTAGGATCAAGCACCAGGTCGCTAAAATAATAATCTACTGGAACTTTTTTTATATTCACATTTAAACGTTATAAAAACAATTTACAGTGGATTTTCAATGACCCAGTTGACTAGGATCATGCACCAGGTTGCTAAAATAATAATCTACTGAAACTTTTTTTATATTCACATTTAAGCGTTATAAAAACAATTTACAATGCATTTTCAATGACCCCGTCGTCCAGGAACATGCACCAGGTCGCTAAAATTATAATCTAGTGGAACTTTTTTGAAATTCGATCACTTAGTCTTTCAACAGAAATTCTGTTGCATTTTCAATGACCCCCTTGTCTAGGATCATGCACCAGGTCGCTAAAATATTAATCTACTGGAACGTTTATTATATTCACATTTAAACGTTATAAAAACAATTCACAATGCATTTTCAATGCCCCGTTGTCTAGCATCATGCACCAGGACGCTAAAATAATAATCTAATGGAACTTTTTTGAAATTCGAACACTTAGTTTTTCAACAGAAATTCTATTGCATTTTCAATGGCCCCGTTGTCTAGGATCATGCACCAGGTCGCTAAAATTATAATCTAGTGGAACTTTTTTGAATTTCGAACACTCAGTCTTTCAACAGAAATTCTGTTGCTTTTTCAATGACCCCCTTGTCTAGGATAATGCACCAGGACGCTAAAATAATAATCTACTGGAACTTTTTTTATATTCACATTTAAACGCTATAAAAACAATTTACAATGTATTTTCAATGACCCCGTCGTCCAGGAACATGCACCAGGTCGCTAAAATTATAATCTAGTGGAACTTTTTGGAAATTCGAACACTTAGTCTTTCAACAGAAATTCTGTTGCATTTTCAATGACCCCCTTGTCTAGGATCATGCACCAGGTCGCTAAAATATTAATCTACTGGAACTTTTATTATATTCACATTTAAACGTTATAAAATCAATTTACAATGTATTTTCAATGACCCCGTCGTCCAGGAACATGCACCAGGTCGCTAAAATGATAATCTAATGGAACTTTTTTGAAATTCGAACACTTAGTCTTTCAACAAGAATTCTATTGCATTTTCAATGACCCCTTCGTCTAGGATCATGCACCAGGTCGCTAAATTAATAATCTACTGGAACTTTTTTTATATACACAATTAAACGTAATAAAAACAATTTACAGTGCATTTTCAATGGCCCCGTTGTCTAGAATCATGCACCAGGTTGCTAAAACAATAGTCCACAGGAAATTTTTCTATATTCACATTTAAACGTTATAAAAACAATTTACAATGTATTTTCAATGACCCCGTCGTCCAGGATCATGCACCAGGTCGCTAAAATGATAATCTAATCGAACTTTTTTGAAATTCGAACACTCAGTCTTTCAACAGAAATTCTGTTGCTTTTTCAATGACCCCCTTGTCTAGGATTATGCACCAGGACGCTAAAATAATAATCTACTGGAACTTTTTTTATATTCACATTTAAACGCTATAAAAACAATTTACAATGCATTTTCAATGACCCCGTTGTTTAGGATCAAGCCCCAGGTTGCTAAAACAATAGTCCACAGGAAATTTTTCTATATTCACATTTAAACGTTATAAAAACAATTTACAATGTATTTTCAATGACCCCGTCGTCCAGGATCATGCACCAGGTCGCTAAAATTATAATCTAGTGGAACTTTTTAGAATTTCGAACACTCAGTCTTTCAACAGAAATTCTGTTGTTTTTTCAATGACCCCCTTGTCTAGGATAATGCACCAGGACGCTAAAATAATAATCTACTGGAACTTTTTTTATATTCACATTTAAACGCTATAAAAACAATTTACAATGCATTTTCAATGACCCCGTTGTTTAGGATCAAGCACCAGGTTGCTAAAACAATAGTCCACAGGAAATTTTTCTATATTCACATTTAAACGTTATAAAAACAATTTACAATGTATTTTAAATGACCCCGTCGTCCAGGATCATGCACCAGGTCGCTAAAATAATAATCTACTGGAACTTTTTTGAAATTCGAACACTTAGTCTTTCAACAGAAATTATGTTGCATTTTAAATGACCCCTTTGTCTAGGATCATGCACCGGGTCGCGAAAATAATAATCTACTGGAACTTTTATTATATTCACATTTAAACGTTATAAAATCAATTTACAATGTATTTTCAATGACCCCGTCGTCCAGGATCATGCACCAGGTCGCTAAAATGATAATCTAATCGAACTTTTTTGAAATTCGAAGACTTAGTCTTTCAACAGAAATTCTGTTGCATTTTCAATGACCCCCTTGTCTATGATAATGCACCAGGACTCCTAAAATAATAATCTACTGGAACTTTTTTTATATTCACATTTAAACGCTATAAAAACAATTTACAATGCATTTTCAATGACCCCGTTGTTTAGGATCAAGCACCAGGTTGCTAAAACAATAGTCCACAGGAAATTTTTCTATATTCACATTTAAACGTTATAAAAACAATTTACAATGTATTTTAAATGACCCCGTCGTCCAGGATCATGCACCAGGTCGCTAAAATGATAATCTAATGGAACTTTTTTGAAATTCGAACACTTAGTCTTTCAACAGAAATTCTGTTGCATTTT
Source organism: Diplolepis rosae (assembly GCA_030998225.1). Taxonomy (NCBI): domain Eukaryota; kingdom Metazoa; phylum Arthropoda; class Insecta; order Hymenoptera; family Diplolepididae; genus Diplolepis; species Diplolepis rosae. Next base: position 832,262 of record JAPYXD010000739.1, read on the forward strand.
CAATGACCCCCTTGTCTAGGATCATGCACCAGGTCGCTAAAATAATAATCTACTGGAACTTTTATTATATTCACATTTAAACGTTATATAATCAATTTACAATGCATTTGCAATGAATCCGTTGTTTAGGATCAAGCACCAGGTTTCTAAAACAGTAGTCCACAGGAAATTCTTCTATATTCACATTTAAACGTTATATAATCAATTTACAATGCATTTGCAATGACCCCGTTGTTTAGGATCAAGCACCAGGTTGCTAAAACAATAGTCCACAGGAAATTTTTCTATATTCACATTTAAACGTTATAAAAACAATTTACAGTGCACTTTCACTGACCCCGTCGACCAGGATCATGCACCAGGTCGCTAAAATGATAATCTAATGGAACTTTTTTGAATTTCGAACACTCAGTCTTTCAACAGAAATTCTGTTGCATTTTCAATGACCCCCTTGTCTATGATAATGCACCAGGACTCTAAAATAATAATCTACTGGAACTTTTTTTATATTCACATTTAAACGCTATAAAAACAATCTACAATGCATTTTCAATGACCCCATTGTTTAGGATCAAGCACCAGGTTGCTAAAACAATAGTCCACAGGAAATTTTTCTATATTCACATTTAAACGTTATAAAAACAATTTACAACGTATTTTAAATGACCCCGTCGTCCAGGATCATGCACCAGGTCGCTAAAATGATAATCTAATCGAACTTTTTTGAAATTCGAACACTTAGTCTTTCAACAGAAATTCTGTTGCATTTTCAATGACCCCCTTGTCTATGATAATGCACCAGGACTCTAAAATAATTATCTACTGGAACTTTTTTTATATACACAATTAAACGTTATAAAAACAATTTATAGTGCATTTTCAATGGCCCCGTTGTCTAGGATCATGCACCAGGTCGCTAAAATTATAATCTAGTGGAACTTTTTTGAATTTCGAACACTCAGTCTTTCAACAGAAATTCTGTTGCATTTTCAATGACCCCCTTGTCTAGGATCATGCACCAGGTCGATAAAATAATAATCTACTGGAACTTTTATTATATTCACATTTAAACGTTATATAATCAATTTACAATGCATTTGCAATGACCCCCTTGTTTAGGATCAAGCACCAGGTTGCTAAAACAATAGTCCACAGGAAATTTTTCTATATTCACATTTAAACGTTATATAATCAATTTACAATGCATTTGCAATGACCCCGTTGTTTAGGATCAAGCACCAGGTTGTTAAACAATAGTCCACAGGAAATTTTTCTATATTCACATTTAAACGTTATAAAAACAATTTACAGAGCATTTTCAATGACCGCGTCGTCCAGGATCATGCACCAGGTCGCTAATATGATAATCTAATGGAACTTTTTTGAAATTCGAACACTTAGTCTTTCAACAGAAATTCTGTTGCATTTTCAATGACCCCCTTGTCTAGGATCATGCACCAGTTCGCTAAAATAATAATCTACTGTAACTTTTTTTATATTCACATTTAAACGCTATAAAAACAATTTACAAGGCATTTTCGATGACCCCGTTGTTTAGGATCAAGCACCAGGTTGCGAAAACAATAGTCCACAGGAAATTTTTCTATATTCACATTTAAACGTTATAAAAACAATTTACAATGCATTTTCAATGACACCGTTGACTAGGATCATGCACCAGGACGCTAAAATAATAATCTAATGGAACTTTTTGAAATTCGAACAATTAGTCTTGCAACAGAAATTCTATTGCATTTTCAATGACCCCTTTGTCTAGGATCATGCACCATGACGCTAAAATAAAAATCTACTGGAAATTTTTTTATATTCACATTTAAACTTTATAAAAACAATTTACAATGTATTTTCAATGACCCCGTTGTCTAGGATCATGCACCAGGACGCTAAAATAATAATCTAATGGAACTTTTTTTATATTCACATTTTAACTTTATAAAAACAATTTGCAATGCATTTTCAATGACCCCGTTGTCTAGGTTCATGCACCAGGTCGCAAAAGCAATAATCAAATGGAACTTTTTTTAAATTCGAACACTTAGTCTTTCAACAGAAATTCTATTGCATTTTCAATGACCACTTTGTCTAGCATCATGCGCCAGGTCCCTAAAATAATAATCTACTGGAACTTTTTTTGTATTCACCTTTTAACCTTATAAAAACAATTTACAATGCATTTTCAATGACCCTGTTGTACAGGATCATGGACCAGGTCGCTAAAGCAATAATCAACTGGAACTTTTTTTATATTCACATTTAAACGTTATAAAAACAATTTACAATGCTTTTTCAATGAACCCGTTGTCTAGGATCATGCACCAGGACGCTAAAATAATAATCTAATGGAACTTTTTTTATATTCACCTTTTAACCTTATAAAAACAATTTACAATGCATTTTCAATGACCCTGCTGTACAGGATCATGGACCAGGTCGCTAAAGCAATAATCAACTGAAACTTTTTTTATATTCACATTTAAACGTTATAAAAACAATTTACAATGCATTTTCAATGAACCCGTTGTCTAGGATCATGCACCAGGACGCTAAAATAATAATCTATTGGAACTTTTTTTATATTCACATTTTAAATTTATAAAAACATTTTACAATGCATTTTCAATGACCCCGTTGTCTAGGTTCATGCACCAGGTCGCAAAAGCAATAATCAACTGGAACTTTTTTTAAATTCGAACACTTAGTCTTTCAACAGAAATTCTATTGCATTTTCAATTACCCCTTTGTCTAGGATCATGCACCAGGTCGCTAAAATAATAATATCCTGGAACTTTTTTTATATTCTCATTTAATCGTTATAAAAACAATTTACAGTGGATTTTCAATGCCCCCGTTGACTAGGATCATGCACCAGGTTGCTAAAATAATAATCTACTGAAACTTTTTTGAATTTCGAACACTCAGTCTTTCAACAGAAATTCTGTTGCATTTTCAATGACCCCCTTGTCTAGGATAATGCACCAGGACGCTAAAATAATAATCTATTGGAACTTTTTTTATATTCACATTTAAACGCTATAAAAACAATTTACAAGGCATTTTCGATGACCCCGTTGTTTAGGATCAAGCACCAGGTTGCGAAAACAATAGTCCACAGGAAATTTTTCTATATTCACATATAAACGTTATAAAAACAATTTACAGTGCATTTTCAATGGCCCCGTTGTCTAGGATCATGCACCAGGACGCTAAAATAATAATCTATTTGACCTTTTTTTATATTCACATTTTAACTTTATAAAAACATTTTACAATGCATTTTCAATGACCCCGTTGTCTAGGATCATGAACCAGGACGCTAAAATAATAATCTAATGGAACTTTTTTGAAATTGGAACACATGGACTTTTAACAGAAATTCTATTGCATTTTCAATGACCCCTTTGTCTAGGATCATGCACCAGGTCGCTAAATTAATAATCTTCTGGAACATTTTTTATATACACATTTAAACGTTATAAAAACAATTTACAATGCATTTTCAATGACACCGTTGACTAGAATCATGCAGATGCACCATTTTGCTAAAAAAATACTCCACAGGAACTTTTGTTATGTTTATACATAAATAGTTATAATGCCAATTTACAATGCATTTTCAATGACCCCGTTGTCTAGGATCATGCACCACGACGCTAAAATAATAACACAGGCACACAAAAAAAACCAAGTCTCTGATATTTGAACGCGACACATATGTTCCCATGTAATTTGATCCGCTGATCACGAATCCGTTCTTTCAGAATCTGCAGTCAAAAATGCATTATTTCCAAAATAAACACGTTTGACCTTCAAATGACCTTGACCTTTACTACTTGAGGTCAAACCGACCTCGAATTATTATTCAGCGACCCAAAAAACATAAAGATTAGTCATTTTTTTCAACTCAAATGTGTGTGTTCAATTTCGACCTTCAAATGCCCTTGACCCAGATGTCATGGGGTCAATTGGACCGCGGATTCGTGATCAGCGGATCAAATTACATGGGAACATATGTGTCGCGTTCAAATATCAGAGACTTGGTTTTTTTTGTGTGCCTGTGTAATCTAATCGAACTTTTTTGAAATTCGAACACTTAGTCTTTCAACAGAAATTCTGTTGCATTTTCAATGACCCCCTTGTCTATGATAATGCACCAGGACTCTAAAATAATAATCTACTGGAACTTTTTTTATATTCACATTTAAACGCTATAAAAACAATTTACAATGCATTTTCAATGACCCCGTTGTTTAGGATCAAGCACCAGGTTGCTAAAACAATAGTCCACAGGAAATTTTTCTATATTCACATTTAAACGTTATAAAAACAATTTACAATGTCTTTTAAATGACCCCGTCGTCCAGGATCATGCACCAGGTCGCTAAAATGATAATCTAATGGAACTTTTTTGAAATTCGAACACTTAGTCTTTCAACAGAATTTCTGTTGCATTTTCAATGGCCCCGTTGTCTAGGATCATGCACCAGGTCGCTAAAATAATAATCTAATGGAAATTTTTTTATATTAACATTTAAACGTTATATAATCAATTTACAATGCATTTGCAATGAACCCGTTGTTTAGGATCAAGCACCAGGTTGCTAAAACAGTAGTCCACAGGAAATTTTTCTATATTCACATTTAAACGTTATATAATCAATTTACAATGCATTTGCAATGACCCCGTTGTTTGGATCAAGCACCAGGTTGCCAAAACAATAGTCCACAGGAAATTTTTCTATATTCACATTTAAACGTTATATAATCAATTTACAATGCATTTGCAATGACCCCGTTGTTTGGATCAAGCACCAGGTTGCTAAAACAATAGTCCACAGGAAATTTTTCTATATTCACATTTAAACGTTATAAAAACAATTTACAGTGGATTTTCAATGACCCCGTTGTCCAGGATCATGCACCAGGTTGCTAAAATAAATATCTAATGGAACTTTTTTGAAATTCGAACACTTAGTCTTTAACAGAAATTCTGTTGCATTTTCAATGACCCCCTTGTCTAGGATCATGCACCAGGTCGCTAAAATAATAATCTACTGGAACTTTTTTTATATTCACATTTAAACGCTATAAAAACAATTTACAATGCATTTTCTATGGCCCCGTTGTCTAAGATCAAGCACCAGGTTGCTAAAACAATAGTCCACAGGAAATTTTTCTATATTCACATTTAAACGTTATAAAAACAATTTACAGTGCATTTTCAATGGCCCCGTCGTCCACGATCATGCACCAGGTCGCTAAAATGATAATCTAATGGAACTTTTTTATATTCACATTTAAACGTTATAAAAAAAATTTACAATGCATTTTCAATGACCCCGTTGTCTAGGATCAAGCACCAGGTTGCTAAAGCAATACTCCATTGGAAATTTTTTTATATTCACATTTAAACGTTATAAAAACAATTCACAATGCATTTTAAATGACCCCGTTGTCTAGGATCATGCACCAGGTCGGTAAAATAATAATCTACTGGAACTTTTTTGAAATTCGAACACTTAGTCTTTCAACAGAAATTCTATTGCATTTTCATTGACCCCGTTGACTAGGATCATTCACCAGGTTGCTAAAATAATTATCTACTGGAACTTTTATTATATTCACATTTAAACGTTATAAAAACAATTTACAATGCATTTTAAATGACCCCGTTGTTTAGGATCAAGCACCAGGTTGCTAAAATAATAATCTACTGGAACTTTTTTTATATTCACATTTAAACGTTATAAAAACAATTTACAGTGGATTTTCAATGACCCCGTTGTTTAGGATCAAGCACCAGTTTGCTAAAATAATAATCTATTGGAACTTTCTTTATATTCACATTTTAACGTTATAAAAACAATTTACAATGTATTTTCAATGACCCCGTCGTCCAGGAACATGCACCAGGTCGCTAAAATTATAATCTAGTCGAACTTTTTTGAAATTCGAACACTTAGTCTTTCAACAGAAATTCTGTTGCATTTTCAATGACCCCCTTGTCTAGGATCATGCACCAGGTCGCTAAAATATTAATCTACTGGAACTTTTATTATATTCACATTTAAACGTTATAAAAACAATTCACAATGCATTTTCAATGCCCCGTTGTCTAGCATCATGCACCAGGACGCTAAAATAATAATCTAATGGAACTTTTTTGAAATTCGAACACTTAGTTTTTCAACAGAAATTCTATTGCATTTTCAATGGCCCCGTTGTCTAGGATCATGCACCAGGTCGCTAAAATTATAATCTAGTGGAACTTTTTTGAATTTCGAACACTCAGTCTTTCAACAGAAATTCTGTTGCTTTTTCAATGACCCCCTTGTCTAGGATAATGCACCAGGACGCTAAAATAATAATCTACTGGAACTTTTTTTATATTCACATTTAAACGCTATAAAAACAATTTACAATGTATTTTCAATGACCCCGTCGTCCAGGAACATGCACCAGGTCGCTAAAATTATAATCTAGTGGAACTTTTTGGAAATTCGAACACTTAGTCTTTCAACAGAAATTCTGTTGCATTTTCAATGACCCCCTTGTCTAGGATCATGCACCAGGTCGCTAAAATATTAATCTACTGGAACTTTTATTATATTCACATTTAAACGTTATAAAATCAATTTACAATGTATTTTCAATGACCCCGTCGTCCAGGAACATGCACCAGGTCGCTAAAATGATAATCTAATGGAACTTTTTTGAAATTCGAACACTTAGTCTTTCAACAAGAATTCTGTTGCATTTTCAATGACCCCTTTGTCTAGGATCAAGCACCAGGTTGCTAAAACAATACTCCACTGGAAATTTTTTTATATTCACATTTAAACGTTATAAAAACAATTTACAATGTATTTTAAATGACCCCGTCGTCCAGGATCATGCACCAGGTCGCTAAAATGATAATCTAATGGAACTTTTTTGAAATTCGAACACTTAGTCTTTCAACAGAAATTCTGTTGCATTTTCAATGACCCCCTTGTCTAGGATCATGCACCAGGTCGCTAAAATAATAATCTACTGGAACTTTTTTTAAATTCACATTTAAACGCTATAAAAACAAATTACAATGCATTTTCAATGTCCCCGTTGTTAAGGATCAAGCACCAGGTTGCTAAAACAGTAGTCCACAGGAAATTTTTCTATATTCACATTTAAACGTTATATAATCAATTTACAATGCATTTGCAATGACCCCGTTGTTTGGATCAAGCACCAGGTTGCCAAAACAATAGTCCACAGGAAATTTTTCTATATTCACATTTAAACGTTATATAATCAATTTACAATGCATTTGCAATGACCCCGTTGTTTGGATCAAGCACCAGGTTGCTAAAACAATAGTCCACAGGAAATTTTTCTATATTCACACTTAAACGTTATAAAAACAATTTACAGTGGATTTTCAATGACCCCGTTGTCCAGGATCATGCACCAGGTTGCTAAAATAAATATCTAATGGAACTTTTTTGAAATTCGAACACTTAGTCTTTCAACAGAAATTCTGTTGCATTTTCAATGACCCCCTTGTCTAGGATCATGCACCAGGTTGCTAAAATAATAATCTACTGGAACTTTTTTTATATCCACATTTAAACGTTATAAAAACAATTTACAATGCATTTTCAATGACTCCGTTGTTTAGGATTAAGCACCAGGTTGCTAAAACAATACTCCACAGGAAATTTTTTTATATTCACATTTAAACGTTATAAAAACAATTTACAATGCATTTTCAATGACCCCGTTGTCTAGGAATAAGCTCCAGGTTGCTAAAACAATACGCCACAGGAAATTTTTTTATATTCACATTTAAACGTTACAAAAACAATTTACAATATATTTTCAATGACCCCGTCGTCCAGGATCATGCACCAGGTCGCTAAAATGATAATCTAATGGAACTTTTTTTATATTCACATTTAAACGTTATAAAAACAATTTACAATGCATTTTCAATGACCCCGTTGTTTAGGATCAAGCACCAGGTTGCTAAAACAATACTCCACAGGAAATTTTTTTATATTCACATTTAAACGTTATAAAAACAATTTGCAATGCATTTTCAATGACCCCGTTGTCTAGCATCATGCACCAGGACGCTAAAGTAATAATCTAATGGAACTTTTTTGAAATTCGAACACTTAGTTTTTCAACAGAAATTCTATTGCATTTTCAATGGCCCCGTTGTCTAGGATCATGCACCAGGTCGCTAAAATTATAATCTAGTGGAACTTTTTTGAATTTCGAACACTCAGTCTTTCAACAGAAATTCTGTTGCTTTTTCATTGACCCCCTTGTCTAGGATAATGCACCAGGACGCTAAAATAATAATCTACTGGAACTTTTTTTATATTCACATTTAAACGCTATAAAAACAATTTACAATGTATTTTCAATGACCACGTCGTCCAGGAACATGCACCAGGTCGCTAAAATTATAATCTAGTGGAACTTTTTTGAAATTCGAACACTTAGTCTTTCAACAGAAATTCTGTTGCATTTTTAATGACCCCCTTGTCTAGGATCATGCACCAGGTCGCTAAAATATTAATCTACTGGAACTTTTATTATATTCACATTTAAACGTTATAAAATCAATTTACAATGTATTTTCAATGACCCCGTCGTCCAGAAACATGCACCAGGTCGCTAAAATGATAATCTAATGGAACTTTTTGAAATTCGAACACTTAGTCTTTCAACAAGAATTCTGTTGCATTTTCAATGACCCCTTTGTCTAGGATCAAGCACCAGGTTGCTAAAACAATACTCCACTGGAAATTTTTTTATATTCACATTTAAACGTTATAAAAACAATTTAAAATGCATTTTCAATGACCCCGTTGTATAGGATCATGCACCAGGACGCTAAAATAATAATCTAATGGAACTTTTTTGAAATTCGAACACTTAGTTTTTCAACAGAAATGCTATTGCATTTTCAATGACCCCTTCGTCTAGGATCATGCACCAGGTCGCTAAATTAATAATCTACTGCGACTTTTTTTATATACACAATTAAACGTTATAAAAACAATTTACAGTGCATTTTCAATGGCCCCGTTGTCTAGAATCATGCACCAGGTTGCTAAAACAATAGTCCACAGGAAATTTTTCTATATTCACATTTAAACGTTATAAAAACAATTTACAATGTATTTTCAATGACCCCGTCGTCCAGGATCATGCACCAGGTCGCTAAAATGATAATCTAATCGAACTTTTTTGAAATTCGAACACTCAGTCTTTCAACAGAAATTCTGTTGCTTTTTCAATGACCCCCTTGTCTAGGATTATGCACCAGGACGCTAAAATAATAATCTACTGGAACATTTTTTATATTCACATTTAAACGCTATAAAAACAATTTACAATGCATTTTCAATGACCCCGTTGTTTAGGATCAAGCCCCAGGTTGCTAAAACAATAGTCCACAGGAAATTTTTCTATATTCACATTTAAACGTTATAAAAACAATTTACAATGTATTTTCAATGACCCCGTCGTCCAGGATCATGCACCAGGTCGCTAAAATTATAATCTAGTGGAACTTTTTAGAATTTCGAACACTCAGTCCTTCAACAGAAATTCTGTTGCTTTTTCAATGACCCCCTTGTCTAGGATAATGCACCAGGACGCTAAAATAATAATCTACTGGAACTTTTTTTATATTCACATTTAAACGCTATAAAAACAATTTACAATGCATTTTCAATGACCCCGTTGTTTAGGATCAAGCACCAGGTTGCTAAAACAATAGTCCACAGGAAATTTTTCTATATTCACATTTAAACGTTATAAAAACAATTTACAATGTATTTTCAATGACCCCGTCGTCCAGGATCATGCACCAGGTCGCTAAAATGATAATCTAATCGAACTTTTTTGAAATTCGAACACTTAGTCTTTCAACAGAAATTCTGTTGCATTTTCAATGACCCCGTTGTCTAGGATCATGCACCAGGTCGCGAAAATAATAATCTAACGGAACTTTTTTTATATTCACATTTAAACGTTATAAAAACAACCTACAAAGCATTTTCAATGACCCCGTGGTCTAGGATCATGCACCCGGTTGCTAAAATGATAATCTAATCGAACTTTTTTGAAATTCGAACACTTAGTCTTTCAACAGAAATTCTGTTGCATTTTCAATGACCCCCTTGTCTATGATAATGCACCAGGACTCTAAAATAATAATCTACTGGAACTTTTTTTATATTCACATTTAAACGCTATAAAAACAATTTACAATGCATTTTCAATGACCCCGTTGTTTAGGATCAAGCACCAGGTTGCTAAAACAATAGTCCACAGGAAATTTTTCTATATTCACATTTAAACGTTATAAAAACAATTTACAATGTATTTTAAATGACCCCGTCGTCCAGGATCATGCACCAGGTCGCTAAAATGATAATCTAATGGAACTTTTTTGAAATTCGAACACTTAGTCTTTCAACAGAAATTCTGTTGCATTTTCAATGACCCCCTTGTCTAGGATCATGCACCAGGTCGCTAAAATAATAATCTACTGGAACTTTTATTATATTCACATTTAAACGTTATATAATCAATTTACAATGCATTTGCAATGAACCCGTTGTTTAGGATCAAGCACCAGGTTGCTAAAACAGTAGTCCACAGGAAATTTTTCTATATTCACATTTAAACGTTATATAATCAATTTACAATGCATTTGCAATGACCCCGTTGTTTGGATCAAGCACCAGGTTGCCAAAACAATAGTCCACAGGAAATTTTTCTATATTCACATTTAAACGTTATATAGTCAATTTACAATGCATTTGCAATGACCCCGTTGTTTGGATCAAGCACCAGGTTGCTAAAACAATAGTCCACAGGAAATTTTTCTATATTCACATTTAAACGTTATAAAAACAATTTACAGTGCATTTTCAATGACCCCGTCGTCCAGGATCATGCACCAGGTCGCTAAAATGATAATCTAATGGAACTTTTTGAAATTCGAACACTTAGTCTTTCAACAGAAATTCTGTTGCATTTTCAATGACCCCCTTGTCTAGGATCATGCACCAGGTCGCTAAAATAATAATCGACTGGAACTTTTTTATATTCACATTTAAACGCTATAAAAACAATTTGCAAGGCATTTTCAATGACCCCGTTGTTTAGGATCAAGCACCAGGTTGCTAAAACAATAGTCCACAGGAAATTTTTCTATATTCACATTTAAACGTTATAAAAACAATTTACAGTGCATTTTCAATGGCCCCGTTGTCTAGGAATAAGCTCCAGGTTGCTAAAACAATACGCCACAGGAAATTTTTTTATATTCACAATTAAACGTTACAAGAACAATTTACAATATATTTTCAATGACCCCGTCGTCCAGGATCATGCACCAGGTCGCTAAAATGATAATCTAATGGAACTTTTTTATATTCACATTTAAACGTTTTAAAAACAATTTACAATGCATTTTCAATGACCCCGTTGTTTAGGATCAAGCACCAGGTTGCTAAAATAATAATCTACTGGAACTTTTTTTATATTCACATTTAAACGTTATAAAAACAATTTACAGTGGATTTTCAATGACCCAGTTGACTAGGATCATGCACCAGGTTGCTAAAATAATAATCTATTGGAACTTTCTTTATATTCACATTTTAACGTTATAAAAACAATTTACAATGTATTTTCAATGACCCCGTCGTCCAGGAACATGCACCAGGTCGCTAAAATTATAATCTAGTGGAACTTTTTTGAAATTCGATCACTTAGTCTTTCAACAGAAATTCTGTTGCATTTTCAATGACCCCCTTGTCTAGGATCATGCACCAGGTCGCTAAAATATTAATCTACTGGAACGTTTATTATATTCACATTTAAACGTTATAAAAACAATTCACAATGCATTTTCAATGCCCCGTTGTCTAGCATCATGCACCAGGACGCTAAAATAATAATCTAATGGAACTTTTTTGAAATTCGAACACTTAGTTTTTCAACAGAAATTCTATTGCATTTTCAATGGCCCCGTTGTCTAGGATGATGCACCAGGTCGCTAAAATTATAATCTAGTGGAACTTTTTTGAATTTCGAACACTCAGTCTTTCAACAGAAATTCTGTTGCTTTTTCAATGACCCCCTTGTCTAGGATAATGCACCAGGACGCTAAAATAATAATCTACTGGAACTTTTTTTATATTCACATTTAAACGCTATAAAAACAATTTACAATGTATTTTCAATGACCCCGTCGTCCAGGAACATGCACCAGGTCGCTAAAATTATAATCTAGTGGAACTTTTTGGAAATTCGAACACTTAGTCTTTCAACAGAAATTCTGTTGCATTTTCAATGACCCCCTTGTCTAGGATCATGCACCAGGTCGCTAAAATATTAATCTACTGGAACTTTTATTATATTCACATTTAAACGTTATAAAATCAATTTACAATGTATTTTCAATGACCCCGTCGTCCAGGAACATGCACCAGGTCGCTAAAATGATAATCTAATGGAACTTTTTTGAAATTCGAACACTTAGTCTTTCAACAAGAATTCTATTGCATTTTCAATGACCCCTTCGTCTAGGATCATGCACCAGGTCGCTAAATTAATAATCTACTGGAACTTTTTTTATATACACAATTAAACGTAATAAAAACAATTTACAGTGCATTTTCAATGGCCCCGTTGTCTAGAATCATGCACCAGGTTGCTAAAACAATAGTCCACAGGAAATTTTTCTATATTCACATTTAAACGTTATAAAAACAATTTACAATGTATTTTCAATGACCCCGTCGTCCAGGATCATGCACCAGGTCGCTAAAATGATAATCTAATCGAACTTTTTGAAATTCGAACACTCAGTCTTTCAACAGAAATTCTGTTGCTTTTTCAATGACCCCCTTGTCTAGGATTATGCACCAGGACGCTAAAATAATAATCTACTGGAACTTTTTTTATATTCACATTTAAACGCTATAAAAACAATTTACAATGCATTTTCAATGACCCCGTTGTTTAGGATCAAGCCCCAGGTTGCTAAAACAATAGTCCACAGGAAATTTTTCTATATTCACATTTAAACGTTATAAAAACAATTTACAATGTATTTTCAATGACCCCGTCGTCCAGGATCATGCACCAGGTCGCTAAAATTATAATCTAGTGGAACTTTTTAGAATTTCGAACACTCAGTCTTTCAACAGAAATTCTGTTGTTTTTTCAATGACCCCCTTGTCTAGGATAATGCACCAGGACGCTAAAATAATAATCTACTGGAACTTTTTTTATATTCACATTTAAACGCTATAAAAACAATTTACAATGCATTTTCAATGACCCCGTTGTTTAGGATCAAGCACCAGGTTGCTAAAACAATAGTCCACAGGAAATTTTTCTATATTCACATTTAAACGTTATAAAAACAATTTACAATGTATTTTAAATGACCCCGTCGTCCAGGATCATGCACCAGGTCGCTAAAATGATAATCTAATGGAACTTTTTGAAATTCGAACACTTAGTCTTTCAACAGAAATTCTGTTGCATTTTCAATGACCCCCTTGTCTAGGATCATGCACCAGGTCGCGAAAATAATAATCTACTGGAACTTTTATTATATTCACATTTAAACTTTATAAAATCAATTTACAATGTATTTTCAATGACCCCGTCGTCCAGGATCATGCACCAGGTCGCTAAAATGATAATCTAATCGAACTTTTTTGAAATTCGAAGACTTAGTCTTTCAACAGAAATTCTGTTGCATTTTCAATGACCCCCTTGTCTATGATAATGCACCAGGACTCTAAAATAATAATCTACTGGAACTTTTTTTATATTCACATTTAAACGCTATAAAAACAATTTACAATGCATTTTCAATGACCCCGTTGTTTTAGGATCAAGCACCAGGTTGCTAAAACAATAGTCCACAGGAAATTTTTCTATATTCACATTTAAACGTTATAAAAACAATTTACAATGTATTTTAAATGACCCCGTCGTCCAGGATCATGCACCAGGTCGCTAAAATGATAATCTAATGGAACTTTTTTGAAATTCGAACACTTAGTCTTTCAACAGAAATTCTGTTGCATTTTCAATGACCCCCTTGTCTAGGATCATGCACCAGGTCGCTAAAATAATAATCTACTGGAACTTTTATTATATTCACATTTAAACGTTATATAATCAATTTACAATGCATTTGCAATGAACCCGTTGTTTAGGATCAAGCACCAGGTTTCTAAAACAGTAGTCCACAGGAAATTCTTCTATATTCACATTTAAACGTTATATAATCAATTTACAATGCATTTGCAATGACCCCGTTGTTTAGGATCAAGCACCAGGTTGCTAAAACAATAGTCCACAGGAAATTTTTCTATATTCACATTTAAACGTTATAAAAACAATTTACAGTGCACTTTCACTGACCCCGTCGACCAGGATCATGCACCAGGTCGCTAAAATGATAATCTAATGGAACTTTTTTGAATTTCGAACACTCAGTCTTTCAACAGAAATTCTGTTGCATTTTCAATGACCCCCTTGTCTATGATAATGCACCAGGACTCTAAAATAATAATCTACTGGAACTTTTTTTATATTCACATTTAAACGCTATAAAAACAATCTACAATGCATTTTCAATGACCCCATTGTTTAGGATCAAGCACCAGGTTGCTAAAACAATAGTCCACAGGAAATTTTTCTATATTCACATTTAAACGTTATAAAAACAATTTACAACGTATTTTAAATGACCCCGTCGTCCAGGATCATGCACCAGGTCGCTAAAATGATAATCTAATCGAACTTTTTGAAATTCGAACACTTAGTCTTTCAACAGAAATTCTGTTGCATTTTCAATGACCCCCTTGTCTATGATAATGCACCAGGACTCTAAAATAATAATCTACTGGAACTTTTTTATATACACAATTAAACGTTATAAAAACAATTTATAGTGCATTTTCAATGGCCCCGTTGTCTAGGATCATGCACCAGGTCGCTAAAATTATAATCTAGTGGAACTTTTTTGAATTTCGAACACTCAGTCTTTCAACCGAAATTCTGTTGCATTTTCAATGACCCCCTTGTCTATGATAATGCACCAGGACTCTAAAATAATAATCTACTGGAACTTTTTTTATATTCACATTTAAACGCTATAAAAACAATTTACAATGCATTTTCAATGACCCCGTTGTTTAGGATCAAGCACCAGGTTGCTAAAACAATAGTCCACAGGAAATTTTTCTATATTCACATTTAAACGTTATAAAAACAATTTACAATGTATTTTCAATGACCCCGTCGTCCAGGATCATGCACCAGGTCGCTAAAATGATAATATAATCGAACTTTTTTGAAATTCGAACACTTAGTCTTTCAACAGAAATTCTGTTCCATTTTCAATGACCCCCTTGTCTAGGATCATGCACCAGGTCGCGAAAATAATAATCTACTGGAACTTTTATTATATTCACGTTTAAACGTTATAAAATCATTTTACAATGTATTTTCAATGACCCCGTCGTCCAGGATCATGCACCAGGTCGCTAAAATGATAATCTAATCGAACTTTTTTGAAATTCGAACACTTAGTCTTTCAGCAGAAATTCTGTTGCATTTTCAATGGCCCCGTTGTCTAGGATCATGCACCAGGTCGCTAAAATTATAATCTAGTGGAACTTTTTTGAATTTCGAACACTCAGTCTTTCAACAGAAATTCTGTTGCATTTTCAATGTCCCCCTTGTCTAGGATAATGCACCAGGACGCTAAAATAATCCACTGGAACATTTTTTATATTCACATTTAAACGCTATAAAAACTATTTACAATGCATTTTCAATGACCCCGTTGTCTAGGATCATGCACCAGGACGCTAAAATAATAATCTAATGGAGCATTTTTGAAATTCGAACACTTAGTCTTTCAACAGAAATTCTATTGCATTTTCAATGACCCCTTTGTCTAGGATCATGCACCAGGTCGCTAAATTAATAATCTACTGGAACTTTTTTATATACACATTTAAACGTTATAAAAGCAATTTACAGTGCATTTTCAATGGCCCCTTTGTCTAGGATCATGGACCAGGTCGCTAAATTAATAATCTACTGGAAATTTTTTATATACACATTTAAACGTTATAAAAGCAATTTACAGTGCATTTTCAATGGCCCCGTTGTCTAGGATCATGCACCAGGACGCTAAAATAATAATCTAATGGAGCATTTTTGAAATTCGAACACTTAGTCTTTCAACAGAAATTCTATTGCATTTTCAATGACCCCCTTGTCTAGGATCATGCACCAGGACGCTAAAATAATAATCTAATGGAGCGTTTATGAAATTCGAACACTTAGTCTTTCAACAGAAATTCTATTGCATTTTCAATGACCCCTTTGTCTAGGATCATGCACCAGGTCGCTAAATTAATAATCTACTGGAACTTTTTTATATACACATTTAAACGTTATAAAAGCAATTTACAGTGCATTTTCAATGGCCCCTTTGTCTAGGATCATGGACCAGGTCGCTAAATTAATAATCTACTGGAAATTTTTTATATACACATTTAAACGTTATAAAAGCAATTTACATTGCATTTTCAATGGCCCCGTTGTCTAGGATCATGCACCAGGACGCTAAAATAATAATCTAATGGAGCATTTTTGAAATTCGAACACTTAGTCTTTCAACAGAAATTCTATTGCATTTTCAATGACCCCCTTGTCTAGGATCATGCACCAGGACGCTAAATTAATAATCTACTGGAACTTTTTTATATACACATTTAAACGTTATAAAAGCAATTTACAGTGCATTTTCAATGGCCCCTTTGTCTAGGATCATGGACCAGGTCGCTAAATTAATAATCTACTGGAAATTTTTTATATACACATTTAAACGTTATAAAAGCAATTTACAGTGCATTTTCAATGGCCCCGTTGTCTAGGATCATGCACCAGGACGCTAAAATAATAATCTAATGGAGCATTTTTGAAATTCGAACACTTAGTCTTTCAACAGAAATTCTATTGCATTTTCAATGACCCCCTTGTCTAGGATCATGCACCAGGACGCTAAAATAATAATCTAATGGAGCATTTTTGAAATTCGAACACTTAGTCTTTCAACAGAAATTCTGTTGCATTTTCAATGTCCCCCTTGTCTAGGATAATGCACCAGGACGCTAAAATAATCCACTGGAACATTTTTTATATTCACATTTAAACGCTATAAAAACTA
Organism: Diplolepis rosae; assembly: GCA_030998225.1. NCBI lineage: Eukaryota > Metazoa > Arthropoda > Insecta > Hymenoptera > Diplolepididae > Diplolepis > Diplolepis rosae. The sequence goes on from JAPYXD010000739.1 coordinate 849,561, forward strand.
TTTACAATGCATTTTCAATGACCCCGTTGTCAAGGATCATGCACCAGGACGCTAAAATAATAATCTAATGGAGCATTTTTGAAATTCGAACACTTAGTCTTTCAACAGAAATTCTATTGCATTTTCAATGACCCCTTTGTCTAGGATCATGCACCAGGTCGCTAAATTAATAATCTACTGGAACTTTTTTATATACACATTTAAACGTTATAAAAGCAATTTACAGTGCATTTTCAATGGCCCCTTTGTCTAGGATCATGGACCAGGTCGCTAAATTAATAATCTACGGGAAATTTTTTATATACACATTTAAACGTTATAAAAGCAATTTACAGTGCATTTTCAATGGCCCCGTTGTCTAGGATCATGCACCAGGACGCTAAAATAATAATCTAATGGAGCATTTTTGAAATTCGAACACTTAGTCTTTCAACAGAAATTCTATTGCATTTACAATGACCCCCTTGTCTAGGATCATGCACCAGGACGCTAAAATAATAATCTAATGGAACGTTTATGAAATTCGAACACTTAGTCTTTCAACAGAAATTCTATTGCATTTTCAATGACCCCTTTGTCTAGGATCATGCACCAGGTCGCTAAATTAATAATCTACTGGAACTTTTTTATATACACATTTAAACGTTATAAAAGCAATTTACAGTGCATTTTCAATGGCCCCTTTGTCTAGGATCATGGACCAGGTCGCTAAATTAATAATCTACTGGAAATTTTTTATATACACATTTAAACGTTATATAATCAAATTACAGTGCATTTTCAATGGCCCCGTTGTCTAGGATCATGCACCAGGACGCTAAAATAATAATCTAATGGAGCATTTTTGAAATTCGAACACTTAGTCTTTCAACAGAAATTCTATTGCATTTTCAATGACCCCCTTGTCTAGGATCATGCACCAGGACGCTAAAATAATAATCTAATGGAACGTTTATGAAATTCGAACACTTAGTCTTTCAACAGAAATTCTATTGCATTTTCAATGACCCCTTTGTCTAGGATCATGCACCAGGTCGCTAAATTAATAATCTACTGGAACTTTTTTATATACACATTTAAACGTTATAAAAGCAATTTACAGTGCATTTTCAATGGCCCCTTTGTCTAGGATCATGCACCAGGTCGCTAAATTAATAATCTACTGGAAATTTTTTATATACACATTTAAACGTTATAAAAGCAATTTACAGTGCACTTTCACTGACCCCGTCGACCAGGATCATGCACCAGGTCGCTAAAATGATAATCTAATGGAACTTTTTTGAATTTCGAACACTCAGTCTTTCAACAGAAATTCTGTTGCATTTTCAATGACCCCCTAGTCTATGATAATGCACCAGGACTCTAAAATAATAATCTACTGGAACTTTTTTTATATTCACAATTAAACGCTATAAAAACAATCTACAATGCATTTTCAATGACCCCGTTGTTTAGGATCAAGCACCAGGTTGCTAAAACAATAGTCCACAGGAAATTTTTCTATATTCACATTTAAACGTTATAAAAACAATTTACAACGTATTTTAAATGACCCCGTCGTCCAGGATCATGCACCAGGTCGCTAAAATGATAATCTAATCGAACTTTTTTGAAATTCGAACACTTAGTCTTTCAACAGAAATTCTGTTGCATTTTCAATGACCCCCTTGTCTAGGATCATGCACCAGGTCGCTAAAATTATAATCTAGTGGAACTTTTTTGAATTTCGAACACTCAGCCTTTCAACAGAAATTCTGTTGCATTTTCAATGACACCCTTGTCTAGGATAATGCACCAGGACGCTAAAATAATAATCCACTCGAACATTTTTTATATTCACATTTAAACGCTATAAAAACTATTTACAATGCATTTTCAATGACCCCGTTGTTTAGGATCAAGAACCAGGTTGCTAAAACAGTAGTCCACAGGAAATTCTTCTATATTCACATTTAAACGTTATAAAAACAATTTACAATGTATTTTCAATGACCCCGTCGTCCAGGATCATGCACCAGGTCGCTAAAATTATAATCTAGTGGAACTTTTTGAATTTCGAACATTCAGTCTTTCAACAGAAATTCTGTTGCTTTTTCAATGACCCCCTTGTCTAGGATAATGCACCAGGACGCTAAAATAATAATCTAGTGGAACTTCTTTTATATTCACAATTAACCGTTATAAAAACAATTTATAGTGCATTTTCAATGGCCCCGTTGTCTAGGATCATGCACCAGGTCGCTAAAATCATAATCTAGTGGAACTTTTTTGAATTTCGAACACTCAGTCTTTCAACAGAAATTCTGTTGCATTTTCAATGACCCCCTTGTCTAGGATAATGCACCAGGGCGCTAAAATAATAATCTACTGGAACTTTTTTTATATTCACATTTAAACGCTATAAAAACAATTTACAATGCATTTTCAATGACCCCGTTGTTTAGGATCAAGCACCAGGTTGCTAAAACAATAGTCCACAGGGAATTTTTCTATATTCACATTTAAACGTTATAAAAACAATTTACAATGTATTTTCAATGACCCCGTCGTCCAGGATCATGCACCAGGTCGCTAAAATGATAATATAATCGAACTTTTTTGAAATTCGAACACTTAGACTTTCAACAGAATTTCTGTTCCATTTTCAATGACCCCCTTGTCTAGGATCATGCACCAGGTCGCGAAAATAATAATCTACTGGAACTTTTATTATATTCACGTTTAAACGTTATAAAATCAATTTACAATGTATTTTCAATGACCCCGTCGTCCAGGATCATGCACCAGGTCGCTAAAATGATAATCTAATCGAACTTTTTGAAATTCGAACACTTAGTCTTTCAACGGAAATTCTGTTGCATTTTCAATGGCCCCGTTGTCTAGGATCATGCACCAGGTCGCTAAAATTATAATCTAGTGGAACTTTTTTGAATTTCGAACACTCAGTCTTTCAACAGAAATTCTGTTGCATTTTCAATGTCCCCCTTGTCTAGGATAATGCACCAGGACGCTAAAATAATCCACTGGAACATTTTTTATATTCACATTTAAACGCTATAAAAACTATTTACAATGCATTTTCAATGACCCCGTTGTCTAGGATCATGCACCAGGACGCTAAAATAATAATCTAATGGAGCATTTTTGAAATTCGAACACTTAGTCTTTCAACAGAAATTCTATTGCATTTTCAATGACCCCTTTGTCTAGGATCATGCACCAGGTCGCTAAATTAATAATCTACTGGAACTTTTTTATATACACATTTAAACGTTATAAAAGCAATTTACAGTGCATTTTCAATGGCCCCTTTGTCTAGGATCATGCACCAGGTCGCTAAATTAATAATCTACTGGAAATTTTTTATATACACATTTAAACGTTATAAAAGCAATTTACAGTGCATTTTAAATGTCCCCGTTGTCTAGGATCATGCACCAGGACGCTAAAATAATAATCTAATGGAGCATTTTTGAAATTCGAACACTTAGTCTTTCAACAGAAATTCTATTGCATTTTCAATGACCCCCTTGTCTAGGATCATGCACCAGGACGCTAAAATAATAATCTAATGGAGCGTTCTTCAAATTCGAACACTAATACTTTTAACAGAAATTCTATTGCTTTTTCAATGACCCCGTTGACTAGGATCATGCACCAGGTTGCTAAAATAATAATCTACTGGATCTTTAATTATATTCACATTTAAACGTTATGAAAACAATCTACAATGCATTTTCACTGACCCCGTTGTTTAAGATCAAGCACCAGGTTGCTAAACTAATACTCCACAGGAAATTTTTCTATATTCACATTTAAACGTTATAAAAACAATTTACAGTGTATTTTCAATGACCCCGTTGTCTAGGATCATGCACCAGGACGCTAAAATAATAATCTAATGGAGCATTTTTGAAATTCGAACACTTAGTCTTTCAACAGAAATTCTATTGCATTTTCAATGACCCCTTTGTCTAGGATCATGCACCAGGTCGCTAAATTAATAATGTACTGGAACTTTTTTATATACACATTTAAACGTTATAAAAACAATTTACAATACATTTTCAATGACCCCGTTTTCTAGGGTCATGCACCAGGTTGCTAAAATAATAATCTACTCGAAATTTTTTTATATTCACATTTAAACGTTGTAAAAACAATTTACAGTGGATTTTCAATGGCCCCGTTGTCTAGGATCAAGCACCAGGTTGCTAAAACAATACTCCACACGAACTTTTTTATATTCAGATTTTAACGTTTTAAAAACAATTTACAATGCATTTTCAATGACCCTGTTGTACAGGATCATGCACCAGGTCGCAAAAATAATAATCTAATGGAACTTTTTTGAAATTCGAACACGTAATCTTTCAACAGAAATTCTATTGCTTTTTCAATGACCCCTTCGTTTAGGATCATGCACCAGGTCGCTAAATTAATAATCTACTGGAACTTTTTTTATATACACAATTAAACGTTATAAAAACAATTTACAGTGCATTTTCAATGACCCCCTTGTCTAGAATCATGCACCAGGTCGCTAAAATTATAATCTAGTGGAACTTTTTTGAATTTCGAACACTCAGTCTTTCAACAGAAATTCTGTTGCTTTTTCAATGACCCCCTTGTCTAGGATAATGCACCAGGACGCTAAAATAATAATCTACTGGAACTTTTTTTATATTCACATTTAAACGCTATAAAAACAATTTACAATGCATTTTCAATGACCCCGTTGTTTAGGATCAAGCACCAGGTTGCTAAAACAATAGTCCACAGGAAATTTTTCTATATTCACATTTAAACGTTATAAAAACAATTTACAATGTATTTTCAATGACCCCGTCGTCCAGGATCATGCACCAGGTCGCTAAAATTATAATCTAGTGGAACTTTTTTGAATTTCGAACACTCAGTCTTTCAACAGAAATTCTGTTGCTTTTTCAATGACCCCCTTGTCTAGGATAATGCACCAGGACGCTAAAATAATAATCTACTGGAACTTTTTTTATATTCACATTTAAACGCTATAAAAACAATTTACAATGCATTTTCAATGACCCCGTTGTTTAGGATCAAGCACCAGGTTGCTAAAACAATAGTCCACAGGAAATTTTTCTATATTCAGATTTAAACGTTATAAAAACAATTTACAATGTATTTTCAATGACCCCGTCGTCCAGGATCATGCACCAGGTCGCTAAAATGATAATGTAATCGAACTTTTTGAAATTCGAACACTTAGTCTTTCAACAGAAATTCTGTTGCATTTTCAATGACCCCCTTGTCTAGGATCATGCACCAGGTCGCTAAAATATTAATCTACTGGAACTTTTATTATATTCACATTTAAACGTTATAAAATCAATTTACAATGTATTTTCAATGACCCCGTCGTCCAGGAACATGCACCAGGTCGCTAAAATGATAATCTAATGGAACTTTTTTGAAATTCGAACACTTAGACTTTCAACAGAAATTCTGTTGCATTTTCAATGACCCCCTTGTCTAGGATCATGCACCAGGTCGCTAAAATAATAATTTACTGGAACTTTTATTATATTCACATTTAAACGTTATATAATCAATTTACAATGCATTTGCAATGACCCCGTTGTTTAGGATCAAGCACCAGGTTGCTAAAACAATAGTCCACAGGAAATTTTTCTATATTCACATTTAAACGGGATAAAAACAATTTACAATGTATTTTCAATGACCCCGTCGTCCAGGATCATGCACCAGGTCGCTAAAATGATAATCTAATCGAACTTTTTTGAAATTCGAACACTAAGTCTTTCAACAGAAATTCTGTTGCATTTTCAATGACCCCCTTGTCTAGGATCATGCACCAGGTCGCTAAAATATTAATCTACTGGAACTTTTATTATATTCACATTTAAACGTTATAAAATCAATTTACAATGTATTTTCAATGACCCCGTCGTCCAGGAACATGCACCAGGTCGCTAAAATGATAATCTAATGGAACTTTTTTGAAATTCGAACACTTAGTCTTTCAACAGAAATTCTGTTGCATTTTCAATGACACCCTTGTCTAGGATCATGCACCAGGTCGCTAAAATAATAATCTACTGGAACTTTTATTATATTCACATTTAAACGTTATATAATCAATTTGCAATGTATTTTCAATGACCCCGTCGTCCAGGATCATGCACCAGGTCGCTAAAATGATAATCTAATCGAACTTTTTTGAAATTCGAACACTTAGACTTTCAACAGAAATTCTGTTGCATTTTCAATGACCCCCTTGTCTAGGATCATGCACCAGGTCGCTAAAATATTAATCTACTGGAACTTTTATTATATTCACATTTAAACGTTATAAAATCAATTTACAATGTATTTTCAATGACACCCTTGTCTAGGATCATGCACCAGGTCGCTAAAATAATAATCAACTGGAACTTTTATTATATTCACATTTAAACGTTATATAATCAATTTGCAATGTATTTTCAATGACCCCGTCGTCCAGGATCATGCACCAGGTCGCTAAAATGATAATCTAATCGAACTTTTTTGAAATTCGAACACTTAGACTTTCAACAGAAATTCTGTTGCATTTTCAATGACCCCCTTGTCTAGGATCATGCACCAGGTCGCTAAAATATTAATCTACTGGAACTTTTATTATATTCACATTTAAACGTTATAAAATCAATTTACAATGTATTTTCAATGACCCCGTCGTCCAGGAACATGCACCAGGTCGCTAAAATGATAATCTAATGGAACTTTTTTGAAAATCGAACACTTAGTCTTTCAACAGAAATTCTGTTGCATTTTCAATGACACCCTTGTCTAGGATCAAGCACCAGGTTGCTAAAACAGTAGTCCACAGGAAATTTTCTATATTCACATTTAAACGTTATATAATCAATTTACAATGCATTTGCAAAGACCCCGTTGTTTAGGATCAAGCACCAGGTTGCTAAAACAGTAGTCCACAGGAAATTCTTCTATATTCACATTTAAACGTTATATAATCAATTTACAATGCATTTGCAATGACCCCGTTGTTTAGGATCAAGCACCAGGTTGCTAAAACAATAGTCCACAGGAAATTTTTCTATATTCACAATTAAACGTTATAAAAACAATTTACAGTGCATTTTCACTGACCCCGTCGACCAGGATCATGCACCAGGTCTCTAAAATGATAATCTAATGGAACTTTTTTGAAATTCGAACACTTAGTCTTTCAACAGAAATTCTGTTTCATTTTCAATGACCCCCTTGTCTACGATCATGCACCAGGTCGCTAAAATATTAATCTACTGGAACTTTTAATATATTCACATTTAAACGTTATAAAAACAATTTACAATGCATTTTAAATGACACCCTTGTCTAGGATCATGCACCAGGTCGCTAAAATAATAATCTACTGGAACTTTTATTATATTCACATTTAAACGTTATATAATCAATTTACAATGCATTTGCAATGACCCCGTTGTTTAGGATCAAGCACCAGGTTGCTAAAACAGTAGTCCACAGGAAATTTTCTATATTCACATTTAAACGTTATATAATCAATTTACAATGCATTTGCAATGACCCCGTTGTTTAGGATCAAGCACCAGGTTGCTAAAACAGTAGTCCACAGGAAATTCTTCTATATTCACATTTAAACGTTATATAATCAATTTACAATGCATTTGCAATGACCCCGTTGTTTAGGATCAAGCACCAGGTTGCTAAAACAGTAGTCCACAGGAAATTTTCTATATTCACATTTAAACGTTATATAATCAATTTACAATGCATTTGCAATGACCCCGTTGTTTAGGATCAAGCACCAGGTTGCTAAAACAGTAGTCCACAGGAAATTCTTCTATATTCACATTTAAACGTTATATAATCAATTTACAATGCATTTGCAATGACCCCGTTGTTTAGGATCAAGCACCAGGTTGCTAAAACAGTAGTCCACAGGAAATTCTTCTATATTCACATTTAAACGTTATATAATCAATTTACAATGCATTTGCAATGACCCCGTTGTTTAGGATCAAGCACCAGGTTGCTAAAACAGTAGTCCACAGGAAATTCTTCTATATTCACATTTAAACGTTATATAATCAATTTACAATGCATTTGCAATGACCCCGTTGTTTAGGATCAAGCACCAGGTTGCTAAAACAGTAGTCCACAGGAAATTTTCTATATTCACATTTAAACGTTATATAATCAATTTACAATGCATTTGCAATGACCCCGTTGTTTAGGATCAAGCACCAGGTTGCTAAAACAGTAGTCCACAGGAAATTCTTCTATATTCACATTTAAACGTTATATAATCAATTTACAATGCATTTGCAATGACCCCCTTGTCTAGGATCATGCACCAGGTCGCTAAAATATTAATCTACTGGAACTTTTAATATATTCACATTTAAACGTTATAAAAACAATTTACAATGCATTTTAAATGACCCCGTTGTTTAGGATCAAGCACCAGGTTGCTAAAACAGTAGTCCACAGGAAATTCTTCTATATTCACATTTAAACGTTATATAATCAATTTACAATGCATTTGCAATGACCCCGTTGTTTAGGATCAAGCACCAGGTTGCTAAAACAGTAGTCCACAGGAAATTTTCTATATTCACATTTAAACGTTATATAATCAATTTACAATGCATTTGCAATGACCCCGTTGTTTAGGATCAAGCACCAGGTTGCTAAAACAGTAGTCCACAGGAAATTCTTCTATATTCACATTTAAACGTTATATAATCAATTTACAATGCATTTGCAATGACCCCGTTGTTTAGGATCAAGCACCAGGTTGCTAAAACAGTAGTCCACAGGAAATTCTTCTATATTCACATTTAAACGTTATATAATCAATTTACAATGCATTTGCAATGACCCCGTTGTTTAGGATCAAGCACCAGGTTGCTAAAACAGTAGTCCACAGGAAATTCTTCTATATTCACATTTAAACGTTATATAATCAATTTACAATGCATTTGCAATGACCCCGTTGTTTAGGATCAAGCACCAGGTTGCTAAAACAGTAGTCCACAGGAAATTTTCTATATTCACATTTAAACGTTATATAATCAATTTACAATGCATTTGCAATGACCCCGTTGTTTAGGATCAAGCACCAGGTTGCTAAAACAGTAGTCCACAGGAAATTCTTCTATATTCACATTTAAACGTTATATAATCAATTTACAATGCATTTGCAATGACCCCCTTGTCTAGGATCATGCACCAGGTCGCTAAAATATTAATCTACTGGAACTTTTAATATATTCACATTTAAACGTTATAAAAACAATTTACAATGCATTTTAAATGACCCCGTTGTTTAGGATCAAGCACCAGGTTGCTAAAACAAAAATCCAAAGGAAATTTTACTATATACAAATTTAAAATTTATAAAAACAATTTACAGTGCATTTTCAATGGCCCCGTTGTCTAGGAATAAGCTCCAGGTTGCTAAAACAATACGCCACAGGAAATTTTTTTATATTCACATTTAAACGTTACAAAAACAATTTACAATATATTTTCAATGGCCCCGTTGTCTAAGATCAAGCACCAGGTCGCTAAAATAATAATCTAATAGAACTTTTTTTATATTCACATTTAAACGTTATAAAAAAAATTTACAATGCATTTTCAATGACCCCGTTGTTTAGGATCAAGCACCAGGTTGCTAAAACAATACTCCACATGAAATTTTTTTATATTCACATTTAAAAGTTATAAAAGCAATTTACAATGCATTTTCAATGGCCCCGTTGTCTAGGATCATGCACCAGGTCGGTAAAATAATAATCTACTGGAACTTTTTTGAAATTCGAACACTTAGTCTTTCAACAGACATTCTGTGGCATTTTCAATGACCCCCTTGCCTAGGATCATGCACCAGGTCGCTAAAATAATAATCTACTGGAACATTTTTTATATTCACATTTAAACGTTATAAAAAAAATTTACAATGCATTTTCAATGACCCCGTTGTTTAGGATCAAGCACCAGGTCGCTAAAATAATAATCTAATAGAACTTTTTTTATATTCACATTTAAACGTTATAAAAACAATTTACAATGCATTTTCAATGACCCCGTTGTTTAGGATCAAGCACCAGTTTGCTAAAATAATAATCTATTGGAACTTTCTTTATATTCACATTTTAACGTTATAAAAACAATTTACAATGTATTTTCAATGACCCCGTCGTCCAGGAACATGCACCAGGTCGCTAAAATTATAATCTAGTGGAACTTTTTGAAATTCGAACACTTAGTCTTTCAACAGAAATTCTGTTGCATTTTCAATGACCCCCTTGTCTAGGATCATGCACCAGGTCGCTAAAATATTAATCTACTGGAACGTTTATTATATTCACATTTAAACGTTATAAAAACAATTCACAATGCATTTTCAATGCCCCGTTGTCTAGCATCATGCACCAGGACACTAAAATAATAATCTAATGGAACTTTTTTGAAATTCGAACACTTAGTTTTTCAACAGAAATTCTATTGCATTTTCAATGGCCCCGTTGTCTAGGATCATGCACCAGGTCGCTAAAATTATAATCTAGTTGAACTTTTTTGAATTTCGAACACTCAGTCTTTCAACAGAAATTCTGTTGCTTCTTCAATGACCCCCTTGTCTAGGATAATGCACCAGGACGCTAAAATAATAATCTACTGGAACTTTTTTTATATTCACATTTAAACGCTATAAAAACAATTTACAATGTATTTTCAATGACCCCGTCGTCCAGGAACATGCACCAGGTCGCTAAAATTATAATCTAGTGGAACTTTTTGGAAATTCGAACACTTAGTCTTTCAACAGAAATTCTGTTGCATTTTCAATGACCCCCTTGTCTAGGATCATGCACCAGGTCGCTAAAATATTAATCTACTGGAACTTTTATTATATTCACATTTAAACGTTATAAAATCAATTTACAATGTATTTTCAATGACCCGGCGTCCAGGAACATGCACCAGGTCGCTAAAATGATAATCTAATGGAACTTTTTTGAAATTCGAACACTTAGTCTTTCAACAAGAATTCTATTGCATTTTCAATGACCCCTTCGTCTAGGATCATGCACCAGGTCGCTAAATTAATAATCTACTGGAACTTTTTTTATATACACAATTAAACGTTATAAAAACAATTTACAGTGCATTTTCAATGGCCCCGTTGTCTAGAATCATGCACCAGGTTGCTAAAACAATAGTCCACAGGAAATTTTTCTATATTCACATTTAAACGTTATAAAAACAATTTACAATGTATTTTCAATGACCCCGTCGTCCAGGATCATGCACCAGGTCGCTAAAATGATAATCTAATCGAACTTTTTGAAATTCGAACACTCAGTCTTTCAACAGAAATTCTGTTGCTTTTTCAATGACCCCCTTGTCTAGGATTATGCACCAGGACGCTAAAATAATAATCTACTGGAACTTTTTTTATATTCACATTTAAACGCTATAAAAACAATTTACAATGCATTTTCAATGACCCCGTTGTTTAGGATCAAGCCCCAGGTTGCTAAAACAATAGTCCACAGGAAATTTTTCTATATTCACATTTAAACGTTATAAAAACAATTTACAATGTATTTTCAATGACCCCGTCGTCCAGGATCATGCACCAGGTCGCTAAAATTATAATCTAGTGGAACTTTTAGAATTTCGAACACTCAGTCTTTCAACAGAAATTCTGTTGCTTTTTCAATGACCCCCTTGTCTAGGATAATGCACCAGGACGCTAAAATAATAATCTACTGGAACTTTTTTTATATTCACATTTAAACGCTATAAAAACAATTTACAATGCATTTTCAATGACCCCGTTGTTTAGGATCAAGCACCAGGTTGCTAAAACAATAGTCCACAGGAAATTTTTCTATATTCACATTTAAACGTTATAAAAACAATTTACAATGTATTTTCAATGACCCCGTCGTCCAGGATCATGCACCAGGTCGCTAAAATGATAATCTAATCGAACTTTTTTGAAATTCGAACACTTAGTCTTTCAACAGAAATTCTGTTGCATTTTCAATGACCCCCTTGTCTAGGATCAAGCACCAGGTCGCGAAAATAATAATCTACTGGAACTTTTATTATATTCACATTTAAACGTTATAAAATCAATTTACAATGTATTTTCAATGACCCCGTCGTCCAGGATCATGCACCAGGTCGCTAAAATGATAATCTAATCGAACTTTTTGAAATTCGAACACTTAGTCTTTCAACAGAAATTCTGTTGCATTTTCAATGACCCCCTTGTCTATGATAATGCACCAGGACTCTAAAATAATAATCTACTGGAACTTTTTTTATATTCACATTTAAACGCTATAAAAACAATTTACAATGCATTTTCAATGACCCCGTTGTTTAGGATCAAGCACCAGGTTGCTAAAACAATAGTCCACAGGAAATTTTTCTATATTCACATTTAAACGTTATAAAAACAATTTACAATGTATTTTAAATGACCCCGTCGTCCAGGATCATGCACCAGGTCGCTAAAATGATAATCTAATGGAACTTATTTGAAATTCGAACACTTAGTCTTTCAACAGAAATTCTGTTGCATTTTCAATGACCCCCTTGTCTAGGATCATGCACCAGGTCGCTAAAATAATAATCTACTGGAACTTTTATTATATTCACATTTAAACGTTATATAATCAATTTACAATGCATTTGCAATGAACCCGTTGTTTAGGATCAAGCACCAGGTTGCTAAAACAGTAGTCCACAGGAAATTCTTCTATATTCACATTTAAACGTTATATAATCAATTTACAATGCATTTGCAATGACCCCGTTGTTTAGGATCAAGCACCAGGTTGCTAAAACAATAGTCCACAGGAAATTTTTCTATATTCACATTTAAACGTTATAAAAACAATTTACAGTGCACTTTCACTGACCCCGTCGACCAGGATCATGCACCAGGTCTCTAAAATGATAATCTAATGGAACTTTTTGAATTTCGAACACTCAGTCTTTCAACAGAAATTCTGTTGCATTTTCAATGACCCCCTTGTCTATGATAATGCACCAGGACTCTAAAATAATAATCTACTGGAACTTTTTTTATATTCACATTTAAACGCTATAAAAACAATTTACAATGCATTTTCAATGACCCCGTTGTTTAGGATCAAGCCCCAGGTTGCTAAAACAATAGTCCACAGGAAATTTTTCTATATTCACATTTAAACGTTATAAAAACAATTTACAATGTATTTTCAATGACCCCGTCGTCCAGGATCATGCACCAGGTCGCTAAAATTATAATCTAATCGAACTTTTTTGAAATTCGAACACTTAGTCTTTCAACAGAAATTCTGTTGCATTTTCAATGACCCCCTTGTCTATGATAATGCACCAGGACTCTAAAATAATAATCTACTGGAACTTTTTTATATACACAATTAAACGTTATAAAAACAATTTATAGTGCATTTTCAATGGCCCCGTTGTCTAGGATCATGCACCAGGTCGCTAAAATTATAATCTAGTGGAACTTTTTTGAATTTCGAACACTCAGTCTTTCAACAGAAATTCTGTTGCATTTTCAATGACCCCCTTGTCTATGATAATGCACCAGGACTCTAAAATAATAATCTACTGGAACTTTTTTTATATTCACATTTAAACGCTATAAAAACAATTTACAATGCATTTTCAATGACCCCGTTGTTTAGGATCAAGCACCAGGTTGCTAAAACAATAGTCCACAGGAAATTCTTCTATATTCAGATTTAAACGTTATAAAAACAATTTACAATGCATTTTAAATGACCCCGTCGTCCAGGATCATGCACCAGGTCGCTAAAATGATAATCTAATCGAACTTTTTTGAAATTCGAACACTTAGTCTTTCAACAGAATTTCTGTTGCATTTTCAATGACCCCCTTGTCTAGGATCATGCACCAGGTCGCTAAAATTATAATCTAGTGGAACTTTTTTGAATTTCGAACACTCAGTCTTTCAACAGAAATTCTGTTGCATTTTCAATGACACCCTTGTCTAGGATAATGCACCAGGACGCTAAAATAATAATCCACTCGAACATTTTTTATATTCACATTTAAACTCTATAAAAACTATTTACAATGCATTTTCAATGACCCCGATGTTTAGGATCAATTACCAGGTTGCTAAAACAATAGTCCACAGGAAATTTTTCTATATTCACATTTAAACGTTATAAAAACAATTTACAGTGCATTTTCAATGTCCCCGTTGTCTAGGATCATGCACCAGGACGCTAAAATAATAATCTACTGGAACTTTTATTATATTCACATTTTAACGTTATATAATCAATTTACAATGCATTTGCAATGACCCCGTTGTTTAGGATCAAGCACCAGGTTGCTAAAACAGTAGTCCACAGGAAATTCTTCTATATTCACATTTAAACGTTATAAAAACAATTTACAATGTATTTTCAATGACCCCGTCGTCCAGGATCATGCACCAGGTCGCTAAAATTATAATCTAGTGGAACTTTTTTGAATTTCGAACATTCAGTCTTTCAACAGAAATTCTGTTGCTTTTTCAATGACCCCCTTGTCTAGGATAATGCACCAGGACGCTAAAATAATAATCTACTGGAACTTTTTTTATATACACATTTAAACGCTATAAAAACTATTTACAATGCATTTTCAATGACCCCGATGTTTAGGATCAATTACCAGGTTGCTAAAACAATAGTCCACAGGAAATTTTTCTATATTCACATTTAAACGTTATAAAAACAATTTACAGTGCATTTTCAATGACCCCGTTGTCTAGGATCATGCACCAGGACGCTAAAATAATAATCTACTGGAACTTTTATTATATTCACATTTAAACGTTATATAATCAATTTACAATGCATTTGCAATGACCCCGTTGTTTAGGATCAAGCACCAGGTTGCTAAAACAGTAGTCCACAGGAAATTCTTCTATATTCACATTTAAACGTTATAAAAACAATTTACAATGTATTTTCAATGACCCCGTCGTCCAGGATCATGCACCAGGTCGCTAAAATGATAATATAATCGAACTTTTATGAAATTCGAACACTTAGTCTTTCAACAGAAATTCTGTTCCATTTTCAATGACCCCCTTGTCTAGGATCATGCACCAGGTCGCGAAAATAATAATCTACTGGAACTTTTATTATATTCACGTTTAAACGTTATAAAATCAATTTACAATGTATTTTCAATGACCCCGTCGTCCAGGATCATGCACCAGGTCGCTAAAATGATAATCTAATCGAACTTTTTTGAAATTCGAACACTTAGTCTTTCAACAGAATTTCTGTTGCATTTTCAATGGCCCCGTTGTCTAGGATCATGCACCAGGTCGCTAAAATTATAATCTAGTGGAACTTTTTTGAATTTCGAACACTCAGTCTTTCAACAGAAATTCTGTTGCATTTTCAATGTCCCCCTTGTCTAGGATAATGCACCAGGACGCTAAAATAATCCACTGGAACATTTTTTATATTCACATTTAAACGCTATAAAAACTATTTACAATGCATTTTCAATGACCCCGTTGTCTAGGATCATGCACCAGGACGCTAAAATAATAATCTAATGGAGCATTTTTGAAATTCGAACACTTAGTCTTTCAACAGAAATTCTATTGCATTTTCAATGACCCCTTTGTCTAGGATCATGCACCAGGTCGCTAAATTAATAATCTACTGGAACTTTTTTATATACACATTTAAACGTTATAAAAGCAATTTACAGTGCATTTTCAATGGCCCCTTTGTCTAGGATCATGCACCAGGTCGCTAAATTAATAATCTACTGGAAATTTTTTATATACACATTTAAACGTTATAAAAGCAATTTACAGTGCATTTTCAATGGCCCCGTTGTCTAGGATCATGCACCAGGACGCTAAAATAATAATCTAATGGAGCATTTTTGAAATTCAAACACTTAGTCTTTCAACAGAAATTCTATTGCATTTTCAATGACCCCCTTGTCTAGGATCATGCACCAGGACGCTAAAATTATAATCTAGTGGAACTTTTTGGAAATTCGAACACTTAGTCTTTCAACAGAAATTCTGTTGCATTTTCAATGTCCCCCTTGTCTAGGATCATGCACCAGGACGCTAAAATAATAATCTACTGGAACTTTTTTTATATTCACATTTAAACGCTATAAAATCAATTTACAATGTATTTTCAATGACCCCGTCGTCCAGGAACATGCACCAGGTCGCTAAAATGATAATCTAATGGAACTTTTTTTATATACACAATTAAACGTTATAAAAACAATTTACAGTGCATTTTCAATGGCCCCGTTGTCTAGAATCATGCACCAGGTTGCTAAAACAATAGTCCACAGGAAATTTTTCTATATTCACATTTAAACGTTATAAAAACAATTTACAATGTATTTTCAATGACCCCGTCGTCCAGGATCATGCACCAGGTCGCTAAAATGATAATCTAATCGAACTTTTTGAAATTCGAACACTCAGTGTTTCAACAGAAATTCTGTTGCTTTTTCAATGACCCCCTTGTCTAGGATTATGCACCAGGACGCTAAAATAATAATCTACTGGAACTTTTTTTATATTCACATTTAAACGCTATAAAAACAATTTACAATGCATTTTCAATGACCCCGTTGTTTAGGATCAAGCCCCAGGTTGCTAAAACAATAGTCCACAGGAAATTTTTCTATATTCACATTTAAACGTTATAAAAACAATTTACAATGTATTTTCAATGACCCCGTCGTCCAGGATCATGCACCAGGTCGCTAAAATTATAATCTAGTGGAACTTTTTAGAATTTCGAACACTCAGTCTTTCAACAGAAATTCTGTTGCTTTTTCAATGACCCCCTTGTCTAGGATTATGCACCAGGACGCTAAAATAATAATCTACTGGAACTTTTTTTATATTCACATTTAAACGCTATAAAAACAATTTACAATGCATTTTCAATGACCCCGTTGTTTAGGATCAAGCCCCAGGTTGCTAAAACAATAGTCCACAGGAAATTTTTCTATATTCACATTTAAACGTTATAAAAACAATTTACAATGTATTTTCAATGACCCCGTCGTCCAGGATCATGCACCAGGTCGCTAAAATTATAATCTAGTGGAACTTTTTAGAATTTCGAACACTCAGTCTTTCAACAGAAATTCTGTTGCTTTTTCAATGACCCCCTTGTCTAGGATAATGCACCAGGACGCTAAAATAATAATCTACTGGAACTTTTTTTATATTCACATTTAAACGCTATAAAAACAATTTACAATGCATTTTCAATGACCCCGTTGTTTAGGATCAAGCACCAGGTTGCTAAAACAATAGTCCACAGGAAATTTTTCTATATTCACATTTAAACGTTATAAAAACAATTTACAATGTATTTTCAATGACCCCGTCGTCCAGGATCATGCACCAGGTCGCTAAAATGATAATCTAATCGAACTTTTTGAAATTCGAACACTTAGTCTTTCAACAGAAATTCTGTTGCATTTTCAATGACCCCCTTGTCTAGGATCATGCACCAGGTCGCGAAAATAATAATCTACTGGAACTTTTATTATATTCACATTTAAACGTTATAAAATCAATTTACAATGTATTTTCAATGACCCCGTCGTCCAGGATCATGCACCAGGTCGCTAAAATGATAATCTAATCGAACTTTTTTGAAATTCGAACACTTAGTCTTTCAACAGAAATTCTGTTGCATTTTCAATGACCCCCTTGTCTATGATAATGCACCAGGACTCTAAAATAATAATCTACTGGAACTTTTTTATATTCACATTTAAACGCTATAAAAACAATTTACAATGCATTTTCAATGACCCCGTTGTTTAGGATCAAGCACCAGGTTGCTAAAACAATAGTCCACAGGAAATTTTTCTATATTCACATTTAAACGTTATAAAAACAATTTACAATGTATTTTAAATGACCCCGTCGTCCAGGATCATGCACCAGGTCGCTAAAATGATAATCTAATGGAACTTATTTGAAATTCGAACACTTAGTCTTTCAACTGAAATTCTGTTGCATTTTCAATGACCCCCTTGTCTAGGATCATGCACCAGGTCGCTAAAATAATAATCTACTGGAACTTTTATTATATTCAAATTTAAACGTTATATAATCAATTTACAATGCATTTGCAATGAACCCGTTGTTTAGGATCAAGCACCAGGTTGCTAAAACAGTAGTCCACAGGAAATTCTTCTATATTCACATTTAAACGTTATATAATCAATTTACAATGCATTTGCAATGACCCCGTTGTTTAGGATCAAGCACCAGGTTGCTAAAACAATAGTCCACAGGAAATTTTTCTATATTCACATTTAAACGTTATAAAAACAATTTACAGTGCACTTTCACTGACCCCGTCGACCAGGATCATGCACCAGGTCGCTAAAATGATAATCTAATGGAACTTTTTTGAATTTCGAACACTCAGTCTTTCAACAGAAATTCTGTTGCATTTTCAATGACCCCCTTGTCTATGATAATGCACCAGGACTCTAAAATAATAATCTACTGGAACTTTTTTATATTCACATTTAAACGCTATAAAAACAATTTACAATGCATTTTCAATGACCCCGTTGTTTAGGATCAAGCCCCAGGTTGTTAAAACAATAGTCCACAGGAAATTTTTCTATATTCACATTTAAACGTTATAAAAACAATTTACAATGTATTTTCAATGACCCCGTCGTCCAGGATCATGCACCAGGTCGCTAAAATTATAATCTAATCGAACTTTTTTGAAATTCGAACACTTAGTCTTTCAACAGAAATTCTGTAGCATTTTCAATGACCCCCTTGTCTATGATAATGCACCAGGACTCTAAAATAATAATCTACTGGAACTTTTTTTATATACACAATTAAACGTTATAAAAACAATTTATAGTGCATTTTCAATGGCCCCGTTGTCTAGGATCATGCACCAGGTCGCTAAAATTATAATCTATTGGAACTTTTTTGAATTTCGAACACTCAGTCTTTCAACAGAAATTCTGTTGCATTTTCAATGACCCCCTTGTCTATGATAATGCACCAGGACTCCTAAAATAATAATCTACTGGAACTTTTTTTATATTCACATTTAAACGCTATAAAAACAATTTACAATGCATTTTCAATGACCCCGTTGTTTAGGATCAAGCACCAGGTTGCTAAAACAATAGTCCACAGGAAATTCTTCTATATTCAGATTTAAACGTTATAAAAACAATTTACAATGCATTTTAAATGACCCCGTCGTCCAGGATCATGCACCAGGTCGCTAAAATGATAATCTAATCGAACTTTTTGAAATTCGAACAATTAGTCTTTCAACAGAAATTCTGTTGCATTTTCAATGACCCCCTTGTCTAGGATCATGCACCAGGTCGCTAAAATTATAATCTAGTGGAACTTTTTTGAATTTCGAACACTCAGTCTTTCAACAGAAATTCTGTTGCATTTTCAATGACACCCTTGTCTAGGATAATGCACCAGGACGCTAAAATAATAATCCACTCGAACATTTTTTATATTCACATTTAAACGCTATAAAAACTATTTACAATGCATTTTCAATGACCCCGATGTTTAGGATCAATTACCAGGTTGCTAAAACAATAGTCCACAGGAAATTTTTCTATATTCACATTTAAACGTTATAAAAACAATTTACAGTGCATTTTCAATGCCCCCGTTGTCTAGGATCATGCACCAGGACGCTAAAATAATAATCTACTGGAACTTTTTTTATATTCACATTTAAACGTTATATAATCAATTTACAATGCATTTGCAATGACCCCGTTGTTTAGGATCAAGCACCAGGTTGCTAAAACAGTAGTCCACAGGAAATTCTTCTATATTCACATTTAAACGTTATAAAAACAATTTACAATGTATTTTCAATGACCCCGTCGTCCAGGATCATGCACCAGGTCGCTAAAATTATAATCTAGTGGAACTTTTTTGAATTTCGAACATTCAGTCTTTCAACAGAAATTCTGTTGCTTTTTCAATGACCCCCTTGTCTAGGATAATGCACCAGGACGCTAAAATAATAATCTACTGGAACTTTTTTTATATACACAATTAAACGTTATAAAAACAATTTATAGTGCATTTTCAATGGCCCCGTTGTCTAGGATCATGCACCAGGTCGCTAAAATCATAATCTAGTGGAACTTTTTTGAATTTCGAACACTCAGTCTTTCAACAGAAATTCTGTTGCATTTTCAATGACCCCCTTGTCTAGGATAATGCACCAGGACGCTAAAATAATAATCTACTGGAACTTTTTTTATATTCACATTTAAACGCTATAAAAACAATTTACAATGCATTTTCAATGACCCCGTTGTTTAGGATCAAGCACCAGGTTGCTAAAACAATAGTCCACAGGAAATTTTTCTATATTCACATTTAAACGTTATAAAAACAATTTACACTGCATTTTCAATGCCCCCGTTGTCTAGGATCATGCACCAGGACGCTAAAATAATAATCTACTGGAACTTTTATTATATTCACATTTAAACGTTATATAATCAATTTACAATGCATTTGCAATGACCCCGTTGTTTAGGATCAAGCACCAGGTTGCTAAAACAGTAGTCCACAGGAAATTCTTCTATATTCACATTTAAACGTTATAAAAACAATTTACAATGTATTTTCAATGACCCCGTCGTCCAGGATCATGCACCAGGTCGCTAAAATTATAATCTAGTGGAACTTTTTTGAATTTCGAACATTCAGTCTTTCAACAGAAATTCTGTTGCTTTTTCAATGACCCCCTTGTCTAGGATAATGCACCAGGACGCTAAAATAATAATCTACTGGAACTTTTTTTATATACACAATTAAACGTTATAAAAACAATTTACAGTGCATTTTCAATGGCCCCGTTGTCTAGGATCATGCACCAGGTCGCTAAAATCATAATCTAGTGGAACTTTTTTGAATTTCGAACACATAGTCTTTCAACAGAATTTCTGTTGCATTTTCAATGACCCCCTTGTCTAGGATCATGCACCAGGACGCTAAAATAATAATCTACTGTAACATTTTTTATATTCACATTTAAACGATATAAAAACAATTTACAATGTATTTTCAATGACCCCGTTGTTTATGATCAAGCACCAGGTTGCTAAAACAATAATCCACAGGAAATTTTTTTATATTCACATTTAAACGTTATAAAAACTATTTACAATGTATTTTCAATGACCCCGTTGTCTAGGATCATGCACCTGGACGCTAAAATAATAATCTACTGGAACTTTTTTTATATTGACATTTAAACGTTATATAATCAATTTACAATGCATTTGCAATGACCCCGTTGTTTAGGATCAAGCACCAGGTTGCTAAAACAGTAGTCCACAGGAAATTCTTCTATATTCACATTTAAACGTTATAAAAACAATTTACAATGTATTTTCAATGACCCCGTCGTCCAGGATCATGCACCAGGTCGCTAAAATTATAATCTAGTGGAACTTTTTGAATTTCGAACATTCAGTCTTTCAACAGAAATTCTGTTGCTTTTTCAATGAGCCCGGTGTCTAGGATCATGCACCAGGACGCTAAAATAAAAATCTACTGGACCTTTTTAGATATGCACAATTAAACGTTAGCAACACACGTTACAGTGCATTTTCAATGGCCCCGGTGTCTATGATCATGCACCAGGTCGCTAAAATCATAATCTAGTGGAACTTTTTTGAATTTCGAACACTCAGTCTTTCAACAGAAATTCTGTTGCATTTTCAATGACCCCCTTGTCTAGGATAATGCACCAGGACGCTAAAATAATAATCTACTGGAACTTTTTTTATATTCACATTTAAACGCTATAAAAACAATTTACAATGCATTTTCAATGACCCCGTTGTTTAGGATCAAGCACCAGGTTGCTAAAACAATAGTCCACAGGAAATTTTTCTATATTCACATTTAAACGTTATATAAACTATTTACATTGAATTTTCAATGCCCCCGTTGTCTAGGATCATGCACCTGGACGCTAAAATAATAATCTACTGGAACTTTTATTATATTCACATTTAAACGTTATATAATCAATTTACAATGCATTTGCAATGACCCCGTTGTTTAGGATCAAGCACCAGGTTGCTAAAACAGTAGTCCACAGGAAATTCTTCTATATTCACATTTAAACGTTATAAAAACAATTTACAATGTATTTTCAATGACCCCGTCGTCCAGGATCATGCACCAGGTCGCTAAAATTATAATCTAGTGGAACTTTTTTGAATTTCGAACATTCAGTCTTTCAACAGAAATTCTGTTGCTTTTTCAATGACCCCCTTGTCTAGGATAATGCACCAGGACGCTAAAATAATAATCTACTGGAACTTTTTTTATATACACAATTAAACGTTATAAAAACAATTTATAGTGCATTTTCAATGGCCCCGTTGTCTAGGATCATGCACCAGGTCGC
This sequence comes from Diplolepis rosae, assembly GCA_030998225.1. Lineage (NCBI taxonomy): Eukaryota > Metazoa > Arthropoda > Insecta > Hymenoptera > Diplolepididae > Diplolepis > Diplolepis rosae. Next base: position 872,123 of record JAPYXD010000739.1, read on the forward strand.
TAAAATCATAATCTAGTGGAACTTTTTTGAATTTCGAACACTCAGTCTTTCAACAGAAATTCTGTTGCATTTTCAATGACCCCCTTGTCTAGGATAATGCACCAGGACGCTAAAATAATAATCTACTGGAACTTTTTTTATATTCACATTTAAACGCTATAAAAACAATTTACAATGTATTTTCAATGACCCCGTTGTTTAGGATCAAGCACCAGGTTGCTAAAACAATAGTCCACAGGAAATTTTTCTATATTCACATTTAAACGTTATAAAAACAATTTACAATGTATTTTCAATGACCCCGTCGTCCAGGATCATGTACCAGGTCGCTAAAATGATAATATAATCGAACTTTTTGAAATTCGAACACTTAGTCTTTCAACAGAAATTCTGTTCCATTTTCAATGACCCCCTTGTCTAGGATCATGCACCAGGTCGCGAAAATAATAATCTACTGGAACTTTTATTATATTCACGTTTAAACGTTATAAAATCAATTTACAATGTATTTTCAATGACCCCGTCGTCCAGGATCATGCACCAGTTCGCTAAAATGATAATCTAATCGAACTTTTTTATATACACATTTAAACGTTATAAAAGCAATTTACAGTGCATTTTCAATGGCCCCTTTGTCTAGGATCATGCACCAGGTCGCTAAATTAATAATCTACTGGAAATTTTTTATATACACATTTAAACGTTATAAAAATAATTTACAGTGCATTTTCAATGGCCCCGTTGTCTAGGATCATGCACCAGGACGATAAAGTAATAATCTAATGGAGCATTTTTTGAAATTCAAACACTTAGTCTTTCAACAGAAATTCTATTGCATTTTCAATGACCCCCTTGTCTAGGATCATGCACCAGGACGCTAAAATAATAATCTAATGGAGCGTTTTTGAAATTCGAACACTTAGTCTTTCAACAGAAATTCTATTGCATTTTCAATGACCCCCTTGTCTAGGATCATGCACCAGGTCGCTAAAATAATAATCTACTGGAACTTTTATTATATTCACATTTAAACGTTATAAAAACAATTTACAATGCATTTTCAATGACCCCGTTGTTTAAGATCAAGCACCAGGTTGCTAAACTAATACTCCACAGGAAATTTTTCTATATTCACATTTAAACGTTATAAAAACAATTTACAGTGCATTTTCAATGGCCCCGTTGTCTAGGATCATGCACCAGGACGCTAAAATAATAATCTAATGGAGCATTTTTGAAATTCGAACACTTAGTCTTTCAACAGAAATTCTATTGCATTTTCAATGACCCCTTTGTCTAGGATCATGCACCAGGTCGCTAAATTAATAATGTACTGGAACTTTTTTATATACACATTTAAACGTTATAAAAGCAATTTACAGTGCATTTTCAATGGCCCCTTTGTCTAGGATCATGCACCAGGTCGCTAAATTAATAATCTACTGGAACTTTTTTATATACACATTTAAACGTTATAAAAGCAATTTACAGTGCATTTTCAATGGCCCCGTTGTCTAGGATCATGCACCAGGTCGCTAAAATTATAATCTATTGGAACTTTTTTGAAATTCAAACACTTAGTCTTTCAACAGAACTTCTGTTGCATTTTCAATGACCCCCTTGTCTAGGATCATGCACCAGGTCGCTAAAATAATAATCTACTGGAACTTTTATTATATTCACATTTAAACGTTATAAAAACAATTTACAATGCATTTTCAATGACCCCGTTGTTTAAGATCAAGCACCAGGTTGCTAAACTAATACTCCGCAGGAAATTTTTTTATATTCACATTTAAACGTTATATAATCAATTTACAATGCATTTTCAATGACCCCGTTGTTTAGGATCAAGCTCCAGGTTTCTAAAACAATACTCCACTGGAAATTTTTTTATATTCTCACTGTAACTTTTTAAAAAGAATTTACTTTGTATTTTCAATGACCCCTTTGTCTAGGATCATGCACCAGGACGCTAAAATAATAATCTACTGGAACTTTTTGAAATTCGAACACTTAGTTTTTCAACAGAAATTCTATTGCTTTTTCAATGACCCCTTCGTTTAGGATCATGCACCAGGTCGCTAAATTAATAATCTACTGGAACTTTTTTTATATACACAATTAAACGTTATAAAAACAATTTACAGTGCATTTTCAATGACCCCCTTGTCTAGAATCATGCACCAGGTCGCTAAAATTATAATCTAGTGGAACTTTTTTGAATTTCGAACACTCAGTCTTTCAACAGAAATTCTGTTGCTTTTTCAATGACCCCCTTGTCTAGGATAATGCACCAGGACGCTAAAATAATAATCTACTGGAACTTTTTTTATATTCACATTTAAACGCTATAAAAACAATTTACAATGCATTTTCAATGACCCCGTTGTTTAGGATCAAGCACCAGGTTGCTAAAAAAATAGTCCACAGGAAATTTTTCTATATTCACATTTAAACGTTATAAAAACAATTTACAATGTATTTTCAATGACCCCGTCGTCCAGGATCATGCACCAGGTCGCTAAAATTATAATCTAGTGGAACTTTTTTGAATTTCGAACACTCAGTCTTTCAACAGAAATTCTGTTGCTTTTTCAATGACCCCCTTGTCTAGGATAATGCACCAGGACGCTAAAATAATAATCTACTGGAACTTTTTTTATATTCACATTTAAACGCTATAAAAACAATTTACAATGCATTTTCAATGACCCCGTTGTTTAGGATGAAGCACCGGTTTGCTTAAACAATAGTCCACAGGAAATTTTTCTATATTCACATTTAAACGTTATAAAAACAATTTACAGTACATTTTCACTGACCCCGTCGTCCAGGATCATGCACCAGGTCGCTAAAATAATAATCTATTGTAACTTCTTTGAATTTCGAACACTTAGTCTTTCAACAGAAATTCTGTTGCATTTTCAATGACCCCGTAGTCTAGGATCATGCACCAGGACGCTAAAATAATAATCTACTGCAACTTTTTTTATATTCACATTTAAACGTTATAAAAACAATTTACAATGTATTTTCAATGACCCCGTCGTCCAGGATCATGCACCAGGTCGCTAAAATGATAATCTAATCGAACTTTTTTGAAATTCGAACACTTAGTCTTTCAACAGAAATTCTGTTGCATTTTCAATGACCCCCTTGTCTAGGATCATGCACCAGGTCGCTAAAATATTAATCTACTGGAACTTTTATTATATTCACATTTAAACGTTATAAAATCAATTTTCAATGTATTTTCAATGACCCCGTCGTCCAGGAACATGCACCAGGTCGCTAAAATGATAATCTAATGGAACTTTTTTAAATTCGAACACTTAGACTTTCAACAGAAATTCTGTTGCATTTTCAATGACCCCCTTGTCTAGGATCATGCACCAGGACGCTAAAATAATAATCTACTGGAACTTTTTTTATATTCACATTTAAACGCTATAAAAACAATTTACAATGCATTTTCAATGACCCCGTTGTTTAGGATCAAGCACCAGGTTGCTAAAACAATAGTCCACAGGAAATTTTTCTATATTCACATTTAAACGTTATAAAAACAATTTACAGTACATTTTCACTGACCCCGTCGTCCAGGATCATGCACCTGGACGCTAAAATAATAATCTACTGGAACTTTTTTTATATTCACATTTAAACGTAATAAAAACAATTTACAATGTATTTTCAATGACCCCGTCGTCCAGGATCATGCACCAGGTCGCTAAAATGATAATCTAATCGAACTTTTTTTGAAATTCGAACACTTAGTCTTTCAACAGAAATTCTGTTGCATTTTCAATGACCCCCTTGTCTAGGATCATGCACCAGGTCGCTAAAATATTAATCTACTGGAACATTTATTATATTCACATTTAAACGTTATAAAATCAATTTACAATGTATTTTCAATGACCCCGTCGTCCAGGAACATGCACCAGGTCGCTAAAATGATAATCTAATGGAACTTTTTTAAATTCGAACACTTAGACTTTCAACAGAAATTCTGTTGCATTTTCAATGACCCCCTTGTCTAGGATCATGCACCAGGACGCTAAAATAATAATCTACTGGAACTTTTTTTATATTCACATTTAAACGCTATAAAAACAATTTACAATGCATTTTCAATGACCCCGTTGTTTAGGATCAAGCACCAGGTTGCTAAAACAATAGTCCACAGGAAATTTTTCTATATTCACATTTAAACGTTATAAAAACAATTTACAGTACATTTTCACTGACCCCGTCGTCCAGGATCATGCACCAGGTCGCTAAAATGATAATCTAATCGAACTTTTTTGAAATTCGAACACTTAGTCTTTCAACAGAAATTCTGTTGCATTTTCAATGACCCCCTTGTCTAGGATCATGCACCAGGACGCTAAAATAATAATCTTCTGGAACTTTTTTTATATTCACATTTAAACGTTATAAAAACAATTTGCAATGTATTTTCAATGACCCCGTCGTCCAGGATCATGCACCAGGTCGCTAAAATTATAATCTAGTGGAACTATTTGAATTTCGAACACTCAGTCTTTCAACAGAAATTCTGTTGCTTTTTCAATGACCCCCTTGTCTAGGATAATGCACCAGGACGCTAAAATAATAATCTACTGGAACTTTTTTTATATTCACATTTAAACGCTATAAAAACAATTTACAATGCATTTTCAATGACCCCGTTGTTTAGGATCAAGCACCAGGTTGCTAAAACAATAGTCCACAGGAAATTTTTCTATATTCAGATTTAAACGTTATAAAAACAATTTACAATGTATTTTCAATGACCCCGTCGTCCAGGATCATGCACCAGGTCGCTAAAATGATAATCTAATCGAACTTTTTTGAAATTCGAACACTTAGTCTTTCAACAGAAATTCTGTTGCATTTTCAATGACCCCCTTGTCTAGGATCATGCACCAGGTCGCTAAAATATTAATCTACTGGAACTTTTATTATATTCACATTTAAACGTTATAAAATCAATTTACAATGTATTTTCAATGACCCCGTCGTCCAGGAACATGCACCAGGTCGCTAAAATGATAATCTAATGGAACTTTTTTGAAATTCGAACACTTAGTCTTTCAACAGAAATTCTGTTGCATTTTCAATGACCCCCTTGTCTAGGATCATGCACCAGGTCGCTAAAATAATAATCTACTGGAACTTTTATTATATTCACATTTAAACGTTATATAATCAATTTACAATGCATTTGCAATGACCCCGTTGTTTAGGATCAAGCACCAGGTTGCTAAAACAGTAGTCCACAGGAAATTCTTCTATATTCACATTTAAACGTTATATAATCAATTTACAATGCATTTGCAATGACCCCGTTGTTTAGGATCAAGCACCAGGTTGCTAAAACAATAGTCCACAGGAAATTTTTCTATATTCACATTTAAACGTTATAAAAACAATTTACAGTGCATTTTCACTGACCCCGTCGACCAGGATCATGCACCAGGTCGCTAAAATGATAATCTACTGGAACTTTTATTATATTCACATTTAAACGTTATATAATCAATTTACAATGTATTTTCAATGACCCCGTCGTCCAGGATCATGCACCAGGTCGCTAAAATGATAATCTAATCGAACTTTTTTGAAATTCGAACACTTAGTCTTTCAATAGAAATTCTGTTGCATTTTCAATGACCCCCTTGTCTAGGATCATGCACCAGGTCGCTAAAATATTAATCTACTGGAACTTTTATTATATTCACATTTAAACGTTATAAAATCAATTTACAATGTATTTTCAATGACCCCGTCGTCCAGGAACATGCACCAGGTCGCTAAAATGATAATCTAATGGAACTTTTTTGAAATTCGAACACTTAGTCTTTCAACAGAAATTCTGTTGCATTTTCAATGACCCCCTTGTCTAGGATCATGCACCAGGTCGCTAAAATAATAATCTACTGGAACTTTTATTATATTCACATTTAAACGTTATATAATCAATTTACAATGCATTTGCAATGACCCCGTTGTTTAGGATCAAGCACCAGGTTGCTAAAACAGTAGTCCACAGGAAATTCTTCTATATTCACATTTAAACGTTATATAATCAATTTACAATGCATTTGCAATGACCCCGTTGTTTAGGATCAAGCACCAGGTTGCTAAAACAATAGTCCACAGGAAATTTTTCTATATTCACAATTAAACGTTATAAAATCAATTTACAATGTATTTTCAATGACCCCGTCGTCCAGGATCATGCACCAGGTCGCTAAAATGATAATCTAATCGAACTTTTTTGAAATTCGAACACTTAGTCTTTCAATAGAAATTCTGTTGCATTTTCAATGACCCCCTTGTCTAGGATCATGCACCAGGTCGCTAAAGTATTAATCTACTGGAACTTTTATTATATTCACATTTAAACGCTGTAAAATCAATTTAGAATGTATTTTCAATGACCCCGTCGTCCAGGAACATGCACCAGGTCGCTAAAATGATAATCTAATGGAACTTTTTTTGAAATTCGAACACTTAGTCTTTCAACAGAAATTCTGTTGCATTTTCAATGACCCCCTTGTCTAGGATCATGCACCAGGTCGCTAAAATAATAATCTACTGGAACTTTTATTATATTCACATTTAAACGTTATATAATCAATTTACAATGCATTTGCAATGACCCCGTTGTTTAGGATCAAGCACCAGGTTGCTAAAACAGTAGTCCACAGGAAATTCTTCTATATTCACATTTAAACGTTATATAATCAATTTACAATGCATTTGCAATGACCCCGTTGTTTAGGATCAAGCACCAGGTTGCTAAAACAATAGTCCACAGGAAATTTTTCTATATTCACAATTAAACGTTATAAAAACAATTTACAATGTATTTTCAATGAACCCGTCGTCCAGGATCATGCACCAGGTCGCTAAAATGATAATCTAATCGAACTTTTTTGAAATTCGAACACTTAGTCTTTCAAAAGAATTTCTGTTTCATTTTCAATGACACCCTTGTCTAGGATCATGCACCAGGTCGCTAAAATATTAATCTACTGGAACTTTTATTATATTCACATTTAAACGTTATATAATCAATTTACAATGCATTTGCAATGACCCCGTTGTTTAGGATCAAGCACCAGGTTGCTAAAACAGTAGTCCACAGGAAATTCTTCTATATTCACATTTAAACGTTATATAATCAATTTACAATGCATTTGCAATGACCCCGTTGTTTAGGATCAAGCACCAGGTTGCTAAAACAATAGTCCACAGGAAATTTTTCTATATTCACAATTAAACGTTATAAAAACAATTTACAATGTATTTTCAATGAACCCGTCGTCTAGGATCATGCACCAGGTCGCTAAAATAATAATCTACTGGAACTTTTATTATATTCACATTTAAATGTTATATAATCAATTTACAATGCATTTGCAATGACCCCGTTGTTTAGGATCAAGCACCCGGTTGCTAAAACAGTAGTCCACAGGAAATTCTTCTATATTCACATTTAAACGTTATATAATCAATTTACAATGCATTTGCAATGACCCCGTTGTTTAGGATCAAGCACCAGGTTGTTAAAACAATAGTCCACAGGAAATTTTTCTATATTCACATTTAAACGTTATAAAAACAATTTACAGTGCATTTTCACTGACCCCGTCGACCAGGATCATGCACCAGGTCGCTAAAATGATAATCTACTGGAACTTTTATTATATTCACATTTAAACGTTATATAATCAATTTACAATGTATTTTCAATGACCCCGTCGTCCAGGATCATGCACCAGGTCGCTAAATTAATAATCTACTGGAACTTTTTTATATACACATTTAAACGTTATAAAAGCAATTTACAGTGCATTTTCAATGACCCCTTTGCCTAGGATCATGCACCAGGTCGCTAAATTAATAATCTACTGGAACTTTTTTATATACACATTTAAACGTTATAAAAGCAATTTACAGTGCATTTTCAATGGCCCCTTTGTCTAGGATCATGCACCAGGTCGCTAAATTAAAAAGCACCGGGAAATTTTTTATATACACATTTAAACGTTATAAAAGCAATTTACAGTGCATTTTCAATGGCCCCGTTGTCTAGGATCATGCACCAGGACGCTAAAATAATAATCTAATGGAGCATTTTTGAAATTCGAACACTTAGTCTTTCAACAGAAATTCTATTGCATTTTCAATGACCCCCTTGTCTAGGATCATGCACCAGGACGCTAAAATAATAATCTAATGGAGCGTTTTTGAAATTCGAACACTTAGTCTTTCAACAGAAATTCTATTGCATTTTCAATGACCCCCTTGTCTAGGATCATGCACCAGGTCACAAAAATAATAATCTACTGGAACTTTTATTATATTCACATTTAAACGTTATAAAAACAATTTACAATGCATTTTCAATGACCCCGTTGTTTAAGATCAAGCACCAGGTTGCTAAACTAATACTCCACAGGAAATTTATCTATATTCACATTTAAACGTTATAAAAACAATTTACAGTGCATTTTCAATGACCCCGTTGTCTAGGATCATGCACCAGGACGCTAAAATAATAATCTAATGGAGCATTTTTGAAATTCGAACACTTAGTCTTTCAACAGAAATTCTATTGCTTTTTCAATGACCCCTTTGTCTAGGATCATGCACCAGGTCGCTAAATTAATAATCTACTGGAACTTTTTTATATACACATTTAAACGTTATAAAAGCAATTTACAGTGCATTTTCAATGGCCCCGTTGTCTAGGATCATGCACCAGGTCGCTAAAATTATAATCTATTGGAACTTTTTTGAAATTCAAACACTTAGTCTTTCAACAGAACTTCTGTTGCATTTTCAATGACCCCCTTGTCTAGGATCATGCACCAGGTCGCTAAAATAATAATATACTGGAACTTTTATTATATTCACATTTAAACGTTATAAAAACAATTTACAATGCATTTTCAATGACCCCGTTGTTTAAGATCAAACACCAGGTTGCTAAACTAATACTCCGCAGGAAATTTTTTTATATTCACATTTAAACGTTATAAAAACAATTTAAAGTGCATTTTCAATGGCCCCGTTGTATAGGATCATGCACCAGGACGCTAAATTAATAATCTAATGGAACTTTTTTGAAATTCGAACACTTAGTTTTTCAACAGAAATTCTATTGCATTTTCAATGACCCATTCGTCTAGGATCATGCACCAGGTCGCTAAATTAATAATCTACTGGAACTTTTTTTATATACACAATTAAACGTTATAAAAACAATTTACAGTGCATTTTCAATGACCCCCTTGTCTAGAATCATGCACCAGGTCGCTAAAATTATAATCTAGTGGAACTTTTTTGAATTTCGAACACTCAGTCCTTCAACAGAAATTCTGTTGCTTTTTCAATGACCCCCTTGTCTAGGATAATGCACCAGGACGCTAAAATAATAATCTACTGGAACTTTTTTATATTCACATTTAAACGCTATAAAAACAATTTACAATGCATTTTCAATGACCCCGTTGTTTAGGATCAAGCACCAGGTTGCTAAAACAATAGTCCACAGGAAATTTTTCTATATTCACATTTAAACGTTATAAAAACAATTTACAATGTATTTTCAATGACCCCGTCGTCCAGGATCATGCACAAGGTCGCTAAAATTATAATCTAGTGGAACTTTTTTGAATTTCGAAAACTCAGTCTTTCAACAGAAATTCTGTTGCTTTTTCAATGACCCCCTTGTCTAGGATAATGCACCAGGACGCTAAAATAATAATCTACTGGAACTTTTTTTATATTCACATTTAAACGCTATAAAAACAATTTACAATGCATTTTCAATGACCCCGTTGTTTAGGATCAAGCACCAGGTTGCTAAAACAATCGTCCACAGGAAATTTTTCTACATTCAGATTTAAACGTTATAAAAACAATTTACAATGTATTTTCAATGACCCCGTCGTCCAGGATCATGCACCAGGTAGCTAAAATGATAATCTAATCGAACTTTTTTGAAATTCGAACACTTAGTCTTTCAACAGAAATTCTGTTGCATTTTCAATGACCCCCTTGTCTAGGATCATGCACCAGGTCGCTAAAATATTAATCTACTGGAACTTTTATTATATTCACATTTAAACGTTATAAAATCAATTTACAATGAATTTTCAATGACCCCGTCGTCCAGGAACATGCACCAGGTCGCTAAAATGATAATCTAATGGAACTTTTTTGAAATTCGAACACTTAGACTTTCAACAGAAATTCTGTTGCATTTTCAATGACCCCCTTGTCTAGGATCATGCACCAGGTCGCTAAAATAATAATTTACTGGAACTTTTATTATATTCACATTTAAACGTTATATAATCAATTTACAATGCATTTGCAATGACCCCGTTGTTTAGGATCAAGCACCAGGTTGCTAAAACAATAGTCGAAAGGAAATTTTTCTATATTCACATTTAAACGTTATAAAAACAATTTACAATGTATTTTCAATGACCCCGTCGTCCAGGATCATGCACCAGGTCGCTAAAATGATAATCTAATCGAACTTTTTTGAAATTCGAACACTTAGTCTTTCAACAGAAATTCTGTTGCATTTTCAATGACCCCCTTGTCTAGGATCATGCACCAGGTCGCTAAAATATTAATCTACTGGAACTTTTATTATATTCACATTTAAACGTTATAAAATCAATTTACAATGTATTTTCAATGACCCCGTCGTCCAGGAACATGCACCAGGTCGCTAAAATGATAATCTAATGGAACTATTTTGAAATTCGAACACTTAGTCTCTCAACAGCAATCCCGTCGCATCTTCAATGACCCCCTTGTCTAGGATCATGCACCAGGTCCCTAAAATAATAATCTACTGGAACTTTTATTATATTCACATTTAAACGTTATATAATCAATTTACAATGCATTTGCAATGACCCCGTTGTTTAGGATCAAGCACCAGGTTGCTAAAACAGTAGTCCACAGGAAATTCTTCTATATTGACATTTAAACGTTATATAATCAATTTACAATGCATTTGCAATGACCCCGTTGTTTAGGATCAAGCACCAGGTTGCTAAAACAATAGTCCACAGGAAATTTTTCTATATTCACATTTAAACGTTATAAAAACAATTTACAGTGCATTTTCACTGACCCCGTCGACCAGGATCATGCACCAGGTCGCTAAAATGATAATCTACTGGAACTTTTATTATATTCACATTTAAACGTTATATAATCAATTTACAGTGCATTTTCACTGACCCCGTCGACCAGGATCATGCACCAGGTCGCTAAAATGATAATCTACTGGAACTTTTATTATATTCACATTTAAACGTTATAAAATCAATTTACAATGTATTTTCAATGACCCCGTCGTCCAGGAACATGCACCAGGTCGCTAAAATGATAATCTAATGGAACTTTTTTGAAATTCGAACACTTAGTCTTTCAACAGAAATTCTGTTGCATTTTCAATGACCCCCTTGTCTAGGATCAAGCACCAGGTTGCTAAAACAATAGTCCACAGGAAATTTTTCTATATTCACAATTAAACGTTATAAAATCAATTTACAATGTATTTTCAATGACCCCGTCGTCCAGGATCATGCACCAGGTCGCTAAAATAATAATCTACTGGAACTTTTATTATATTCACATTTAAACGTTATATAATCAATTTACAATGCATTTGCAATGACCCCGTTGTTTAGGATCAAGCACCAGGTTGCTAAAACAGTAGTCCACAGGAAATTCTTCTATATTCACATTTAAACGTTATATAATCAATTTACAATGCATTTGCAATGACCCCGTTGTTTAGGATCAAGCACCAGGTTGCTAAAACAATAGTCCACAGGAAATTTTTCTATATTCACATTTAAACGTTATAAAAACAATTTACAGTGCATTTTCACTGACATCGTCGACCAGGATCATGCACCAGGTCGCTAAAATGATAATCTACTGGAACTTTTATTATATTCACATTTAAACGTTATATAATCAATTTACAATGTATTTTCAATGACCCCGTCGTCCAGGATCATGCACCAGGTCGCTAAAATGATAATCTAATCGAACTTTTTGAAATTCGAACACTTAGTCTTTCAACAGAAATTCTGTTGCATTTTCAATGGCCCCGTTGTCTAGGATCATGCACCAGGCCGCTAAAATTATAATCTAGTGGAACTTTTTTGAATTTCGAACACTCAGTCTTTCAACAGAAATTCTGTTGCATTTTCAATGTCCCCCTTGTCTAAGATAATGCACCAGGACGCTAAAATAATAATCCACTGGAACATTTTTTATATTCACATTTAAACGCTATAAAAACTATTTACAATGCATTTTCAATGACCCCGTTGTCTAGGATCATGCACCAGGACGCTAAAATAATAATCTAATGCAGCATTTTTGAAATTCGAACACTTAGTCTTTCAACAGAAATTCTATTGTATTTTCAATGACCCCTTTGTCTAGGATCATGCACCAGGTCGCTAAATTAATAATCTACTGGAACTTTTTTATATACACATTTAAACGTTATAAAAGCAATTTACAGTGCATTTTCAATGGCCCCTTTGTCTAGGATCATGCACCAGGTCGCTAAATTAATAATCTACTGGAAATTTTTTATATACACATTTAAACGTTATAAAAGCAATTTACAGTGCATTTTCAATGACCCCGTTGTCTAGTATCATGCACCTGGACGCTAAAATAATAATCTAATGGAGCATTTTTGACATTCGAACACTTAGTCTTTCAACAGAAATTCTATTGCATTTTCAATGACCCCCTTGACTAGGATCATGCACCAGGACGCTAAAATAATAATCTAATGGAGCGTTTTTGACATTCGAACACTTAGTCTTTCAACAGAAATTCTATTGCATTTTCAATGACCCCCTTGTCTAGGATCATGCACCAGGTCGCTAAAATAATAATCTACTGGAACTTATATTATATTCACATTTAAACGTTATAAAAACAATTTCCAGTGCATTTTCAATGACCCCGTTGTCTAGGATCATGCACCTGGACGCTAAAATAATAATCTAATGGAGCATTTTTGACATTCGAACACTTAGTCTTTCAACAGAAATTCTATTGCATTTTCAATGACCCCCTTGACTAGGATCATGCACCAGGACGCTAAAATAATAATCTAATGGAGCGTTTTTGACATTCGAACACTTAGTCTTTCAACAGAAATTATATTGCATTTTCAATGACCCCCTTGTCTAGGATCATGCACCAGGTTGCTAAAGTAATAATCAACTGGAACTTTTTTATATACACATTTAAACGTTATAAAAGCAATTTACAGTGCATTTTCAATGGCCCCTTTGTCTAGGATCATGCACCAGGTCGCTAAATTAATACTCCACAGGAAATTTTTCTATATTCACATTTAAACGTTATAAAAACAATTTCCACTGCATTTTCAATGTCCCCGTTGTCTAGGATCATGCACCTGGACGCTAAAATAATAATCTAATGGAGCATTTTTGAAATTCGAACACTTAGTCTTTCAACAGAAATTCTATTGCATTTTCAATGACCCCTTTGTCTAGGATCATGCACCAGGTCGCTAAATTAATAATCTACTGGAACTTTTTTATATACACATTTAAACGTTATAAAAGCAATTTACAGTGCATTTTCAATGGCCCCTTTGTCTAGGATCATGCACCATGTCGCTAAATTAATAATCTACGGGAACTTTTTTATATACACATTTAAACGTTATAAAAGCAATTTACAGTGTGATTTTCAATGGCCCCGTTGTCTAGGATCATGCACCAGGTCGCTAAAATTATAATCTATTGGAACTTTTTTGAAATTCAAACACTTAGTCTTTCAACAGAACTTCTGTTGCATTTTCAATGACCCCCTTGTCTAGGATCTGGCACCAGGTCGATAAAATAATAATCTAATGTAAATTTTTTTGTATTAAAATTTAAACGTTATAAAAACAATGTACAATGCATTTACAATGCCCCCGTTGTTTAAGATCAAGCACCAGGTTGCTAAACTAATACTCCGCAGGAAATTTTTTTATATTCACATTTAAACGTTATATAATCAATTTACAATGCATTTTCAATGACCCCGTTGTCTAGGATCAAGCACCAGGTTGCTAAAACAATACTCCACTGGAAATTTTTTTATATTCACATTTAAACGTTATAAAAACAATTTACAATGCATTTTCAATGACCCCGTTGTCTAGGATCATGCACCAGGACGCTAAAATAATAATCTAATGGAACTTTTTTGAAATTCGAACACTTAGTTTTTCAACAGAAATTCTATTGCATTTTCAATGACCCCTTCGTCTAGGATCATGCACCAGGTCGCTAAATTAATAATCTACTGGAACTTTTTTTATATACACAATTAAACGTTATAAAAACAATTTACAGTGCATTTTCAATGACCCCCTTGTCTAGAATCATGCACCAGGTCGCTAAAATTATAATCTAGTGGAACTTTTTTGAATTTCGAACACTCAGTCTTTCAACAGAAATTCTGTTGCTTTTTCAATGACCCCCTTGTCTAGGATAAAGCACCAGGACGCTAAAATAATAATCTACTGGAACTTTTTTATATTCACATTTAAACGCTATAAAAACAATTTACAATGCATTTTCAATGACCCCGTTGTTTAGGATCAAGCACCAGGTTGCTAAAACAATAGTCCACAGGAAATTTTTCTATATTCACATTTAAACGTTATAAAAACAATTTACAATATATTTTCAATGACCCCGTCGTCCAGGATCATGCACCAGGTCGCTAAAATTATAATCTAGTGGAACTTTTTGAATTTCGAACACTCAGTCTTTCAACAGAAATTCTGTTGCTTTTTCAATGACCCCCTTGTCTAGGATAATGCACCAGGACGCTAAAATAATAATCTACTGGAACTTTTTTTATGTTCACATTTAAACGCTCTAAAAACAATTTCCAATGCATTTTCAATGACCCCGTTGTTTAGGATCAAGCACCAGGTTGCTAAAACAATAGTCCACAGGAAATTTTTCTATATTCAGATTTAAACGTTATAAAAACAATTTACAATGTATTTTCAATGACCCCGTCGTCCAGGATCATGCACCAGGCCGCTAAAATGATAATCTAATCGAACTTTTTTGAAATTCGAACACTTAGTCTTTCAACAGAAATTCTGTTGCATTTTCAAAGACCCCCTTGTCTAGGATCATGCACCAGGTCGCTAAAATATTAATCTACTGGAACTTTTATTATATTCACATTTAAACGTTATAAAATCAATTTACAATGTATTTTCAATGACCCCGTCGTCCAGGAACATGCACCAGGTCGCTAAAATGATAATCTAATGGAACTTTTTGAAATTCGAACACTTAGTCTTTCAACAGAAATTAGGTTTCCTTGTCAATGACCCCCTTGTCTAGGATCCTGCACCAGGTCGCTAAAATAATAATTTACTGGAACTTTTATTATATTCACATTTAAACGTTATATAATCAATTTACAATGCATTTGCAATGACCCCGTTGTTTAGGATCAAGCACCAGGTTGCTAAAACAATAGTCCACAGGAAATTTTTCTATATTCACATTTAAACGTTATAAAAACAATTTACAATGTATTTTCAATGACCCCGTCGTCCAGGATCATGCACCAGGTCGCTAAAATGATAATCTAATCGAACTTTTTGAAATTCGAACACTTAGTCTTTCAACAGAAATTCTGTTGCATTTTCAATGACCCCCTTGTCTAGGATCATGCACCAGGTCGCTAAAATATTAATCTACTGGAAACTTTATTATATTCACATTTAAACGTTATAAAATCAATTTACAATGTATTTTCAATGACCCCGTCGTCCAGGAACATGCACCAGGTCGCTAAAATGATAATCTAATGGAACTTTTTTGAAATTCGAACACTTAGTCTTTCAACAGAAATTCTGTTGCATTTTCAATGACCCCCTTGTCTAGGATCATGCACCAGGTCGCTAAAATAATAATCTACTGGAACTTTTATTATATTCACATTTAAACGTTATATAATCAATTTACAATGCATTTACAATGACCCCGTTGTTTAGGATCAAGCACCAGGTTGCTAAAACAGTAGTCCACAGGAAATTCTTCTATATTCACATTTAAACGTTATATAATCAATTTACAATGCATTTGCAATGACCCCGTTGTTTAGGATCAAGCACCAGGTTGCTAAAACAATAGTACACAGGAAATTTTTCTATATTCACATTTAAACGTTATAAAAACAATTTACAGTGCATTTTCACTGACCCCGTCGACCAGGATCATGCACCAGGTCGCTAAAATGATAATCTACTGGAACTTTTATTATATTCACATTTAAACGTTATACAATCAATTTACAATGTATTTTCAATGACCCCGTCGTCCAGGATCATGCACCAGGTCGCTAAAATGATAATCTAATCGAACTTTTTGAAATTCGAACACTTAGTCTTTCAATAGAAATTCTGTTGCATTTTCAATGACCCCCTTATCTAGGATCATGCACCAGGTCGCTAAAATAATAATCTACTGGAACTTTTATTATATTCACATTTAAACGTTATATAATCAATTTACAATGCATTTGCAATGACCCCGTTGTTTAGGATCAAGCACCAGGTTGCTAAAACAGTAGTCCACAGGAAATTCTTCTATATTCACATTTAAACGTTATATAATCAATTTACAATGCATTTGCAATGACCCCGTTGTTTAGGATCAAGCACCAGGTTGCTAAAACAATAGTCCACAGGAAATTTTTCTATATTCACATTTAAACGTTATAAAAACAATTTACAGTGCATTTTCACTGACCCCGTCGACCAGGATCATGCACAAGGTCGCTAAAATGATAATCTACTGGAACTTTTATTATATTCACATTTAAACGTTATATAATCAATTTACAATGTATTTTCAATGACCCCGTCGTCCAGGATCATGCACCAGGTCGCTAAAATGATAATCTAATCGAACTTTTTTGAAATTCGAACACTTAGTCTTTCAACAGAAATTCTGTTGCATTTTCAATGGCCCCGTTGTCTAGGATCATGCACCAGGCCGCTAAAATTATAATCTAGTGGAACTTTTTTGAATTTCGAACACTCAGTCTTTCAACAGAAATTCTGTTGCATTTTCAATGTCCCCCTTGTCTAGGATAATGCACCAGGACGCTAAAATAATAATCCACTGGAACATTTTTTATATTCACATTTAAACGCTATAAAAACTATTTACAATGCATTTTCAATGACCCCGTTGTCTAGGATCATGCACCAGGACGCTAAAATAATAATCTAATGCAGCATTTTTTGAAATTCGAACACTTAGTCTTTCAACAGAAATTCTATTGTATTTTCAATGACCCCTTTGTCTAGGATCATGCACCAGGTCGCTAAATTAATAATCTACTGGAACTTTTTTATATACACATTTAAACGTTATAAAAGCAATTTACAGTGCATTTTCAATGGCCCCTTTGTCTAGGATCATGCACCAGGTCGCTAAATTAATAATCTACTGGAAATTTTTTATATACACATTTAAACGTTATAAAAGCAATTTACAGTGCATTTTCAATGGCCCCGTTGTCTAGGATCATGCACCTGGACGCTAAAATAATAATCTAATGGAGCATTTTTGACATTCGAACACTTAGTCATTCAACAGAAATTCTATGGCATTTTCAATGACCCCATTGACTAGGATCATGCACCAGGACGCTAAAATAATAATCTAATGGAGCGTTTTTGACATTCGAACACTTAGTCTTTCAACAGAAATTCTATTGCATTTTCAATGACCCCCTTGTCTAGGATCATGCACCAGGTCGCTAAAATAATAATCTACTGGAACTTATATTATATTCACATTTAAACGTTATAAAAACAATTTACAATGCATTTTCAATGACCCCGTTGTTTAAGATCAAGCACCAGGTTGCTAAACTAATACTCCACAGGAAATTTTTCTATATTCACATTTAAGCGCTATAAAAACAATTTACAGTGCATTTTCAATGGCCCCGTTGTCTAGGATCATGCACCAGGTCGCTAAAATAATAATCTAATGGAGCATTTTTGAAATTCGAACACTTAGTCTTTCAACAGAAATTCTATTGCATTTTCAATGACCCCTTTGTCTAGGATCATGCACCAGGTCGCTAAATTAATAATCTACTGGAACTTTTTTATATACACATTTAAACGTTATAAAAGCAATTTACAGTGCATTTTCAATGGCCCCTTTGTCTAGGATCATGCACCATGTCGCTAAATTAATAATCTACGGGAACTTTTTTATATACACATTTAAACGTTATAAAAGCAATTTACAGTGTGATTTTCAATGGCCCCGTTGTCTAGGATCATGCACCAGGTCGCTAAAATAATAATCTACTTGAACTTTTTTGAAATTCAAACACTTAGTCTTTCAACAGAATTTCTGTTGCATTTTCAATGACCCCCTTGTCTAGGATCATGCACCAGGTCGCTAAAATAATAATCTACTGTAACTTTTTTTATATTCACATTTAAACGCTATAAAAACAATTTACAATGCATTTTCAATGACCCCGTTGTTTAAGATCAAGCACCAGGTTGCTAAACTAATACTCCGCAGGAAATTTTTTTATATTCACATTTAAACGTTATATAATCAATTTACAATGCATTTTCAATGACCCCGTTGTATAGGATCAAGCACCAGGTTGCTAAAACAATACTCCACTGGAAATTTTTTTATATTCACATTTAAACGTTATAAAAACAATTTACAATGCATTTTCAATGACCCCGTTGTCTAGGATCATGCACCAGGACGCTAAAATAATAATCTACTGGAACTTTTTTGAAATTCGAACACTTAGTTTTTCAACAGAAATTCTATTGCATTTTCAATGACCCCTTCGTCTAGGATCATGCACCAGGTCGCTAAATTAATAATCTACTGGAACTTTTTTTATATACACAATTAAACGTTATAAAAACAATTTACAGTGCATTTTCAATGACCCCCTTGTCTAGAATCATGCACCAGGTCGCTAAAATTATAATCTAGTGGAACTTTTTTGAATTTCGAACACTCAGTCTTTCAACAGAAATTCTGTTGCTTTTTCAATGACCCCCTTGTCTAGGATAAAGCACCAGGACGCTAAAATAATAATCTACTGGAACTTGTTTTATATTCACATTTAAACGCTATAAAAACAATTTACAATGCATTTTCAATGACCCCGTTGTTTAGGATCAAGCACCAGGTTGCTAAAACAATAGTCCACAGGAAATTTTTCTATATTCACATTTAAACGTTATAAAAACAATTTACAATATATTTTCAATGACCCCGTCGTCCAGGATCATGCACCAGGTCGCTAAAATTATAATCTAGTGGAACTTTTTTGAATTTCGAACACTCAGTCTTTCAACAGAAATTCTGTTGCTTTTTCAATGACCCCCTTGTCTAGGATAATGCACCAGGACGCTAAAATAATAATCTACTGGAACTTTTTTATGTTCACATTTAAACGCTATAAAAACAATTTACAATGCATTTTCAATGACCCCGTTGTTTAGGATCAAGCACCAGGTTGCTAAAACAATAGTCCACAGGAAATTTTTCTATATTCAGATTTAAACGTTATAAAAACAATTTACAATGTATTTTCAATGACCCCGTCGTCCAGGATCATGCACCAGGTCGCTAAAATGATAATCTAATCGAACTTTTTGAAATTCGAACACTTAGTCTTTCAACAGAAATTCTGTTGCATTTTCAAAGACCCCCTTGTCTAGGATCATGCACCAGGTCGCTAAAATATTAATCTACTGGAACTTTTATTATGTTCACATTTAAACGTTATAAAATCAATTTACAATGTATTTTCAATGACCCCGTCGTCCAGGAACATGCACCAGGTCGCTAAAATGATAATCTAATGGAACTTTTTTGAAATTCGAACACTTAGTCTTTCAACAGAAATTCTGTTGCATTTTCAATGACCCCCTTGTCTAGGATCATGCACCAGGTCGCTAAAATAATAATTTACTGGAACTTTTATTATATTCACATTTAAACGTTATATAATCAATTTACAATGCATTTGCAATGACCCCGTTGTTTAGGATCAAGCACCAGGTTGCTAAAACAATAGTCCACAGGAAATTTTTCTATATTCACATTTAAACGTTATAAAAACAATTTACAATGTATTTTCAATGACCCCGTCGTCCAGGATCATGCACCAGGTCGCTAAAATGATAATCTAATCGAACTTTTTGAAATTCGAACACTTAGTCTTTCAACAGAAATTCTGTTGCATTTTCAATGACCCCCTTGTCTAGGATCATGCACCAGGTCGCTAAAATATTAATCTACTGGAAACTTTATTATATTCACATTTAAACGTTATAAAATCAATTTACAATGTATTTTCAATGACCCCGTCGTCCAGGAACATGCACCAGGTCGCTAAAATGATAATCTAATGGAACTTTTTTGAAATTCGAACACTTAGTCTTTCAACAGAAATTCTGTTGCATTTTCAATGACCCCCTTGTCTAGGATCATGCACCAGGTCGCTAAAATAATAATCTACTGGAACTTTTATTATATTCACATTTAAACGTTATATAATCAATTTACAATGCATTTACAATGACCCCGTTGTTTAGGATCAAGCACCAGGTTGCTAAAACAGTAGTCCACAGGAAATTCTTCTATATTCACATTTAAACGTTATATAATCAATTTACAATGCATTTGCAATGACCCCGTTGTTTAGGATCAAGCACCAGGTTGCTAAAACAATAGTACACAGGAAATTTTTCTATATTCACATTTAAACGTTATAAAAACAATTTACAGTGCATTTTCACTGACCCCGTCGACCAGGATCATGCACCAGGTCGCTAAAATGATAATCTACTGGAACTTTTATTATATTCACATTTAAACGTTATACAATCAATTTACAATGTATTTTCAATGACCCCGTCGTCCAGGATCATGCACCAGGTCGCTAAAATGATAATCTAATCGAACTTTTTGAAATTCGAACACTTAGTCTTTCAATAGAAATTCTGTTGCATTTTCAATGACCCCCTTATCTAGGATCATGCACCAGGTCGCTAAAATAATAATCTACTGGAACTTTTATTATATTCACATTTAAACGTTATATAATCAATTTACAATGCATTTGCAATGACCCCGTTGTTTAGGATCAAGCACCAGGTTGCTAAAACAGTAGTCCACAGGAAATTCTTCTATATTCACATTTAAACGTTATATAATCAATTTACAATGCATTTGCAATGACCCCGTTGTTTAGGATCAAGCACCAGGTTGCTAAAACAATAGTCCACAGGAAATTTTTCTATATTCACAATTAAACGTTATAAAATCAATTTACAATGTATTTTCAATGACCCCGTCGTCCAGGATCATGCACCAGGTCGTTAAAATGATAATCTAATCGAACTTTTTTGAAATTCGAACACTTAGTCTTTCAATAGAAATTCTGTTGCATTTTCAATGACCCCCTTGTCTAGGATCATGCACCAGGTCGCTAAAATATTAATCTACTGGAACTTTTATTATATTCACATTTAAACGTTATAAAATCAATTTACAATGTATTTTCAATGACCCCGTCGTCCAGGAACATGCACCAGGTCGCTAAAATGATAATCTAATGGAACTTTTTGAAATTCGAACACTTAGTCTTTCAACAGAAATTCTGTTGCATTTTCAATGACCCCCTTGTCTAGGATCATGCACCAGGTCGCTAAAATAATAATCTACTGGAACTTTTATTATATTCACATTTAAACGTTATATAATCAATTTACAATGCATTTGCAATGACCCCGTTGTTTAGGATCAAGCACCAGGTTGCTAAAACAGTAGTCCACAGGAAATTCTTCTATATTCACATTTAAACGTTATATAATCAATTTACAATGCATTTGCAATGACCCCGTTGTTTAGGATCAAGCACCAGGTTGCTAAAACAATAGTCCACAGGAAATTTTTCTATATTCACAATTAAACGTTATAAAAACAATTTACAGTGCATTTTCACTGACCCCGTCGACCAGGATCATGCACCAGGTCGCTAAAATGATAATCTAATGGAACTTTTTTGAAATTCGAACACTTAGTCTTTCAACAGAAATTCTGTTTCATTTTCAATGACCCCCTTGTCTAGGATCATGCACCAGGTCGCTAAAATATTAATCTACTGGAACTTTTAATATATTCACATTTAAACGTTATAAAATCAATTTACAATGTATTTTCAATGACCCCGTCGTCCAGGAACATTCACCAGGTCGCTAAAATGATAATCTAATGGAACTTTTTTGAAATTCGAAAACTTAGTCTTTCAACAGAAATTCTCTTGTATTTTCAATGACCCCCTTGTCTAGGATCATGCACCAGGTCGCTAAAATAATAATCTACTGGAACTTTTATTATATTCACATTTAAATGTTATATAATCAATTTACAATGCATTTGCAATGACCCCGTTGTTTAGGATCAAGCACCAGGTTGCTAAAACAGTAGTCGACAGGAAATTCTTCTATATTCACATTTAAACGTTATATAATCAATTTACAATGCATTTGCAATGACCCCGTTGTTTAGGATCAAGCACCAGGTTGCTAAAACAATAGTCCACAGGAAATTTTTTGTATATTCACATTTAAACGTTATAAAAACAATTTACAGTGCATTTTCACTGACCCCGTCAACCAGGATCATGCACCAGGTCGCTAAAATGATAATCTACTGGAACTTTTATTATATTCACATTTAAACGTTATATAATCAATTTACAATGTATTTTCAAAGACCCCGTCGTCCAGGATCATGCACCAGGTCGCTAAAATGATAATCTAATCGAACTTTTTTGAAATTCGAACACTTAGTCTTTCAACAGAAATTCTGTTGCATTTTCAATGACCCCCTTGTCTAGGATCATGCACCAGGTCGATAAAATATTAATCTACTGGAACTTTTATTATATTCACATTTAAACGTTATAAAATCAATTTACAATGTATTTTCAATGAATCCCGTCGTCCAGGAACATGCACCAGGTCGCTAAAATGATAATCTAATGGAACTTTTTTGAAATTCGAACACTTAGTCTTTCAACAGAAATTCTGTTGCATTTTCAATGACCCCCTTGTCTGGGATCATGCACCAGGTCGCTAAAATAATAATCTACTGGATCTTTTTTTATATTCACATTTAAACGCTATAAAAATTATTTACAATGCATTTGCAGTGACCCCGTTGTTTAGGATCAAGCACCAGGTTGCAAAAACAGTAGTCCACAGGAAATTCTTCTATATTCACATTTAAACGTTATATAATCAATTTACAATGCATTTGCAATGACCCCGTTGTTTAGGATCAAGCACCATGTTGCTAAAACAATAGTCCACAGGAAATTTTTCTATATTCACATTTAAACGTTATAAAACAATTTACAGTGCATTTTCACTGACCCCGTCGACCAGGATCATGCACCAGGTCGCTAAAATGATAATCTACTGGAACTTTTATTATATTCACATTCAAACGTTATATAATCAATTTACAATGTATTTTCAATGACCCCGTCGTCCAGGAACATGCACCAGGTCGCTAAAATGATAATCTAATGGAACTTTTTTGAAATTCGAACACTTAGTCTTTCAACAGAAATTCTGTTGCATTTTCAATGACCCCCTTGTCTAGGATCATGCACCAGGTCGCTAAAATAATAATCTACTGGAACTTTTATTATATTCACATTTAAATGTTATATAATCAATTTACAATGCATTTGCAATGACCCCGTTGTTTAGGATCAAGCACCAGGTTGCTAAAACAGTAGTCGACAGGAAATTCTTCTATATTCACATTTAAACGTTATATAATCAATTTACAATGCATTTGCAATGACCCCGTTGTTTAGGATCAAGCACCAGGTTGCTAAAACAATAGTCCACAGGAAATTTTTTGTATATTCACATTTAAACGTTATAAAAACAATTTACAGTGCATTTTCACTGACCCCGTCAACCAGGATCATGCACCAGGTCGCTAAAATGATAATCTACTGGAACTTTTATTATATTCACATTTAAACGTTATATAATCAATTTACAATGTATTTTCAAAGACCCCGTCGTCCAGGATCATGCACCAGGTCGCTAAAATGATAATCTAATCGAACTTTTTGAAATTCGAACACTTAGTCTTTCAACAGAAATTCTGTTGCATTTTCAATGACCCCCTTGTCTAGGATCATGCACCAGGTCGATAAAATATTAATCTACTGGAACTTTTATTATATTCACATTTAAACGTTATAAAATCAATTTACAATGTATTTTCAATGAATCCCGTCGTCCAGGAACATGCACCAGGTCGCTAAAATGATAATCTAATGGAACTTTTTTGAAATTCGAACACTTAGTCTTTCAACAGAAATTCTGTTGCATTTTCAATGACCCCCTTGTCTGGGATCATGCACCAGGTCGCTAAAATAATAATCTACTGGATCTTTTTTTATATTCACATTTAAACGCTATAAAAATAATTTACAATGCATTTGCAGTGACCCCGTTGTTTAGGATCAAGCACCAGGTTGCAAAAACAGTAGTCCACAGGAAATTCTTCTATATTCACATTTAAACGTTATATAATCAATTTACAATGCATTTGCAATGACCCCGTTGTTTAGGATCAAGCACCATGTTGCTAAAACAATAGTCCACAGGAAATTTTTCTATATTCACATTTAAACGTTATAAAACAATTTACAGTGCATTTTCACTGACCCCGTCGACCAGGATCATGCACCAGGTCGCTAAAATGATAATCTACTGGAACTTTTATTATATTCACATTCAAACGTTATATAATCAATTTACAATGTATTTTCAATGACCCCGTCGTCCAGGAACATGCACCAGGTCGCTAAAATGATAATCTAATGGAACTTTTTGAAATTCGAACACTTAGTCTTTCAACAGAAATTCTGTTGCATTTTCAATGACCCCCTTGTCTAGGATCATGCACCAGGTCGCTAAAATAATAATCTACTGGAACTTTTATTATATTCACATTTAAACGTTATATAATCAATTTACAATGCATTTGCCATGACCCCGTTGTTTAGGATCAAGCACCAGGTTGCTAAAACAGTAGTCCACAGGAAATTCTTCTATATTCACATTTAAACGTTATATAATCAATTTACAATGCATTTGCAATGACCCCGTTGTTTAGGATCAAGTACCAGGTTGCTAAAACAATAGTCCACAGGAAATTTTTCTATATTCACATTTAAACGTTATAAAAACAATTTACAGTGCATTTTCACTGACCCCGTCGACCAGGATCATGCACCAGGTCGCTAAAATAATAATCTACTGGATCTTTTTTTATATTCACATTTAAACGCTATAAAAATAATTTACAAGGCATTTTCAATGACCCCGTTGTTTAGGCTCAAGCACCAGGTTGCTAAAATAATACTCCACAGGAAATTTTTTTATATTCACATTTAAACGATATAAAAACAATTTACAGTGGATTTTCAATGGCCCCGTTGTCTATGATCAAGCACCAGGTTGCTAAAACAATACTCCACAGGAAATTTTTTTATTTTCACATTTATATGTTATAAAAGCAATTTACAATGAATTTTCAATGACCCCGTCGTCCAGGATCATGCACCAGGTCGCTAAAATGATAATCTAATGAAACTTTTATTATATTCCCATTCAAACGTTATAAAAACAATTTACAATGCATTTTCAATGACCCCGTTGTTTAGTATTAAGAACCAGGTAGCTAAAATAATAATCTAATATAACTTTTTTTATATTCACATTTAAACTTTATAAAAAAAATTTACAGTGTATTTTCAATGTCACCGTTGTCTAGGATCAATAACAAGGTTTCTAAAACAATACTCCACATGAAATTTTTTATATTCACATTTAACCGTTTTAAAAACAATTTACAATGCATTTTCAATGACCCCGTTGTTTACGATCAAGCACCAGGTTGCTAAAACAATACTCCACAGGAAATTTTTTTATATTCACATTTAAACGCTATAAAAACAATTTACAATGCATTTTCAATGACCCCGTTGTTTAGGATCAAGCACCAGGTTGCTAATATAATAATCTACTGGAACTTTTTTTATATTCACATTTAAACGTTATAAAAACAATTTACAGTGGATTTCCAATGTACCCGTTGTCTAGGATCATGCACCAGGTCGCTAAAATGATAATCTAATCGAACTTTTTTGAAATTCGAACACTTAGGCTTTCAACAGAAATTCTGTTGCATTTTCAATGACCCCCTTGTCCAGGATCATGCACCAGGTCGCTAAAATATTAATCTACTGGAACTTTTATTATATTCACATTTAAACGTTATAAAATCAATTTACAATGTATTTTCCATGACCCCGTCGTCCAGGAACATGCACCAGGTCGCTAAAATGATAATCTAATGGAACTTTTTTGAAATTCGAACACTTAGTCTTTCAACAGAAATTCTGTTGCATTTTCAATGACCCCCTTGTCTAGGATCATGCACCAGGTCGCTAAAATAATAATCAAATGGATCTTTTTTTATATTCACATTTAAACGCTATGAAAATAATTTACAAGGCATTTTCAATGACCCCGTTGTTTAGGATCAAGCACCAGGTTGCTAAAACAAGAGTCCACAGGAAATTTTTCTATATTCACATTTAAACGTTATGTAATCAATTTACAATGCATTTTCAATGACCCCGTTGTCTAGGATCAAGCACCAGGTTGCTAAAATAATACTCCACAGGAAATTTTTTTATATTCACATTTAAACGTTATAAAAACAATTTACAATGCATTTTCAATGACCCCGTTGTTTAGGATCAAGCACCAGGTTGCTAATATAATAATCTACTGGAACTTTTTTTATATTCACATTTAAACGCTATAAAAACAATTTACAGTGGATTTCCAATGTACCCGTTGTCTAGGATCATGCACCAGGTTGCTAAAACAGTACTCCACAGAAAATTTTTTTATATTCACATTTAAACGTTATGTAATCAATTTACAATGTATTTTCAATGACCCCGTTGTCTAGGATCATGCACCACGTTGCTAAAACAATACTCCACAGGAAATTTTTTTATATTCACATTTAAACGTTATAAAAACAATTTACAATGCATTTTCAATGACCCCGTTGCCTAGGATCATGCACCATGTCGCTAAAATAATAATCTAATCGAGCTTTTTTGAAATTCGATCACTTAGTCTTTCAGCAGAAATTCTATTGCATTTTCAATGACCCCCTTGTCTAGGATAATGCACCAGGACGCTAAAATAATAATCTACAGGAACTTTTTTTATATTCACATTTAAACGCTATAAAAACAATTTACAATGCATTTTCAATGACCCCGTTGTTTAGGATCAAGCACCAGGTTGCTAAAACAATAGTCCACAGGAAATTTTTCTATATTCACATTTAAACGTTATAAAAACAATTTACAATGTATTTTCAATGACCCCGTCGTCCAGGATCATGCACCAGGTCGCTAAAATTATAATCTAGTGGAACTTTTTTGAATTTCGAACACTCAGTCTTTCAACAGAAATTCTGTTGCTTTTTCAATGACCCCCTTGTCTAGGATAATGCACCAGGACGCTAAAATAATAATCTACTGGAACTTTTTTCATATTCACATTTAAACGATATAAAAACAATTTACAATGCATTTTCAATGACCCCGTTGTTTAGGATCAAGCACCAGGTTGCTAAAACAATAGTCCACAGGAAATTTTTTCATATTCACACTTAAACTTTATAAAAACAATTTACAATGTATTTTCAATGACCCCGTCGTCCAGGATCATGCACCAGGTCGCTAAAATGATAATCTAATCGAACTTTTTTGAAATTCGAACACTTAGACTTTCAACAGAAATTCTGTTGCATTTTCAATGACCCCCTTGTCTAGGATCATGCACCAGGTCGCTAAAATAATAATCTACTGGAACTTTTATTATATTCACATTTAAATGTTATATAATCAATTTACAATGCATTTGCAATGACCCCGTTGTTTAGGATCAAGCACCAGGTTGCTAAAACAGTAGTCCACAGGAAATTCTTCTATATTCACATTTAAACGTTATATAATCAATTTACAATGCATTTGCAATGACCCCGTTGTTTAGGATCAAGCACCAGGTTGCTAAAACAATAGTCCACAGGAAATTTTTCTATATTCACATTTAAACGTTATAAAAACAATTTACAGTGTATTTTCAATGACCCCGTCGTCCAGGAACATGCACCAGGTCGCTAAAATGATAATCTAATGGAACTTTTTGAAATTCGAACACTTAGTCTTTCAACAGAAATTCTGTTGCATTTTCAATGACCCCCTTGTCTAGGATCATGCACCAGGTCGCTAAAATAATAATCTACTGGAACTTTTATTATATTCACATTTAAACGTTATATAATCAATTTACAATGTATTTTCAATGACCCCGTCGTCCAGGATCATGCACCAGGTCGCTAAAATGATAATCTAATCGAACTTTTTTGAAATTCGAACACTTAGTCTTTCAACAGAAATTCTGTTGCATTTTCAATGACCCCCTTGTCTAGGATCATGCACCAGGTCGCTAAAATATTAATCTACTGGAACTTTTATTATATTCACATTTAAACGTTATAAAATCAATTTACAATGTATTTTCAATGACCCCGTCGTCCAGGAACATGCACCAGGTCGCTAAAATGTTAATCTAATGGAACTTTTTTGAAATTCGAACACTTAGTCTTTCAACAGAAATTCTGTTGCATTTTCAATGACCCCCTTGTCTGGGATCATGCACCAGGTCGCTAAAATAATAATCTACTGGATCTTTTTTTATATTCACATTTAAACGCTATAAAAATAATTTACAATGCACTTGCAGTGACCCCGTTGTTTAGGATCAAGCACCAGGTTGCAAAAACAGTAGTCCACAGGAAATTCTTCTATATTCACATTTAAACGTTATATAATCAATTTACAATGCATTTGCAATGACCCCGTTGTTCAGGATCATACACCATGTTGCTAAAACAATAGTCCACAGGAAATTTTTCTATATTCACATTTAAACGTTAGAAAACAATTTACAGTGCATTTTCACTGACCCCGTCGACCAGGATCATGCACCAGGTCGCTAAAATGATAATCTACTGGAACTTTTATTATATTCACATTCAAACGTTATATAATCAATTTACAATGTATTTTCAATGACCCCGTCGTCCAGGATCATGCACCAGTTCGCTAAAATGATAATCTAATCGAACTTTTTGAAATTCGAACACTTAGGCTTTCAACAGAAATTCTGTTGCATTTTCAATGACCCCCTTGTCTAGGATCATGCACCAGTTCGCTAAAATAATAATCTACTGGAACTTTTATTATATTCACATTTAAACGTTATATAATCAATTTACAATGCATTTGCCATGACCCCGTTGTTTAGGATCAAGCACCAGGTTGCTAAAACAGTAGTCCACAGGAAATTCTTCTATATTCACATTTAAACGTTATATAATCAATTTACAATGCATTTGCAATGACCCCGTTGTTTAGGATCAAGTACCAGGTTGCTAAAACAATAGTCCACAGGAAATTTTTCTATATTCACATTTAAACGTTATAAAAACAATTTACAGTGCATTTTCACTGACCCCGTCAACCAGGATCATGCACCAGGTCGATAAAATGATAATCTAATGGAACTTTTTTGAAATTCGAACACTTAGTCTTTCAACAGAAATTCTGTTGCATTTTCAATGACCCCCTTGTCTAGGATCATGCACCAGGTCACTAAAATAATAATCTACTGGATCTTTTTTTATATTCACATTTAAACGCTATAAAAATAATTTACAAGGCATTTTCAATGACCCCGTTGTTTAGGATCAAGCACCAGGTTGCTAAAACAATAGTCCACAGGAAATTTTTCTATATTCACATTTAAACGTTATAAAAACAATTTACAGTGCATTTTCAATGGCCCCGTTGTCTAGGAACAAGCACCAGGTTGCTAAAACAATACGCCACAGGAAATTTTTTTATATTCACATTTAAACGTTATAAAAACAATTTACAATGTATTTTCAATGACCCCGTCGTCCAGGATCATGCACCAGGTCGCTAAAATGATAATCTAATGAAACTTTTATTATATTCCCATTTAAACGTTATAAAAACAATTTACAATGCATTTTCAATGACCCCGTTGTTTAGGATCAAGAACCAGGATGCTAAAATAATAATCTATTGGAACTTTTTTTATATTCACATTTAAACTTTATTAAAAAAAATTTACAGTGGATTTTCATTGGCCCCGTTGTCTAGGATCATGCACCAGGTTGCTAAAACAATACTCCACAGGAAATTTTTTTATATTCACATTTAAACGTTATGTAATCAATTTACAATGCATTTTCAATGACCCCGTTGTTTAGGATCAAGCACCAGGTTGCTAAAACAATAGTCCACAGGAAATTTTTTTATATTCACATTTAAACGTTATAAAAACAATTTACAGTGGATTTCCAATGTACCCGTTGTCTAGGATCATGCACCAGGTTGCTAAAACAGTACTCCACAGAAAATTTTTTTATATTCACATTTAAACGTTATGTAATCAATTTACTATGCATTTTCAATGACCCCGTTGTCTAGGATCATGCACCAGGTTGCTAAAACAATACTCCACAGGAAATTTTTTTATATTCACATTTAAACGTTATAAAAACAATTTACAATGCATTTTCAATGACCCCGTTGTCTAGGATCATGAACCAGGACGCTAAAATAATAATCTAATCGAGCTTTTTTGAAATTCGATCACTTAGTCTTTCAGCAGAAATTCTATTGCATTTTCAATGACCCCCTTGTCTAGGATAATGCACCAGGACGCTAAAATAATAATCTACAGGAACTTTTTTTATATTCACATTTAAACGCTATAAAAACAATTTACAATGCATTTTCAATGACCCCGTTGTTTAGGATCAAGCACCAGGTTGCTAAAACAATAGTCCACAGGAAATTTTTCTATATTCACATTTAAACGTTATAAAAACAATTTACAATGTATTTTCAATGACCCCGTCGTCCAGGATCATGCACCAGGTCGCTAAAATTATAATCTAGTGGAACTTTTTGAATTTCGAACACTCAGTCTTTCAACAGAAATTCTGTTGCTTTTTCAATGACCCCCTTGTCTAGGATAATGCACCAGGACGCTAAAATAATAATCTACTGGAACTTTTTTTATATTCACATTTAAACGCTATAAAAACAATTTACAATGCATTTTCAATGACCCCGTTGTTTAGGATCAAGCACCAGGTTGCTAAAACAATAGTCCACAGGAAATTTTTCTATATTCACATTTAAACGTTATAAAAACAATTTACAATGTATTTTCAATGACCCCGTCGTCCAGGATCATGCACCAGGTCGCTAAAATGATAATCTAATCGAACTTTTTTGAAATTCGAACACTTAGACTTTCAACAGAAATTCTGTTGCATTTTCAATGACCCCCTTGTCTAGGATCATGCACCAGGTCGCTAAAATAATAATCTACTGGAACTTTTATTATATTCACATTTAAATGTTATATAATCAATTTACAATGCATTTGCAATGACCCCGTTGTTTAGGATCAAGCACCAGGTTGCTAAAACAGTAGTCCACAGGAAATTCTTCTATATTCACATTTAAACGTTATATAATCAATTTACAATGCATTTGCAATGACCCCGTTGTTTAGGATCAAGCACCAGGTTGCTAAAACAATAGTCCACAGGAAATTTTTCTATATTCACATTTAAACGTTATAAAAACAATTTACAGTGTATTTTCAATGACCCCGTCGTCCAGGAACATGCACCAGGTCGCTAAAATGATAATCTAATGGAACTTTTTTGAAATTCGAACACTTAGTCTTTCAACAGAAATTCTGTTGCATTTTCAATGACCCCCTTGTCTAGGATCATGCACCAGGTCGCTAAAATAATAATCTACTGGAACTTTTATTATATTCACATTTAAACGTTATATAATCAATTTACAATGTATTTTCAATGACCCCGTCGTCCAGGATCATGCACCAGGTCGCTAAAATGATAATCTAATCGAACTTTTTGAAATTCGAACACTTAGTCTTTCAACAGAAATTCTGTTGCATTTTCAATGACCCCCTTGTCTAGGATCATGCACCAGGTCGCTAAAATATTAATCTACTGGAACTTTTATTATATTCACATTTAAACGTTATAAAATCAATTTACAATGTATTTTCAATGACCCCGTCGTCCAGGAACATGCACCAGGTCGCTAAAATGTTAATCTAATGGAACTTTTTTGAAATTCGAACACTTAGTCTTTCAACAGAAATTCTGTTGCATTTTCAATGACCCCCTTGTCTGGGATCATGCACCAGGTCGCTAAAATAATAATCTACTGGATCTTTTTTTATATTCACATTTAAACGCTATAAAAATAATTTACAATGCACTTGCAGTGACCCCGTTGTTTAGGATCAAGCACCAGGTTGCAAAAACAGTAGTCCACAGGAAATTCTTCTATATTCACATTTAAACGTTATATAATCAATTTACAATGCATTTGCAATGACCCCGTTGTTCAGGATCAAACACCATGTTGCTAAAACAATAGTCCACAGGAAATTTTTCTATATTCACATTTAAACGTTAGAAAACAATTTACAGTGCATTTTCACTGACCCCGTCGACCAGGATCATGCACCAGGTCGCTAAAATGATAATCTACTGGAACTTTTATTATATTCACATTCAAACGTTATATAATCAATTTACAATGTATTTTCAATGACCCCGTCGTCCAGGATCATGCACCAGTTCGCTAAAATGATAATCTAATCGAACTTTTTTGAAATTCGAACACTTAGGCTTTCAACAGAAATTCTGTTGCATTTTCAATGACCCCCTTGTCTAGGATCATGCACCAGTTCGCTAAAATAATAATCTACTGGAACTTTTATTATATTCACATTTAAACGTTATATAATCAATTTACAATGCATTTGCCATGACCCCGTTGTTTAGGATCAAGCACCAGGTTGCTAAAACAGTAGTCCACAGGAAATTCTTCTATATTCACATTTAAACGTTATATAATCAATTTACAATGCATTTGCAATGACCCCGTTGTTTAGGATCAAGTACCAGGTTGCTAAAACAATAGTCCACAGGAAATTTTTCTATATTCACATTTAAACGTTATAAAAACAATTTACAGTGCATTTTCACTGACCCCGTCAACCAGGATCATGCACCAGGTCGATAAAATGATAATCTAATGGAACTTTTTGAAATTCGAACACTTAGTCTTTCAACAGAAATTCTGTTGCATTTTCAATGACCCCCTTGTCTAGGATCATGCACCAGGTCACTAAAATAATAATCTACTGGATCTTTTTTTATATTCACATTTAAACGCTATAAAAATAATTTACAAGGCATTTTCAATGACCCCGTTGTTTAGGATCAAGCACCAGGTTGCTAAAACAATAGTCCACAGGAAATTTTTCTATATTCACATTTAAACGTTATAAAAACAATTTACAGTGCATTTTCAATGGCCCCGTTGTCTAGGAACAAGCACCAGGTTGCTAAAACAATACGCCACAGGAAATTTTTTTATATTCACATTTAAACGTTATAAAAACAATTTACAATGTATTTTCAATGACCCCGTCGTCCAGGATCATGCACCAGGTCGCTAAAATGATAATCTAATGAAACTTTTATTATATTCCCATTTAAACGTTATAAAAACAATTTACAATGCATTTTCAATGACCCCGTTGTTTAGGATCAAGAACCAGGATGCTAAAATAATAATCTATTGGAACTTTTTTTATATTCACATTTAAACTTTATTAAAAAAAATTTACAGTGGATTTTCATTGGCCCCGTTGTCTAGGATCATGCACCAGGTTGCTAAAACAATACTCCACAGGAAATTTTTTTATATTCACATTTAAACGTTATGTAATCAATTTACAATGCATTTTCAATGACCCCGTTGTTTAGGATCAAGCACCAGGTTGCTAAAACAATACTCCACAGGAAATTTGTTTATATTCACATTTAAACGTTATAAAAACAATTTACAATGCATTTTCAATGATCCCGTTGTTTAGGATCAAGCACCAGTTTGCTAAAATAATTATCTATTGGAACTTTTTTTATATTCACATTTAAACGTTATAAAAACAATTTACAGTGGATTTCCAATGTACCCGTTGTCTAGGATCATGCACCAGGTCGCTAAAATGATAATCTAATCGAACTTTTTTGAAATTCGAACACTTAGGCTTTCAACAGAAATTCTGTTGCATTTTCAATGACCCCCTTGTCTAGGATCATGCACCAGGTCGCTAAAATATTAATCTACTGGAACTTTTATTATATTCACATTTAAACGTTATAAAATCAATTTACAATGTATTTTCAATGACCCCGTCGTCCAGGAACATGCACCAGGTCGCTAAAATGATAATCTAATGGAACTTTTTTGAAATTCGAACACTTAGTCTTTCAACAGAAATTCTGTTGCATTTTCAATGACCCCCTTGTCTAGGATCATGCACCAGGTCGCTAAAATAATAATCTACTGGAACTTTTATTATATTCACATTTAAACGTTATATAATCAATTTACAATGTATTTTCAATGAGCCCGTCGTCCAGGATCATGCACCAGGTCGCTAAAATGATAATCTAATCGAACTTTTTTGAAATTCGAACACTTAGTCTTTCAACAGAAATTCTGTTGCATTTTCAATGACCCCCTTGTCTAGGATCATGCACCAGCTCGCTAAAATATTAATCTACTGGAACTTTTATTATATTCACATTTAAACGTTATAAAATCAATTTACAATGTATTTTCAATGACCCCGTCGTCCAGGAACATGCACCAGGTCGCTAAAATGATAATCTAATGGAACTTTTTGAAATTCGAACACTTAGTCTTTCAACAGAAATTCTGTTGCATTTTTAATGACCCTGTTGTCCACGATTATGCACCAGGTTGCTAAAATAATAATCTACTGGAAATTTTTTTATATTCACATTTAAACGTTATATAATCAATTTACAATGTATTTTCAATGGCCCCGTCGTCCAGGATCATGCACCAGGTCGCTAAAATGATAATCTAATCGAACTTTTTTGAAATTCGAACACTTAGTCTTTCAACAGAAATTCTGTTGCATTTTCAATGACCCCCTTGTCTAGGATCATGCACCAGGTCGCTAAAATATTAATCTACTGGAACTTTTATTATATTCACATTTAAACGTTATAAAATCAATTTACAATGTATTTTCAATGACCCCGTCGTCCAGGAACATGCACCAGGTCGCTAAAATGATAATCTAATGGAACTTTTTGAAATTCGAACACTTAGTCTTTCAACAGAAATTCTGTTGCATTTTCAATGACCCCCTTGTCTGGGATCATGCACCAGGTCGCTAAAATAATAATCTACTGGATCTTTTTTTATATTCACATTTAAACGCTATAAAAATAATTTACAATGCATTTGCAGTGACCCCGTTGTTTAGGATCAAGCACCAGGTTGCAAAAACAGTAGTCCACAGGAAATTCTTCTATATTCACATTTAAACGTTATATAATCAATTTACAATGCATTTGCAATGACCCCGTTGTTTAAGATCAAGCACCATGTTGCTAAAACAATAGTCCACAGGAAATTTTTCTATATTCACATTTAAACGTTATAAAACAATTTATAGTGCATTTTCACTGACCCCGTCGACCAGGATCATGCACCAGGTCGCTAAAATGATAATCTACTGGAACTTTTATTATATTCACATTCAAACGTTATATAATAAATTTACAATGTATTTTCAATGACCCCGTCGTCCAGGATCATGCACCAGGTCGCTAAAATGATAATCTAATCGAACTTTTTGAAATTCGAACACTTAGGCTTTCAACAGAAATTCTGTTGCATTTTCAATGACCCCCTTGTCTAGGATCATGCACCAGGTCGCTAAAATATTAATCTACTGGAATTTTTATTATATTCACATTTAAACGTTATAAAATCAATTTACAATGTATTTTCAATGACCCCGTCGACCAGGACCATGCACCAGGTCGCTAAAATGATAATCTAATCGAACTTTTTTGAAATTCGAACACTTAGGCTTTCAACAGAAATTCTGTTGCATTTTCAATGACCCCCTTGTCGAGGATCATGCACCAGGTCGCTAAAATAATAATCTACTGGAACTTTTATTATATTCACATTTAAACGTTATATAATCAATTTACAATGCATTTGCCATGACCCCGTTGTTTAGGATCAAGCACCAGGTTGCTAAAACAGTAGTCCACAGGAAATTCTTCTATATTCACATTTAAACGTTATATAATCAATTTACAATGCATTTGCAATGACCCCGTTGTTTAGGATCAAGTACCAGGTTGCTAAAACAATAGTCCACAGGAAATTTTTCTATATTCACATTTAAACGTTATAAAAACAATTTACAGTGCATTTTCACTGACCCCGTCGACCAGGATCATGCACCAGGTCGCTAAAATGATAATCTAATGGAACTTTTTTGAAATTCGAACACTTAGTCTTTCAACAGAAATTCTGTTGCATTTTCAATGACCCCCTTGTCTAGGATCATGCACCAGGTCGCTAAAATATTAATCTACTGGATCTTTTTTTATATTCACATTTAAACGCTATAAAAATAATTTACAAGGCATTTTCAATGACCCCGTCGACCAGGACCATGCACCAGGTCGCTAAAATGATAATCTACTGGAACTTTTATTATATTCACATTCAAACGTTATATAATAAATTTACAATGTATTTTCAATGACCCCGTCGTCCAGGATCATGCACCAGGTCGCTAAAATGATAATCTAATCGAACTTTTTTGAAATTCGAACACTTAGTCTTTCAACAGAAATTCTGTTGCATTTTCAATGACCCCCTTGTCTAGGATCATGCACCAGGTCGCTAAAATAATAATCTACTGGATCTTTTTTTATATTCACATTTAAACGCTATAAAAATAATTTACAAGGTATTTTCAATGACCCCGTTGTTTAGGATCAAGCACCAGGTTGCTAAAACAATAGTCCACAGGAAATTTTTCTATATTCACATTTAAACGTTATAAAAACAATTTACAGTGCATTTTCAATGGCCCCGTTGTCTAGGAACAAGCACCAGGTTGCTAAAACAATACGCCACAGGAAATTTTTTTATATTCACATTTAAACGTTATAAAAACAATTTACAATGTATTTTCAATGACCCCGTCGTCCAGGATCATGCACCAGGTCGCTAAAATGATAATCTAATGAAACTTTTATTATATTCCCATTTAAACGTTATAAAAACAATTTACAATGCATTTTCAATGACCCCGTTGTTTAGGATCAAGAACCAGGTTGCTAAAATAATAATCTATTGGAACTTTTTTTATATTCACATTTAAACTTTATAAAAAAAATTTACAGTGGATTTTCATTGGCCCCGTTGTCTAGGATCATGCACCAGGTTGCTAAAACAATACTCCACAGGAAATTTTTTTATATTCACATTTAAACGTTATGTAATCAATTTACAATGCATTTTCAATGACCCCGTTGTTTAGGATCAAGCACCAGGTTGCTAAAACAATACTCCACAGGAAATTTTTTTATATTCACATTTAAACGCTATAAAAACAATTTACAATGCATTTTCAATGACCCCGTTGTTTAGGATCAAGCACCAGTTTGCTAAAATAATAATCTATTGGAACTTTTTTTATATTCACATTTAAACGTTATAAAAACAATTTACAGTGGATTTCCAATGTACCCGTTGTCTAGGATCATGCACCAGGTCGCTAAAATGAAAATCTAATCGAACTTTTTTGAAATTCGAACACTTAGGCTTTCAACAGAAATTCTGTTGCATTTTCAATGACCCCCTTGTCTAGGATCATGCACCAGGTCGCTAAAATATTAATCTACTGGAACTTTTATTATATTCACATTTAAACGTTATAAAATCAATTTACAATGTATTTTCAATGACCCCGTCGTCCAGGAACATGCACCAGGTCGCTAAAATAATAATCTAATGGAACTTTTTTGAAATTCGAACACTTAGTCTTTCAACAGAAATTCTGTTGCATTTTCAATGGCCCCGTTGTCTAGGATCATGCACCAGGTCGCTAAAATAATAATCTACTGGAACTTTTTTTATATTCACATTTAAACGTTATAAAAACAATTTACAATGCATTTTCAATGACCCCGTTGTTTAGGATGAAGCACCGGTTTGCTTAAACAATACTCCACAGGAAATTTTTCTATATTCACATTTAAACGTTATAAAAACAATTTACAATGTATTTTCAATGACCCCGTCGTCCAGGATCATGCACCAGGTCGCTAAAATTATAATCTAGTGGAACTTTTTTGAATTTCGAACACTCAGTCTTTCAACAGAAATTCTGTTGCTTTTTCAATGACCCCCTTGTCTAGGATAATGCACCAGGACGCTAAAATAATAATCTACTGGATCTTTTTTTCTATTCACATTTAAACGCTATAAAAATAATTTACAAGGCATTTTCAATGACCCCGTTGTTTAGGATCAAGCACCAGGTTGCTAAAACAATAGTCCACAGGAAATTTTTCTATATTCACATTTAAACGTTATAAAAACAATTTACAATGTATTTTCAATGACCCCGTCGTCCAGGATCATGCACCAGGTCGCTAAAATTATAATCTAGTGGAACTTTTTGAATTTCGAACACTCAGTCTTTCAACAGAAATTCTGTTGCGTTTTCAATGACCCCCTTGTCTAGGATCATGCACCAGGACGCTAAAATAATAATTTACTGGAACTTTTTTTATATTCACATTTAAACGATATAAAAACAATTTACTATGCATTTTCAATGACCCCGTTGTCTAGGATCATGCACCAGGTTGCTAAAACAATAGTCCACAGGAAATTTTTTCATATTCACACTTAAACTTTATAAAAACAATTTACAATGTATTTTCAATGACCCCGTCGTCCAGGATCATGCACCAGGTCGCTAAAATTATAATCTAGTGGAACTTTTTGAATTTCGAACACTCAGTCTTTCAACAGAAATTCTGTTGCTTTTTCAATGACCCCCTTGTCTAGGATAATGCACCAGGACGCTAAAATAATAATCTACTGGATCTTTTTTTATATTCACATTTAAACGCTATAAAAATAATTTACAAGGCATTTTCAATGACCCCGTTGTTTAGGATCAAGCACCAGGTTGCTAAAACAATAGTCCACAGGAAATTTTTCTATATTCACATTTAAACGTTATAAAAACAATTTACATTGTATTTTCAATGACCCCGTCGTCCAGGATCATGCACCAGGTCGCTAAAATTATAATCTAGTGGAACTTTTTTGAATTTCGAACACTCAGTCTTTCAACAGAAATTCTGTTGCTTTTTCAATGACCCCGTTGTTTAGGATCAAGCACCAGGTTGCTAAAACAATAGTCCACAGGAAATTTTTCTATATTCACATTTAAACGTTATAAAAACAATTTACAGTGCATTTTCAATGGCCCCGTTGTCTAGGAACAAGCACCAGGTTGCTAAAACAATACGCCACAGGAAATTTTTTTATATTCACATTTAAACGTTATAAAAACAATTTACAATGTATTTTCAATGACCCCGTCGTCCAGGATCATGCACCAGGTCGCTAAAATGATAATCTAATGAAACTTTTATTATATTCCCATTTAAACGTTATAAAAACAATTTACAATGCATTTTCAATGACCCCGTTGTTTAGGATCAAGAACCAGGTTGCTAAAATAATAATCTATTGGAACTTTTTTTATATTCACATTTAAACTTTATAAAAAAAATTTACAGTGGATTTTCATTGGCCCCGTTGTCTAGGATCATGCACCAGATTGCTAGAACAATACTTCACAGTAAATTTTTTTATATTCACATTTAAACGTTATGTAATCAATTTACAATGCATTTTCAATGACCCCGTTGTTTAGGATCAAGCACCAGGTTGCTAAAACAATACTCCACAGGAAATTTGTTTATATTCACATTTAAACGTTATAAAAACAATTTACAATGCATTTTCAATGATCCCGTTGTTTAGGATCAAGCACCAGTTTGCTAAAATAATAATCTATTGGAACTTTTTTATATTCACATTTAAACGTTATAAAAACAATTTACAGTGGATTTCCAATGTACCCGTTGTCTAGGATCATGCACCAGGTCGCTAAAATGAAAATCTAATCGAACTTTTTTGAAATTCGAACACTTAGGCTTTCAACAGAAATTCTGTTGCATTTTCAATGACCCCCTTGTCTAGGATCATGCACCAGGTCGCTAAAATATTAATCTACTGGAACTTTTATTATATTCACATTTAAACGTTATAAAATCAATTTACAATGTATTTTCAATGACCCCGTCGTCCAGGAACATGCACCAGGTCGCTAAAATAATAATCTACTGGAACTTTTTTGATATTCGAACACTTAGTCTTTAAAAAGAAATTATTTGGAATTTTCAATGACCCCCTTGACTAGGATCATGCACCAGGACGCTAATATAATAATCTACTGGACCTTTTTTTATATTCACATTTAAACGCTATAAAAACAATTTACAATGCATTTTCAATGACCCCGTTGTTTAGGATCAAGCACCAGGTTGCTAAAACAATAGTCCACAGGAAATTTTTCTATATTCACATTTAAACGTTATAAAAACAATTTACAATGTATTTTCAATGACCCCGTCGTCCAGGATCATGCACCAGGTCGCTAAAATTATAATCTAGTGGAACTTTTTTGAATTTCGAACACTCAGTCTTTCAACAGAAATTCTGTTGCTTTTTCAATGACCCCCTTGTCTAGGATAATGCACCAGGACGCTAAAATAATAATCTACTGGATCTTTTTTTCTATTCACATTTAAACGCTATAAAAATAATTTACAAGGCATTTTCAATGACCCCGTTGTTTAGGATCAAGCACCAGGTTGCTAAAACAATAGTCCACAGGAAATTTTTCTATATTCACATTTAAACGTTATAAAAACAATTTACAATGTATTTTCAATGACCCCGTCGTCCAGGATCATGCACCAGGTCGCTAAAATTATAATCTAGTGGAACTTTTTTGAATTTCGAACACTCAGTCTTTCAACAGAAATTCTGTTGCTTTTTCAATGACCCCCTTGTCTAGGATCATGCACCAGGACGCTAAAATAATAATCTACTGGAACTTTTTTTATATTCACATTTAAACGCTATAAAAACAATTTACAATGCATTTTCAATGACCCCGTTGTTTAGGATCAAGCACCAGGTTGCTAAAACAATAGTCCACAGGAAATTTTTCTATATTCACATTTAAACGTTATAAAAACAATTTACAATGTATTTTCAATGACCCCGTCGTCCAGGATCATGCACCAGGTCGCTAAAATTATAATCTAGTGGAACTTTTTTGAATTTCGAACACTCAGTCTTTCAACAGAAATTCTGTTGCTTTTTCAATGACCCCCTTGTCTAGGATAATGCACCAGGACGCTAAAATAATAATCTACTGGATCTTTTTTTATATTCACATTTAAACGCTATAAAAATAATTTACAAGGCATTTTCAATGACCCCGTTGTTTAGGATCAAGCACCAGGTTGCTAAAACAATAGTCCACAGGAAATTTTTCTATATTCACATTTAAACGTTATAAAAACAATTTACATTGTATTTTCAATGACCCCGTCGTCCAGGATCATGCACCAGGTCGCTAAAATTATAATCTAGTGGAACTTTTTTGAATTTCGAACACTCAGTCTTTCAACAGAAATTCTGTTGCTTTTTCAATGACCCCCTTGTCTAGGATAATGCACCAGGACGCTAAAATAATAATCTACTGGAACTTTTTTTATATTCACATTTAAACGCTATAAAAACAATTTACAATGCATTTTCAATGACCCCGTTGTTTAGGATCAAGCAGCAGGTTGCTAAAACAATAGTCCTCAGGAAATTTTTCTATATTCACATTTAAACGTTATAAAAACAATTTACAATGTATTTTCAATGACCCCGTCGTCCAGGATCATGCACCAGGTCGCTAAAATGATAATCTAATCGAACTTTTTGAAATTCGAACACTTAGACTTTCAACAGAAATTCTGTTGCATTTTCAATGACCCCCTTGTCTAGGATCATGCACCAGGTCGCTAAAATATTAATCTACTGGAACTTTTATTATGTTCACATTTAAACGTTATAAAATCAATTTACAATGTATTTTCAATGACCCCGTCGTCCAGGAACATGCACCAGGTCGCTAAAATGATAATCTAATGGAACTTTTTGAAATTCGAACACTTAGTCTTTCAACAGAAATTCTGTTGCATTTTCAATGACCCCCTTGTCTAGGATCATGCACCAGGTCGCTAAAATAATAATCTACTGGAACTTTTATTATATTCACATTTAAATGTTATATAATCAATTTACAATGCATTTGCAATGACCCCGTTGTTTAGGATCAAGCACCAGGTTGCTAAAACAGTAGTCCACAGGAAATTCTTCTATATTCACATTTAAACGTTATATAATCAATTTACAATGCATTTGCAATGACCCCGTTGTTTAGGATCAAGCACCAGGTTGCTAAAACAATAGTCCACAGGAAATTTTTCTATATTCACATTTAAACGTTATAAAAACAATTTACAGTGCATTTTCACTGACCCCGTCGACCAGGATCATGCACCAGGTCGCTAAAATGATAATCTACTGGAACTTTTATTATATTCACATTCAAACGTTATATAATAAATTTACAATGTATTTTCAATGACCCCGTCGTCCAGGATCATGCACCAGGTCGCTAAAATGATAATCTAATCGAACTTTTTTGAAATTCGAACACTTAGGCTTTCAACAGAAATTCTGTTGCATTTTCAATGACCCCCTTGTCGAGGATCATGCACCAGGTCGCTAAAATAATAATCTACTGGAACTTTTATTATATTCACATTTAAACGTTATATAATCAATTTACAATGCATTTGCCATGACCCCGTTGTTTAGGATCAAGCACCAGGTTGCTAAAACAGTAGTCCACAGGAAATTCTTCTATATTCACATTTAAACGTTATATAATCAATTTACAATGCATTTACAATGACCCCGTTGTTTAGGATCAAGTACCAGGTTGCTAAAACAATAGTCCACAGGAAATTTTTCTATATTCACATTTAAACGTTATAAAAACAATTTACAGTGCATTTTCACTGACCCCGTCGACCAGGATCATGCACCAGGTCGCTAAAATGATAATCTAATGGAACTTTTTTGAAATTCGAACACTTAGTCTTTCAACAGAAATTCTGTTGCATTTTCAATGACCCCCTTGTCTAGGATCATGCACCAGGTCGCTAAAATAATAATCTACTGGATCTTTTTTTATATTCACATTTAAACGCTATAAAAATAATTTACAAGGCATTTTCAATGACCCCGTTGTTTAGGATCAAGCACCAGGTTGCTAAAACAATAGTCCACAGGAAATTTTTCTATATTCACATTTAAACGTTATAAAAACAATTTACAGTGCATTTTCAATGGCCCCGTTGTCTAGGAACAAGCACCAGGTTGCTAAAACAATACGCCACAGGAAATTTTTTTATATTCACATTTAAACGTTATAAAAACAATTTACAATGTATTTTCAATGACCCCGTCGTCCAGGATCATGCACCAGGTCGCTAAAATGATAATCTAATGAAACTTTTATTATATTCCCATTTAAACGTTATAAAAACAATTTACAATGCATTTTCAATGACCCCGTTGTTTAGGATCAAGAACCAGGTTGCTAAAATAATAATCTATTGGAACTTTTTTTTATATTCACATTTAAACTTTATAAAAAAAATTTACAGTGGATTTTCATTGGCCCCGTTGTCTAGGAGCATGCACCAGGTTGCTAAAACAATACTCCACAGGAAATTTTTTTATATTCACATTTAAACGTTATGTAATCAATTTACAATGCATTTTCAATGACCCCGTTGTTTAGGATCAAGCACCAGGTTGCTAAAACAATACTCCACAGGAAATTTGTTTATATTCACATTTAAACGTTATAAAAACAATTTACAATGCATTTTCAATGATCCCGTTGTTTAGGATCAAGCACCAGTTTGCTAAAATAATAATCTATTGGAACTTTTTTTATATTCACATTTAAACGTTATAAAAACAATTTACAGTGGATTTCCAATGTACCCGTTGTCTAGGATCATGCACCAGGTCGCTAAAATGAAAATCTAATCGAACTTTTTGAAATTCGAACACTTAGGCTTTCAACAGAAATTCTGTTGCATTTTCAATGACCCCCTTGTCTAGGATCATGCACCAGGTCGCTAAAATATTAATCTACTGGAACTTTTATTATATTCACATTTAAACGTTATAAAATCAATTTACAATGTATTTTCAATGACCCCGTCGTCCAGGAACATGCACCAGGTCGCTAAAATGATAATCTAATGGAACTTTTTTGAAATTCGAACACTTAGTCTTTCAACAGAAATTCTGTTGC
Organism: Diplolepis rosae; assembly: GCA_030998225.1. Taxonomy (NCBI): domain Eukaryota; kingdom Metazoa; phylum Arthropoda; class Insecta; order Hymenoptera; family Diplolepididae; genus Diplolepis; species Diplolepis rosae. The sequence continues at coordinate 917,028 of JAPYXD010000739.1, forward strand.
ATTTTCAATGACCCCCTTGTCTAGGATCATGCACCAGGACGCTAAAATAATAATCTACTGGAACTTTTTTATATTCACATTTAAACGCTATAAAAACAATTTACAATGCATTTTCAATGACCCCGTTGTTTAGGATCAAGCACCAGGTTGCTAAAACAATAGTCCACAGGAAATTTTTCTATATTCACATTTAAACGTTATAAAAACAATTTACAATGTATTTTCAATGACCCCGTCGTCCAGGATCATGCACCAGGTCGCTAAAATTATAATCTAGTGGAACTTTTTTGAATTTCGAACACTCAGTCTTTCAACAGAAATTCTGTTGCTTTTTCAATGACCCCCTTGTCTAGGATAATGCACCAGGACGCTAAAATAATAATCTACTGGATCTTTTTTTCTATTCACATTTAAACGCTATAAAAATAATTTACAAGGCATTTTCAATGACCCCGTTGTTTAGGATCAAGCACCAGGTTGCTAAAACAATAGTCCACAGGAAATTTTTCTATATTCACATTTAAACGTTATAAAAACAATTTACAATGTATTTTCAATGACCCCGTCGTCCAGGATCATGCACCAGGTCGCTAAAATTATAATCTAGTGGAACTTTTTTGAATTTCGAACACTCAGTCTTTCAACAGAAATTCTGTTGCTTTTTCAATGACCCCCTTGTCTAGGATCATGCACCAGGACGCTAAAATAATAATCTACTGGAACTTTTTTTATATTCACATTTAAACGCTATAAAAACAATTTACAATGCATTTTCAATGACCCCGTTGTTTAGGATCAAGCACCAGGTTGCTAAAACAATAGTCCACAGGAAATTTTTCTATATTCACATTTAAACGTTATAAAAACAATTTACAATGTATTTTCAATGACCCCGTCGTCCAGGATCATGCACCAGGTCGCTAAAATTATAATCTAGTGGAACTTTTTTGAATTTCGAACACTCAGTCTTTCAACAGAAATTCTGTTGCTTTTTCAATGACCCCCTTGTCTAGGATAATGCACCAGGACGCTAAAATAATAATCTACTGGATCTTTTTTTATATTCACATTTAAACGCTATAAAAATAATTTACAAGGCATTTTCAATGACCCCGTTGTTTAGGATCAAGCACCAGGTTGCTAAAACAATAGTCCACAGGAAATTTTTCTATATTCACATTTAAACGTTATAAAAACAATTTACATTGTATTTTCAATGACCCCGTCGTCCAGGATCATGCACCAGGTCGCTAAAATTATAATCTAGTGGAACTTTTTTGAATTTCGAACACTCAGTCTTTCAACAGAAATTCTGTTGCTTTTTCAATGACCCCCTTGTCTAGGATAATGCACCAGGACGCTAAAATAATAATCTACTGGAACTTTTTTTATATTCACATTTAAACGCTATAAAAACAATTTACAATGCATTTTCAATGACCCCGTTGTTTAGGATCAAGCAGCAGGTTGCTAAAACAATAGTCCTCAGGAAATTTTTCTATATTCACATTTAAACGTTATAAAAACAATTTACAATGTATTTTCAATGACCCCGTCGTCCAGGATCATGCACCAGGTCGCTAAAATGATAATCTAATCGAACTTTTTTGAAATTCGAACACTTAGACTTTCAACAGAAATTCTGTTGCATTTTCAATGACCCCCTTGTCTAGGATCATGCACCAGGTCGCTAAAATATTAATCTACTGGAACTTTTATTATGTTCACATTTAAACGTTATAAAATCAATTTACAATGTATTTTCAATGACCCCGTCGTCCAGGAACATGCACCAGGTCGCTAAAATGATAATCTAATGGAACTTTTTGAAATTCGAACACTTAGTCTTTCAACAGAAATTCTGTTGCATTTTCAATGACCCCCTTGTCTAGGATCATGCACCAGGTCGCTAAAATAATAATCTACTGGAACTTTTATTATATTCACATTTAAATGTTATATAATCAATTTACAATGCATTTGCAATGACCCCGTTGTTTAGGATCAAGCACCAGGTTGCTAAAACAGTAGTCCACAGGAAATTCTTCTATATTCACATTTAAACGTTATATAATCAATTTACAATGCATTTGCAATGACCCCGTTGTTTAGGATCAAGCACCAGGTTGCTAAAACAATAGTCCACAGGAAATTTTTCTATATTCACATTTAAACGTTATAAAAACAATTTACAGTGCATTTTCACTGACCCCGTCGACCAGGATCATGCACCAGGTCGCTAAAATGATAATCTACTGGAACTTTTATTATATTCACATTTAAAAGTTATATAATCAATTTACAATGTATTTTCAATGACCCCGTCGTCCAGGAACATGCACCAGGTCGCTAAAATGATAATCTAATGGAACTTTTTTGAAATTCGAACACTTAGTCTTTCAACAGAAATTCTGTTGCATTTTCAATGACCCCCTTGTCTGGGATCATGCACCAGGTCGCTAAAATAATAATCTACTGGATCTTTATTTATATTCACATTTAAACGCTATAAAAATAATTTACAATGCATTTGCAGTGACCCCGTTGTTTAGGATCAAGCACCAGGTTGCAAAAACAGTAGTCCACAGGAAATTCTTCTATATTCACATTTAAACGTTATATAATCAATTTACAATGCATTTGCAATGACCCCGTTGTTTAGGATCAAGCACCATGTTGCTAAAACAATAGTCCACAGGAAATTTTTCTATATTCACATTTAAACGTTAGAAAACAATTTACAGTGCATTTTCACTGACCCCGTCGACCAGGATCATGCACCAGGTCGCTAAAATGATAATCTACTGGAACTTTTATTATATTCACATTCAAACGTTATATAATCAATTTACAATGTATTTTCAATGACCCCGTCGTCCAGGATCATGCACCAGTTCGCTAAAATGATAATCTAATCGAACTTTTTTGAAATTCGAACACTTAGGCTTTCAACAGAAATTCTGTTGCATTTTCAATGACCCCCTTGTCTAGGATCATGCACCAGGTCGCTAAAATAATAATCTACTGGAACTTTTATTATATTCACATTTAAACGTTATATAATCAATTTACAATGCATTTGCCATGACCCCGTTGTTTAGGATCAAGCACCAGGTTGCTAAAACAGTAGTCCACAGGAAATTCTTCTATATTCACATTTAAACGTTATATAATCAATTTACAATGCATTTGCAATGACCCCGTTGTTTAGGATCAAGTACCAGGTTGCTAAAACAATAGTCCACAGGAAATTTTTCTATATTCACATTTAAACGTTATAAAAACAATTTACAGTGCATTTTCACTGACCCCGTCGACCAGGATCATGCACCAGGTCGATAAAATGATAATCTAATGGAACTTTTTTGAAATTCGAACACTTAGTCTTTCAACAGAAATTCTGTTGCATTTTCAATGACCCCCTTGTCTAGGATCATGCACCAGGTCACTAAAATAATAATCTACTGGATCTTTTTTTATATTCACATTTAAACGCTATAAAAATAATTTACAAGGCATTTTCAATGACCCCGTTGTTTAGGATCAAGCACCAGGTTGCTAAAACAATAGTCCACAGGAAATTTTTCTATATTCACATTTAAACGTTATAAAAACAATTTACAGTGCATTTTCAATGGCCCCGTTGTCTAGGAACAAGCACCAGGTTGCTAAAACAATACGCCACAGGAAATTTTTTTATATTCACATTTAAACGTTATAAAAACAATTTACAATGTATTTTCAATGACCCCGTCGTCCAGGATCATGCACCAGGTCGCTAAAATGATAATCTAATGAAACTTTTATTATATTCCCATTTAAACGTTATAAAAACAATTTACAATGCATTTTCAATGACCCCGTTGTTTAGGATCAAGAACCAGGATGCTAAAATAATAATCTATTGGAACTTTTTTTTATATTCACATTTAAACTTTATTAAAAAAAATTTACAGTGGATTTTCATTGGCCCCGTTGTCTAGGATCATGCACCAGGTTGCTAAAACAATACTCCACAGGAAATTTTTTATATTCACATTTAAACGTTATGTAATCAATTTACAATGCATTTTCAATGACCCCGTTGTTTAGGATCAAGCACCAGGTTGCTAAAACAATACTCCACAGGAAATTTGTTTATATTCACATTTAAACGTTATAAAAACAATTTACAATGCATTTTCAATGATCCCGTTGTTTGGGATCAAGCACCAGTTTGCTAACATAATTATCTATTGGAACTTTTTTTATATTCACATTTAAACGTTATAAAAACAATTTACAGTGGATTTCCAATGTACCCGTTGTCTAGGATCATGCACCAGGTCGCTAAAATGATAATCTAATCGAACTTTTTTGAAATTCGAACACTTAGGCTTTCAACAGAAATTCTGTTGCATTTTCAATGACCCCCTTGTCTAGGATCATGCACCAGGTCGCTAAAATATTAATCTACTGGAACTTTTATTATATTCACATTTAAACGTTATAAAATCAATTTACAATGTATTTTCAATGACCCCGTCGTCCAGGAACATGCACCAGGTCGCTAAAATGATAATCTAATGGAACTTTTTTGAAATTCGAACACTTAGTCTTTCAACAGAAATTCTGTTGCATTTTCAATGACCCCCTTGTCTAGGATCATGCACCAGGTCGCTAAAATAATAATCTACTGGAACTTTTATTATATTCACATTTAAACGTTATATAATCAATTTACAATGTATTTTCAATGACCCCGTCGTCCAGGATCATGCACCAGGTCGCTAAAATGATAATCTAATCGAACTTTTTTGAAATTCGAACACTTAGTCTTTCAACAGAAATTCTGTTGCATTTTCAATGACCCCCTTGTCTAGGATCATGCACCAGGTCGCTAAAATATTAATCTACTGGAACTTTTATTATATTCACATTTAAACGTTATAAAATCAATTTACAATGTATTTTCAATGACCCCGTCGTCCAGGAACATGCACCAGGTCGCTAAAATGATAATCTAATGGAACTTTTTTGAAATTCGAACACTTAGTCTTTCAACAGAAATTCTGTTGCATTTTTAATGACCCTGTTGTCCACGATTATGCACCAGGTTGCTAAAATAATAATCTACTGGAAATTTTTTTATATTCACATTTAAACGTTATATAATCAATTTACAATGTATTTTCAATGGCCCCGTCGTCCAGGATCATGCACCAGGTCGCTAAAATGATAATCTAATCGAACTTTTTGAAATTCGAACACTTAGTCTTTCAACAGAAATTCTGTTGCATTTTCAATGACCCCCTTGTCTAGGATCATGCACCAGGTCGCTAAAATATTAATCTACTGGAACTTTTATTATATTCACATTTAAACGTTATAAAATCAATTTACAATGTATTTTCAATGACCCCGTCGTCCAGGAACATGCACCAGGTCGCTAAAATGATAATCTAATGGAACTTTTTGAAATTCGAACACTTAGTCTTTCAACAGAAATTCTGTTGCATTTTCAATGACCCCCTTGTCTGGGATCATGCACCAGGTCGCTAAAATAATAATCTACTGGATCTTTTTTTATATTCACATTTAAACGCTATAAAAATAATTTACAATGCATTTGCAGTGACCCCGTTGTTTAGGATCAAGCACCAGGTTGCAAAAACAGTAGTCCACAGGAAATTCTTCTATATTCACATTTAAACGTTATATAATCAATTTACAATGCATTTGCAATGACCCCGTTGTTTAAGATCAAGCACCATGTTGCTAAAACAATAGTCCACAGGAAATTTTTCTATATTCACATTTAAACGTTATAAAACAATTTACAGTGCATTTTCACTGACCCCGTCGACCAGGATCATGCACCAGGTCGCTAAAATGATAATCTACTGGAACTTTTATTATATTCACATTCAAACGTTATATAATAAATTTACAATGTATTTTCAATGACCCCGTCGTCCAGGATCATGCACCAGGTCGCTAAAATGATAATCTAATCGAACTTTTTGAAATTCGAACACTTAGGCTTTCAACAGAAATTCTGTTGCATTTTCAATGACCCCCTTGTCTAGGATCATGCACCAGGTAGCTAAAATATTAATCTACTGGAATTTTTATTATATTCACATTTAAACGTTATAAAATCAATTTACAATGTATTTTCAATGACCCCGTCGACCAGGATCATGCACCAGGTCGCTAAAATGATAATCTACTGGAACTTTTATTATATTCACATTCAAACGTTATATAATAAATTTACAATGTATTTTCAATGACCCCGTCGTCCAGGATCATGCACCAGGTCGCTAAAATGATAATCTAATCGAACTTTTTTGAAATTCGAACACTTAGGCTTTCAACAGAAATTCTGTTGCATTTTCAATGACCCCCTTGTCGAGGATCATGCACCAGGTCGCTAAAATAATAATCTACTGGAACTTTTATTATATTCACATTTAAACGTTATATAATCAATTTACAATGCATTTGCCATGACCCCGTTGTTTAGGATCAAGCACCAGGTTGCTAAAACAGTAGTCCACAGGAAATTCTTCTATATTCACATTTAAACGTTATATAATCAATTTACAATGCATTTGCAATGACACCGTTGTTTAGGATCAAGTACCAGGTTGCTAAAACAATAGTCCACAGGAAATTTTTCTATATTCACATTTAAACGTTATAAAAACAATTTACAGTGCATTTTCACTGACCCCGTCGACCAGGATCATGCACCAGGTCGCTAAAATGATAATCTAATGGAACTTTTTTGAAATTCGAACACTTAGTCTTTCAACAGAAATTCTGTTGCATTTTCAATGACCCCCTTGTCTAGGATCATGCACCAGGTCGCTAAAATAATAATCTACTGGATCTTTTTTTATATTCACATTTAAACGCTATAAAAATAATTTACAAGGCATTTTCAATGACCCCGTTGTTTAGGATCAAGCACCAGGTTGCTAAAACAATAGTCCACAGGAAATTTTTCTATATTCACATTTAAACGTTATAAAAACAATTTACAGTGCATTTTCAATGGCCCCGTTGTCTAGGAACAAGCACCAGGTTGCTAAAACAATACGCCAAAGGAAATTTTTTTATATTCACATTTAAACGTTATAAAAACAATTTACAATGTATTTTCAATGACCCCGTCGTCCAGGATCATGCACCAGGTCGCTAAAATGATAATCTAATGAAACTTTTATTATATTCCCATTTAAACGTTATAAAAACAATTTACAATGCATTTTCAATGACCCCGTTGTTTAGGATCAAGAACCAGGTTGCTAAAATAATAATCTATTGGAACTTTTTTTATATTCACATTTAAACTTTATAAAAAAAATTTACAGTGGATTTTCATTGGCCCCGTTGTCTAGGATCATGCACCAGGTTGCTAAAACAATACTCCACAGGAAATTTTTTTATATTCACATTTAAACGTTATGTAATCAATTTACATTGCATTTTCAATGGCCCCGTTGTCTAGGATCAAGCACCAGGTTGCTAAAACAATACTCCACAGGAACTTTTCTATATTCACATTTAAACGTTATAAAAACAATTTACAATGCATTTTCAATGACCCCCTTGTCTAGGATCATGCACCAGGACGCTAAAATATTAATCTACTGGAACTTTTTTTATATTCACATTTAAACGTTATAAAAACAATTTACAATGTATTTTCAATGACCCCGTCGTCCAGGAACATGCACCAGGTCGCTAAAATGATAATCTAATGGAACTTTTTTGAAATTCGAACACTTAGTCTTTCAACAGAAATTCTGTCGCATTTTCAATGACCCCCTTGTCTAGGATCATGCACCAGGACGCTAAAATAATAATCTACTGGAACTTTTTTTATATTCACATTTAAACGCTATAAAAACAATTTACAATGCATTTTCAATGACCCCGTTGTCTAGGATCAAGCACCAGGTTGCTAAAACAATACTCCACAGGAAATTTTTTTATATTCACATTTAAACGTTATAAAAACAATTTACAATGCATTTTCAATGACCCCGTCGTCCAGGATCATGCACCAGGTCGCTAAAATTATAATCTAGTGGAACTTTTTTGAATTTCGAACACTCAGTCTTTCAACAGAAATTCTGTTGCTTTTTCAATGACCCCCTTGTCTAGGATAATGCACCAGGACGCTAAAATAATAATCTACTGGATCTTTTTTTCTATTCACATTTAAACGCTATAAAAATAATTTACAAGGCATTTTCAATGACCCCGTTGTTTAGGATCAAGCACCAGGTTGCTAAAACAATAGTCCACAGGAAATTTTTCTATATTCACATTTAAACGTTATAAAAACAATTTACAATGTATTTTCAATGGCCCCGTCGTCCAGGATCATGCACCAGGTCGCTAAAATTATAATCTAGTGGAACTTTTTTGAATTTCGAACACTCAGTCTTTCAACAGAAATTCTGTTGCTTTTTCAATGACCCCCTTGTCTAGGATAATGCACCAGGACGCTAAAATAATAATCTACTGGATCTTTTTTTATATTCACATTTAAACGCTATAAAAATAATTTACAAGGCATTTTCAATGACCCCGTTGTTTAGGATCAAGCACCAGGTTGCTAAAACAATAGTCCACAGGAAATTTTTCTATATTCACATTTAAACGTTATAAAAACAATTTACATTGTATTTTCAATGACCCCGTCGTCCAGGATCATGCACCAGGTCGCTAAAATTATAATCTAGTGGAACTTTTTTGAATTTCGAACACTCAGTCTTTCAACAGAAATTCTGTTGCTTTTTCAATGACCCCCTTGTCTAGGATAATGCACCAGGACGCTAAAATAATAATCTACTGGAACTTTTTTTATATTCACATTTAAACGCTATAAAAACAATTTACAATGCATTTTCAATGACCCCGTTGTTTAGGATCAAGCAGCAGGTTGCTAAAACAATAGTCCTCAGGAAATTTTTCTATATTCACATTTAAACGTTATAAAAACAATTTACAATGTATTTTCAATGACCCCGTCGTCCAGGATCATGCACCAGGTCGCTAAAATGATAATCTAATCGAACTTTTTTGAAATTCGAACACTTAGACTTTCAACAGAAATTCTGTTGCATTTTCAATGACCCCCTTGTCTAGGATCATGCACCAGGTCGCTAAAATATTAATCTACTGGAACTTTTATTATGTTCACATTTAAACGTTATAAAATCAATTTACAATGTATTTTCAATGACCCCGTCGTCCAGGAACATGCACCAGGTCGCTAAAATGATAATCTAATGGAACTTTTTTGAAATTCGAACACTTAGTCTTTCAACAGAAATTCTGTTGCATTTTCAATGACCCCCTTGTCTAGGATCATGCACCAGGTCGCTAAAATAATAATCTACTGGAACTTTTATTATATTCACATTTAAATGTTATATAATCAATTTACAATGCATTTGCAATGACCCCGTTGTTTAGGATCAAGCACCAGGTTGCTAAAACAGTAGTCCACAGGAAATTCTTCTATATTCACATTTAAACGTTATATAATCAATTTACAATGCATTTGCAATGACCCCGTTGTTTAGGATCAAGCACCAGGTTGCTAAAACAATAGTCCACAGGAAATTTTTCTATATTCACATTTAAACGTTATAAAAACAATTTACAGTGCATTTTCACTGACCCCGTCGACCAGGATCATGCACCAGGTCGCTAAAATGATAATCTACTGGAACTTTTATTATATTCACACTTAAACGTTATATAATCAATTTACAATGTATTTTCAATGACCCCGTCGTCCAGGAACATGCACCAGGTCGCTAAAATGATAATCTAATGGAACTTTTTTGAAATTCGAACACTTAGTCTTTCAACAGAAATTCTGTTGCATTTTCAATGACCCCCTTGTCTGGGATCATGCACCAGGTCGCTAAAATAATAATCTACTGGATCTTTTTTTATATTCACATTTAAACGCTATAAAAATAATTTACAATGCATTTGCAGTGACCCCGTTGTTTAGGATCAAGCACCAGGTTGCAAAAACAGTAGTCCACAGGAAATTCTTCTATATTCACATTTAAACGTTATATAATCAATTTACAATGCATTTGCAATGACCCCGTTGTTTAGGATCAAGCACCATGTTGCTAAAACAATAGTCCACAGGAAATTTTTCTATATTCACATTTAAACGTTATAAAACAATTTACAGTGCATTTTCACTGACCCCGTCGACCAGGATCATGCACCAGGTCGCTAAAATGATAATCTAATGGAACTTTTTTGAAATTCGAACACTTAGTCTTTCAACAGAAATTCTGTTGCATTTTCAATGACCCCCTTGTCTAGGATCATGCACCAGGTCGCTAAAATAATAATCTACTGGAACTTTTATTATATTCACATTTAAACGTTATAAAATCAATTTACAATGTATTTTCAATGACCCCGTCGTCGAGGAACATGCACCAGGTCGCTAAAATGATAATCTAATGGAACTTTTTTGAAATTCGAACACTTAGTCTTTCAACAGAAATTCTGTTGCATTTTCAATGACCCCCTTGTCTAGGATCATGCACCAGGTCGCTAAAATAATAATCTACTGGAACTTTTATTATATTCACATTTAAACGTTATATAATCAATTTACAATGTATTTTCAATGACCCCGTCGTCCAGGATCATGCACCAGGTCGCTAAAATGATAATCTAATCGAACTTTTTTGAAATTCGAACACTTAGTCTTTCAACAGAAATTCTGTTGCATTTTCAATGACCCCCTTGTCTAGGATCATGCACCAGGTCGCTAAAATATTAATCTACTGGAACTTTTATTATATTCACATTTAAACGTTATAAAATCAATTTACAATGTATTTTCAATGACCCCGTCGTCCAGGAACATGCACCAGGTCGCTAAAATGATAATCTAATGGAACTTTTTTGAAATTCGAACACTTAGTCTTTCAACAGAAATTCTGTTGCATTTTTAATGACCCTGTTGTCCACGATTATGCACCAGGTTGCTAAAATAATAATCTACTGGAAATTTTTTTATATTCACATTTAAACGTTATATAATCAATTTACAATGTATTTTCAATGGCCCCGTCGTCCAGGATCATGCACCAGGTCGCTAAAATGATAATCTAATCGAACTTTTTTGAAATTCGAACACTTAGTCTTTCAACAGAAATTCTGTTGCATTTTCAATGACCCCCTTGTCTAGGATCATGCACCAGGTCGCTAAAATATTAATCTACTGGAACTTTTATTATATTCACATTTAAACGTTATAAAATCAATTTACAATGTATTTTCAATGACCCCGTCGTCCAGGAACATGCACCAGGTCGCTAAAATGATAATCTAATGGAACTTTTTTGAAATTCGAACACTTAGTCTTTCAACAGAAATTCTGTTGCATTTTCAATGACCCCCTTGTCTGGGATCATGCACCAGGTCGCTAAAATAATAATCTACTGGATCTTTTTTTATATTCACATTTAAACGCTATAAAAATAATTTACAATGCATTTGCAGTGACCCCGTTGTTTAGGATCAAGCACCAGGTTGCAAAAACAGTAGTCCACAGGAAATTCTTCTATATTCACATTTAAACGTTATATAATCAATTTACAATGCATTTGCAATGACCCCGTTGTTTAAGATCAAGCACCATGTTGCTAAAACAATAGTCCACAGGAAATTTTTCTATATTCACATTTAAACGTTATAAAACAATTTACAGTGCATTTTCACTGACCCCGTCGACCAGGATCATGCACCAGGTCGCTAAAATGATAATCTACTGGAACTTTTATTATATTCACATTCAAACGTTATATAATAAATTTACAATGTATTTTCAATGACCCCGTCGTCCAGGATCATGCACCAGGTCGCTAAAATGATAATCTAATTGAACTTTTTTGAAATTCGAACACTTAGGCTTTCAACAGAAATTCTGTTGCATTTTCAATGACCCCCTTGTCTAGGATCATGCACCAGGTCGCTAAAATATTAATCTACTGGAATTTTTATTATATTCACATTTAAACGTTATAAAATCAATTTACAATGTATTTTCAATGACCCCGTCGTCCAGGAACATGCACCAGGTCGCTAAAATGATAATCTAATGGAACTTTTTTGAAATTCGAACACTTAGTCTTTCAACAGAAATTCTGTTGCATTTTCAATGACCCCCTTGTCGAGGATCATGCACCAGGTCGCTAAAATAATAATCTACTGGAACTTTTATTATATTCACATTTAAACGTTATATAATCAATTTGCAATGCATTTGCCATGACCCCGTTGTTTAGGATCAAGCACCAGGTTGCTAAAACAGTAGTCCACAGGAAATTCTTCTATATTCACATTTAAACGTTATATAATCAATTTACAATGCATTTGCAATGACCCCGTTGTTTAGGATCAAGTACCAGGTTGCTAAAACAATAGTCCACAGGAAATTTTTCTATATTCACATTTAAACGTTATAAAAACAATTTACAGTGCATTTTCACTGACCCCGTCGACCAGGATCATGCACCAGGTCGCTAAAATGATAATCTAATGGAACTTTTTTGAAATTCGAACACTTAGTCTTTCAACAGAAATTCTGTTGCATTTTCAATGACCCCCTTGTCTAGGATCATGCACCAGGTCGCTAAAATAATAATCTACTGGATCTTTTTTTATATTCACATTTAAACGCTATAAAAATAATTTACAAGGCATTTTCAATGACCCCGTTGTTTAGGATCAAGCACCAGGTTGCTAAAACAATAGTCCACAGGAAATTTTTCTATATTCACATTTAAACGTTATAAAAACAATTTACAGTGCATTTTCAATGGCCCCGTTGTCTAGGAACAAGCACCAGGTTGCTAAAACAATACGCCACAGGAAATTTTTTTATATTCACATTTAAACGTTATAAAAACAATTTACAATGTATTTTCAATGACCCCGTCGTCCAGGATCATGCACCAGGTCGCTAAAATGATAATCTAATGAAACTTTTATTATATTCCCATTTAAACGTTATAAAAACAATTTACAATGCATTTTCAATGACCCCGTTGTTTAGGATCAAGAACCAGGTTGCTAAAATAATAATCTATTGGAACTTTTTTTATATTCACATTTAAACTTTATAAAAAAAATTTACAGTGGATTTTCATTGGCCCCGTTGTCTAGGATCATGCACCAGGTTGCTAAAACAATACTCCACAGGAAATTTTTTTATATTCACATTTAAACGTTATGTAATCAATTTACAATGCATTTTCAATGACCCCGTTGTTTAGGATCAAGCACCAGGTTGCTAAAACAATACTCCACAGGAAATTTGTTTATATTCACATTTAAACGTTATAAAAACAATTTACAATGCATTTTCAATGATCCCGTTGTTTAGGATCAAGCACCAGTTTGCTAAAATAATAATCTATTGGAACTTTTTTTATATTCACATTTAAACGTTATAAAAAACAATTTACAGTGGATTTCCAATGTACCCGTTGTCTAGGATCATGCACCAGGTCGCTAAAATGAAAATCTAATCGAACTTTTTTGAAATTCGAACACTTAGGCTTTCAACAGAAATTCTGTTGCATTTTCAATGACCCCCTTGTCTAGGATCATGCACCAGGACGCTAAAATAATAATCTACTGGAACTTTTTTTATATTCACATTTAAACGCTATAAAAACAATTTACAATGCATTTTCAATGACCCCGTTGTTTAGGATCAAGCACCAGGTTGCTAAAACAATAGTCAACAGGAAATTTTTCTATATTCACATTTAAACGTTATAAAAACAATTTACAATGTATTTTCAATGACCCCGTCGTCCAGGATCATGCACCAGGTCGCTAAAATTATAATCTAGTGGAACTTTTTTGAATTTCGAACACTCAGTCTTTCAACAGAAATTCTGTTGCTTTTTCAATGACCCCCTTGTCTAGGATAATGCACCAGGACGCTAAAATAATAATCTACTGGATCTTTTTTTCTATTCACAATTAAACGCTATAAAAATAATTTACAAGGCATTTTCAATGACCCCGTTGTTTAGGATCAAGCACCAGGTTGCTAAAACAATAGTCCACAGGAAATTTTTCTATATTCACATTTAAACGTTATAAAAACAATTTACAATGTATTTTCAATGACCCCGTCGTCCAGGATCATGCACCAGGTCGCTAAAATTATAATCTAGTGGAACTTTTTTGAATTTCGAACACTCAGTCTTTCAACAGAAATTCTGTTGCTTTTTCAATGACCCCCTTGCCTAGGATCATGCACCAGGACGCTAAAATAATAATCTACTGGAACTTTTTTTATATTCACATTTAAACGCTATAAAAACAATTTACAATGCATTTTCAATGACCCCGTTGTTTAGGATCAAGCACCAGGTTGCTAAAACAATAGTCCACAGGAAATTTTTCTATATTCACATTTAAACGTTATAAAAACAATTTACAATGTATTTTCAATGACCCCGTCGTCCAGGATCATGCACCAGGTCGCTAAAATTATAATCTAGTGGAACTTTTTTGAATTTCGAACACTCAGTCTTTCAACAGAAATTCTGTTGCTTTTTCAATGACCCCCTTGTCTAGGATAATGCACCAGGACGCTAAAATAATAATCTACTGGATCTTTTTTTATATTCACATTTAAACGCTATAAAAATAATTTACAAGGCATTTTCAATGACCCCGTTGTTTAGGATCAAGCACCAGGTTGCTAAAACAATAGTCCACAGGAAATTTTTCTATATTCACATTTAAACGTTATAAAAACAATTTACATTGTATTTTCAATGACCCCGTCGTCCAGGATCATGCACCAGGTCGCTAAAATTATAATCTAGTGGAACTTTTTGAATTTCGAACACTCAGTCTTTCAACAGAAATTCTGTTGCTTTTTCAATGACCCCCTTGTCTAGGATAATGCACCAGGACGCTAAAATAATAATCTACTGGAACTTTTTTTATATTCACATTTAAACGCTATAAAAACAATTTACAATGCATTTTCAATGACCCCGTTGTTTAGGATCAAGCAGCAGGTTGCTAAAACAATAGTCCTCAGGAAATTTTTCTATATTCACATTTAAACGTTATAAAAACAATTTACAATGTATTTTCAATGACCCCGTCGTCCAGGATCATGCACCAGGTCGCTAAAATGATAATCTAATCGAACTTTTTGAAATTCGAACACTTAGACTTTCAACAGAAATTCTGTTGCATTTTCAATGACCCCCTTGTCTAGGATCATGCACCAGGTCGCTAAAATATTAATCTACTGGAACTTTTATTATGTTCACATTTAAACGTTATAAAATCAATTTACAATGTATTTTCAATGACCCCGTCGTCCAGGAACATGCACCAGGTCGCTAAAATGATAATCTAATGGAACTTTTTGAAATTCGAACACTTAGTCTTTCAACAGAAATTCTGTTGCATTTTCAATGACCCCCTTGTCTAGGATCATGCACCAGGTCGCTAAAATAATAATCTACTGGAACTTTTATTATATTCACATTTAAATGTTATATAATCAATTTACAATGCATTTGCAATGACCCCGTTGTTTAGGATCAAGCACCAGGTTGCTAAAACAGTAGTCCACAGGAAATTCTTCTATATTCACATTTAAACGTTATATAATCAATTTACAATGCATTTGCAATGACCCCGTTGTTTAGGATCAAGCACCAGGTTGCTAAAACAATAGTCCACAGGAAATTTTTCTATATTCACATTTAAACGTTATAAAAACAATTTACAGTGCATTTTCACTGACCCCGTCGACCAGGATCATGCACAAGGTCGCTAAAATGATAATCTACTGGAACTTTTATTATATTCACATTTAAACGTTATATAATCAATTTTCAATGTATTTTCAATGACCCCGTTGTCCAGGAACATGCACCAGGTCGCTAAAATGATAATCTAATGGAACTTTTTTGAAATTCGAACACTTAGTCTTTCAACAGAAATTCTGTTGCATTTTCAATGACCCCCTTGTCTGGGATCATGCACCAGGTCGCTAAAATAATAATCTACTGGATCTTTTTTTATATTCACATTTAAACGCTATAAAAATAATTTACAATGCATTTGCAGTGACCCCGTTGTTTAGGATCAAGCACCAGGTTGCAAAAACAGTAGTCCACAGGAAATTCTTCTATATTCACATTTAAACGTTATATAATCAATTTACAATGCATTTGCAATGACCCCGTTGTTTAGGATCAAGCACCATGTTGCTAAAACAATAGTCCACAGGAAATTTTTCTATATTCACATTTAAACGTTATAAAACAATTTACAGTGCATTTTCACTGACCCCGTCGACCAGGATCATGCACCAGGTCGCTAAAATGATAATCTAATGGAACTTTTTTGAAATTCGAACACTTAGTCTTTCAACAGAAATTCTGTTGCATTTTCAATGACCCCCTTGTCTAGGATCATGCACCAGGTCGCTAAAATAATAATCTACTGGATCTTTTTTTATATTCACATTTAAACGCTATAAAAAAAATTTACAATGCATTTTCAATGACCCCGTTGTTTAGGATCAAGCACCAGGTTGCTAAAACAATAGTCCACAGGAAATTTTTCTATATTCACATTTAAACGTTATAAAAACAATTTACAGTGGATTTTCAATGGCCCCGTTGTCTAGGAACAAGCACCAGGTTGCTAAAACAATACTCAACAGGAAATTTTTTTATATTCACATTTAAACGTTATAAAAACAATTTGCAATGCATTTTCAATGACCCCGTCGTCCAGGATCATGCACCAGGTCGCTAAAATGATAATCTAATGAAACTTTTATTATATTCCCATTTAAACGTTATAAAAACAATTTACAATGCATTTTCAATGACCCCGTTGTTTAGGATCAAGAACCAGGTTGCTAAAATAATAATCTATTGGAACTTTTTTTATATTCACATTTAAACTTTATAAAAAAAATTTACAGTGGATTTTCATTGGCCCCGTTGTCTAGGATCATGCACCAGGTTGCTAAAACAATACTCCACAGGAAATTTTTTTATATTCACATTTAAACGTTATGTAATCAATTTACAATGCATTTTCAATGACCCCGTTGTTTAGGATCAAGCACCAGGTTGCTAAAACAATACTCCACAGGAAATTTGTTTATATTCACATTTAAACGTTATAAAAACAATTTACAATGCATTTTCAATGATCCCGTTGTTTAGGATCAAGCACCAGTTTGCTAAAATAATAATCTATTGGAACTTTTTTTATATTCACATTTAAACGTTATAAAAACAATTTACAGTGGATTTCCAATGTACCCGTTGTCTAGGATCATGCACCAGGTCGCTAAAATGATAATCTAATCGAACTTTTTTGAAATTCGAACACTTAGGCTTTCAACAGAAATTCTGTTGCATTTTCAATGACCCCCTTGTCTAGGATCATGCACCAGGTCGCTAAAATATTAATCTACTGGAACTTTTATTATATTCACATTTAAACGTTATAAAATCAATTTACAATGTATTTTCAATGACCCCGTCGTCCAGGAACATGCACCAGGTCGCTAAAATGATAATCTAATGGAACTTTTTGAAATTCGAACACTTAGTCTTGCAACAGAAATTCTGTTGCATTTTCAATGACCCCCTTGTCTAGGATCATGCACCAGGTCGCTAAAATAATAATCTACTGGAACTTTTATTATATTCACATTTAAACGTTATATAATCAATTTACAATGTATTTTCAATGACCCCGTCGTCCAGGATCATGCACCAGGTCGCTAAAATGATAATCTAATCGAACTTTTTTGAAATTCGAACACTTAGTCTTTCAACAGAAATTCTGTTGCATTTTCAATGACCCCCTTGTCTAGGATCATGCACCAGGTCGCTAAAATATTAATCTACTGGAACTTTTATTATATTTACATTTAAACGTTATAAAATCAATTTACAATGTATTTTCAATGACCCCGTCGTCCAGGAACATGCACCAGGTCGCTAAAATGATAATCTAATGGAACTTTTTTGAAATTCGAACACTTAGTCTTTCAACAGAAATTCTGTTGCATTTTCAATGACCCCCTTGTCTGGGATCATGCACCAGGTCGCTAAAATAATAATCTACTGGATCTTTTTTTATATTCACATTTAAACGCTATAAAAATAATTTACAATGCATTTGCAGTGACCCCGTTGTTTAGGATCAAGCACCAGGTTGCAAAAACAGTAGTCCACAGGAAATTCTTCTATATTCACATTTAAACGTTATATAATCAATTTACAATGCATTTGCAATGACCCCGTTGTTTAGGATCAAGCACCATGTTGCTAAAACAATAGTCCACAGGAAATTTTTCTATATTCACATTTAAACGTTATAAAACAATTTACAGTGCATTTTCACTGACCCCGTCGACCAGGATCATGCACCAGGTCGCTAAAATGATAATCTACTGGAACTTTTATTATATTCACATTCAAACGTTATATAATAAATTTACAATGTATTTTCAATGACCCCGTCGTCCAGGATCATGCACCAGGTCGCTAAAATGATAATCTAATCGAACTTTTTGAAATTCGAACACTTAGGCTTTCAACAGAAATTCTGTTGCATTTTCAATGACCCCCTTGTCTAGGATCATGCACCAGGTCGCTAAAATATTAATCTACTGGAATTTTTATTATATTCACATTTAAACGTTATAAAATCAATTTACAATGTATTTTCAATGACCCCGTCGTCCAGGAACATGCACCAGGTCGCTAAAATGATAATCTAATGGAACTTTTTGAAATTCGAACACTTAGTCTTTCAACAGAAATTCTGTTGCATTTTCAATGACCCCCTTGTCTAGGATCATGCACCAGGTCGCTAAAATATTAATCTACTGGAACTTTTATTATATTCACATTTAAACGTTATAAAATCAATTTACAATGTATTTTCAATGACCCCGTCGTCCAGGAACATGCACCAGGTCGCTAAAACAATACGCCACAGGAAATTTTTTTATATTCACATTTAAACGTTATAAAAACAATTTACAATGTATTTTCAATGACCCCGTCGTCCAGGATCATGCACCAGGTCGCTAAAATGATAATCTAATGAAACTTTTATTATATTCCCATTTAAACGTTATAAAAACAATTTACAATGCATTTTCAATGACCCCGTTGTTTAGGATCAAGAACCAGGTTGCTAAAATAATAATCTATTGGAACTTTTTTTATATTCACATTTAAACTTTATAAAAAAAATTTACAGTGGATTTTCATTGGCCCCGATGTCTAGGATCATGCACCAGATTGCTAGAACAATACTTCACAGTAAATTTTTTTATATTCACATTTAAACGTTATGTAATCAATTTACAATGCATTTTCAATGACCCCGTTGTTTAGGATCAAGCACCAGGTTGCTAAAACAATACTCCACAGGAACTTTTTTATATTCACATTTAAACGTTATAAAAAAAATTTACAATGCATTTTCAATGACCCCGTTGTTTAGGATCAAGCACCAGTTTGCTAAAATAATAATCTATTGGAACTTTTTTATATTCACATTTAAACGTTATAAAAACAATTTACAGTGGATTTCCAATGTACCCGTTGTCTAGGATCATGCACCAGGTCGCTAAAATGATAATCTAATCGAACTTTTTTGAAATTCGAACACTTAGGCTTTCAACAGAAATTCTGTTGCATTTTCAATGACCCCCTTGTCTAGGATCATGCACCAGGTCGCTAAAATATTAATCTACTGGAACTTTTATTATATTCACATTTAAACGTTATAAAATCAATTTACAATGTATTTTCAATGACCCCGTCGTCCAGGAACATGCACCAGGTCGCTAAAATGATAATCTAATGGAACTTTTTTGAAATTCGAACACTTAGTCTTTCAACAGAAATTCTGTTGCATTTTCAATGACCCCCTTGTCTAGGATCATGCACCAGGTCGCTAAAATAATAATCTACTGGATCTTTTTTTATATTCACATTTAAACGCTATGAAAATAATTTACAAGGCATTTTCAATGACCCCGTTGTCTAGGATCAAGCACCAGGTTGCTAAAACAATACTCCACAGGAAATTTTTTATATTCACATTTAAACGTTATAAAAAAAATTTACAATGCATTTTCAATGACCCCGTTGTTTAGGATCAAGAACCAGGTTGCGAATATAATAATCTACTGGAACTTTTTTTATTTTCAAATTTAAACGTTATAAAAAAAATTTACAGTGGATTTTCAATGGCCCCGTTGTCTAGGATCATGCACTAGATTGCTAGAACAATACTTCACAGTAAATTTTTTTATATTCACATTTAAACGTTATGTAATCAATTTACACTTCATTTTCAATGACCCCGTTGTTTAGGATAAAGCACCAGTTTGATAAAACAATACTCCAGAGGAAATTTTTTTATATTCACATTTAAACGTTATAAAAAAAATTTACAATGCATTTTCAATGACCCCGTTGTTTAGGATCAAGCACCAGTTTGCTAAAATAATAATCTATTGGAACTTTTTTTATATTCACATTTAAACGTTATGTAATCAATTTACAATGCATTTTCAAAGACCCTGTTGTATTGGATAATGCACCAGGTTGCTAAAACAATACTCCACAGGAAATTTTTTTATATTCACATTTAAACGTTATAAAAACAATTTACAATGCATTTTCAATGACCCCGTTGTCTAGGATCATGAACCAGGACGCTAAAATAATAATCTAATGGAGCTTTTTTGAAATTCGATCACTTAGTCTTTCAGCAGAAATTCTATTGCATTTTCAATGACCCCTTTGTCTAGGATCATGCACCAGCTCGCTAAATTAATAATCTACTGGAACTTTTTTTATATACACAATTAAACGTTATAAAAACAATTTACAGTGCATTTTCAATGGCCCCGTTGTCTAGGATCATGCACCAGGTCGCTAAAATTATAATCTAGTGGAACTTTTTTGAATTTCGAACACTCAGTCTTTCAACAGAAATTCTGTTGCATTTTCAATGACCCCCTTGTCTAGGATAATGCACCAGGACGCTAAAATAATAATCTACTGGAACTTTTTTTATATTCACATTTAAACGCTATAAAAACAATTTACAATGCATTTTCAATGACCCCGTTGTTTAGGATCAAGCACCAGGTTGCTAAAACAATAGTCCACAGGAAATTTTTCTATATTCACATTTAAACGTTATAAAAACAATTTACAATGTATTTTCAATGACCCCGTCGTCCAGGATCATGCACCAGGTCGCTAAAATTATAATCTAGTGGAACTTTTTTGAATTTCGAACACTCAGTCTTTCAACAGAAATTCTGTTGCTTTTTCAATGACCCCCTTGTCTAGGATAATGCACCAGGACGCTAAAATAATAATCTAATCGAACTTTTTTTACATTCACATTTAAACGCTATAAAAACAATTTACAATGCATTTTCAATGACCCCGTTGTATAAGATCAAGCACCAGGTCGCTAAAACAATAGTCCACAGGAAAATTTTCTATATTCACATTTAAACGTTATAAAAACAATTTACAATGTATTTTCAATGACCCCGTCGTCCAGGATCATGCACCAGGTCGCTAAAATGATAATCTAATCGAACTTTTTGAAATTCGAACACTTAGTCTTTAAACTGAATTTCTGTTGCATTTTCAATGACCCCCTTTTCTAGGATCATGCACCAGGTTGCTAAAATAATAATCTACTTGAACTTTTTTTATATTCACATTTAAACGCTATAAAAACAATTTACAATGCATTTTCAATGACCCCCTTGTCTAGGATCATGCACCAGGACGCTAAAATAATAATCTACTGGAACTTTTTTATATTCACATTTAAACGTTATAAAATCAATTTACAATGTATTTTCAATGACCCCGTCGTCCAGGAACATGCACCAGGTCGCTAAAATGATAATCTAATCGAACTTTTTGAAATTCGAACACTTAGTCTTTCAACAGAAATTCTGTTGCATTTTCAATGACCCCCTTGTCTAGGATCATGCACCAGGTCGCTAAAATATTAATCTACTGGAACTTTTATTATATTCACATTTAAACGTTATAAAATCAATTTACAATGTATTTTCAATGACCCCGTCGTCCAGGAACATGCACCAGGTCGCTAAAATGATAATCTAACGGATATTTTTTGAAATTCGAACACTTAGTCTTTCAACAGAATTTCTGTTGCATTTTCAATGACCCCCTTGTCTAGGATCATGCACCAGGTTGCTAAAACAATACTCCACAGGAAATTTTTTTATATTCACATTTAAACGTTATAAAAACAATTTACAATGCATTTTCAATGACACCATAGTCTAGGATCATGAACCAGGACGCTAAAATAATAATCTAATGGAGCTTTTTTGAAATTCGATCACTTAGTCTTTCAGCAGAAATTCTATTGCATTTTCAATGACCCCTTTGTCTAGGATCATGCACCAGCTCGCTAAATTAATAATCTACTGGAACTTTTTTTATATACACAATTAAACGTTATAAAAACAATTTACAGTGCATTTTCAATGGCCCCGTTGTCTAGGATCATGCACCAGGTCGCTAAAATTATAATCTAGTGGAACTTTTTTGAATTTCGAACACTCAGTCTTTCAACAGAAATTCTGTTGCATTTTCAATGACCCCCTTGTCTAGGATAATGCACCAGGACGCTAAAATAATAATCTACTGGAACTTTTTTTATATTCACATTTAAACGCTATAAAAACAATTTACAATGCATTTTCAATGACCCTGTTGTTTAGGATCAAGCACCAGGTTGCTAAAACAATAGTCCACAGGAAATTTTTCTATATTCACATTTAAACGTTATAAAAACAATTTACAATGTATTTTCAATGACTCCGTCGTCCAGGATCATGCACCAGGTCGCTAAAATTATAATCTAGTGGAACTTTTTTGAATTTCGAACACTCAGTCTTTCAACAGAAATTCTGTTGCTTTTTCAATGACCCCCTTGTCTAGGATAATGCACCAGGACGCTAAAATAATAATCTACTGGAACTTTTTTTATATTCACATTTAAACGCTATAAAAACAATTTACAATGCATTTTCAATGACCCCGTTGTTTAGGATCAAGCACCAGGTTGCTAAAACAATAGTCCACAGGAAATTTTTCTATATTCACATTTAAACGTTATAAAAACAATTTACAATGTATTTTCAATGACCCCGTCGTCCAGGATCATGCACCAGGGCGCTAAAATAATAATCTAATGGAACTTTTTTGAAATTCGAACACTTAGTCTTTCAACAGAATTTCTGTTGCATTTTCAATGACCCCCTTGTCTAGGATCATGCACCATGTCGCTAAAATAATAATCTACTGTAACTTTTTTTATATTCACATTTAAACGATAAAAAAACAATTTTCAATGCATTTCCAATGACCCCGTTGTCTAGGATCATGCACCAGGTCGCTAAAATAATAATCTACTGGAACTTTTTTTATATTCACACATAAACGTTATAAAATCAATTTACAATGTATTTTCAATGACCCCGTCGTCCAGGAACATGCACCAGGTCGCTAAAATGATAATCTAATGGAACTTTTTTGAAATTCGAACACTTAGTCTTTCAACAGAAATTCTGTTGCATTTTCAATGACCCCCTTGTCTAGGATCATGCACCAGGTCGCTAAAATAATAATCTACTGGAACTTTTATTATATTCACATTTAAACGTTATATAATCAATTTACAATGCATTTGCAATGACCCCGTTGTTTAGGATCAAGCACCAGGTTGCTAAAACAATAGTCCACAGGAAATTTTTCTATATTCACATTTAAACGTTATAAAAACAATTTACAATGTATTTTCAATGACCCCGTCGTCCAGGATCATGCACCAGGTCGCTAAAATGATAATCTAATCGAACTTTTTTGAAATTCGAACACTTAGTCTTTCAACAGAAATTCTGTTGCATTTTCAATGACCCCCTTGTCTAGGATCATGCACCAGGTCGCTAAAATATTAATCTACTGGAACTTTTATTATATTCACATTTAAACGTTATAAAATCAATTTACAATGTATTTTCAATGACCCCGTCGTCCAGGAACATGCACCAGGTCGCTAAAATGATAATCTAACCGATATTTTTTGAAATTCGAACACTTAGTCTTTCAACAGAAATTCTGTTGCATTTTCAATGACCCCCTTGTCTAGGATCATGCACCAGGTCGCTAAAATAATAATCTACTGGAACTTTTATTATATTCACATTTAAACGTTATATAATCAATTTACAATGCATTTGCAATGACCCCGTTGTTTAGGATCAAGCACCAGGTTGCTAAAACAGTAGTCCACAGGAAATTCTTCTATATTCACATTTAAACGTTATATAATCAATTTACAATGCATTTGCAATGACCCCGTTGTTTAGGATCAAGCACCAGGTTGCTAAAACAATAGTCCACAGGAAATTTTTCTATATTCACATTTAAACGTTATAAAAACAATTTACAGTGCATTTTCACTGACCCCGTCGACCAGGATCATGCACCAGTTTGCTAAAATAATAATCTATTGGAACTTTTTTTATATTCACATTTAAACGTTATAAAAACAATTTACAGTGGATTTCCAATGTACCCGTTGTCTAGGATCATGCACCAGGTCGCTAAAATGATAATCTAATCGAACTTTTTTGAAATTCGAACACTTAGGCTTTCAACAGAAATTCTGTTGCATTTTCAATGACCCCCTTGTCTAGGATCATGCACCAGGTCGCTAAAATATTAATCTACTGGAACTTTTATTATATTCACATTTAAACGTTATAAAATCAATTTACAATGTATTTTCAATGACCCCGTCGTCCAGGAACATGCACCAGGTCGCTAAAATGATAATCTAATGGAACTTTTTTGAAATTCGAACACTTAGTCTTTCAACAGAAATTCTGTTGCATTTTCAATGACCCCCTTGTCTAGGATCATGCACCAGGTTGCTAAAACAATAGTCCACAGGAAATTTTTCTATATTCACATTTAAACGTTATAAAAACAATTTGCAGTGCATTTTCAATGGCCCCGTTGTCTAGGAACAAGCACCAGGTTGCTAAAACAATACGCCACAGGAAATTTTTTTATATTCACATTTAAACGTTATAAAAACAATTTACAATGTATTTTCAATGACCCCGTCGTCCAGGATCATGCACCAGGTCGCTAAAATGATAATCTAATGAAACTTTTATTATATTCCCATTTAAACGTTATAAAAACAATTTACAATGCATTTTCAATGACCCCGTTGTTTAGGATCAAGAACCAGGTCGCTAAAATAATAATCTAATATAACTTTTTTATATTCACATTTAAACGTTATAAAAAAAATTTACAGTGGATTTTAAATGGCCCCGTTGTCTAGGATCATGCACTAGATTGCTAGAACAATACTTCACAGTAAATTTTTTTATATTCACATTTAAACGTTATGTAATCAATTTACAATGCATTTTCAATGACCCCGTTGTTTAGGATCAAGCACCAGGTTGCTAAAACAATACTCCACAGGAAATTTTTTTATATTCACATTTAAACGTTATAAAAACAATTTACAATGCATTTTCAATGACCCCGTTGTTTAGGATCAAGCACCAGGTTGCTAATATAATAATCTACTGGAACTTTTTTTATATTCACATTTAAACGTTATAAAATCAATTTACAGTGGATTTCCCATGTACCCGTTGTCTAGGATCATGCACCAGGTTGCTAAAACAGTACTCCACTGGAAATTTTTTTATATTCACATTTAAACGCTATAAAATCAATTTACAATGCATTTTCAATGACCCCGTTGTTTAGGATCAAGCACCAGGTTGCTAAAACAATACTCCACAGGAAATTTTTTTATATTCACATTTAAACGTTATAAAAACAATTTACAATGCATTTTCAATGGCCCCGTTGTCTAAGATCAAGCACCAGGTCGCTAAAATTATAATCTACTGGAGCTTTTTTGAAATTCGATCACTTAGTCTTTCAGCAGAAATTCTATTGCATTTTCAATGACCCCTTTGTCTAGGATCATGCACCAGCTCGCTAAATTAATAATCTACTGGAACTTTTTTTATATACACAATTAAACGTTATAAAAACAATTTACAGTGCATTTTCAATGGCCCCGTTGTCTAGGATCATGCACCAGGTCGCTAAAATTATAATCTAGTGGAACTTTTTTGAATTTCGAACACTCAGGCTTTCAACAGAAATTCTGTTGCATTTTCAATGACCCCCTTGTCTAGGATAATGCACCAGGACGCTAAAATAATAATCTACTGGAACTTTTTTTATATTCACATTTAAACGCTATAAAAACAATTTACAATGCATTTTCAATGACCCCGTTGTTTAGGATCAAGCACCAGGTTGCTAAAACAATAGTCCACAGGAAATTTTTCTATATTCACATTTAAACGTTATAAAAACAATTTACAATGTATTTTCAATGACCCCGTCGTCCAGGATCATGCACCAGGTCGCTAAAATTATAATCTATTGGAACTTTTTTGAATTTCGAACACTCAGTCTTTCAACAGAAATTCTGTTGCTTTTTCAATGACCCCGTTGTTTAGGATCAAGCACCAGGTTGCTAATATAATAATCTACTGGAACTTTTTTTATATTCACATTTAAACGCTATAAAAACAATTTACAATGCATTTTCAATGACCCCGTTGTTTAGGATCAAGCACCAGGTTGCTAAAAAAATAATCAACAGGAAATTTTTTTATATTCACATTTAAACGCTATAAAAACAATTTACAATGCATTTTCAATGACCCCGTCGTCCAGGATCATGCACCAGGTTGCTAAAACAGTACTCCA
Source organism: Diplolepis rosae (assembly GCA_030998225.1). NCBI lineage: Eukaryota > Metazoa > Arthropoda > Insecta > Hymenoptera > Diplolepididae > Diplolepis > Diplolepis rosae. Next base: position 944,012 of record JAPYXD010000739.1, read on the forward strand.
CAGAAAATTTTTTTATATTCACATTTAAACGTTATGTAATCAATTTACAATGCATTTTCAATGACCCCGTTGTTTAGGATCAAGCACCAGGTTGCTAAAACAATACTCCACAGGAAATTTTTTTATATTCACATTTAAACGTTATAAAAACAATTTGCAATGCATTTTCAATGGCCCCGTTGTCTAGGATCATGAACCAGGACGCTAAAATAATAATCTAATGGAGCTTTTTTGAAATTCGATCACTTAGTCTTTCAGCAGAAATTCTATTGCATTTTCAATGACCCCTTTGTCTAGGATCATGCACCAGCTCGCTAAATTAATAATCTACTGGAACTTTTTTTATATACACAATTAAACGTTATAAAAACAATTTACAGTGCATTTTCAATGGCCCCGTTGTCTAGGATCATGCACCAGGTCGCTAAAATTATAATCTAGTGGAACTTTTTTGAATTTCGAACACTCAGGCTTTCAACAGAAATTCTGTTGCATTTTCAATGACCCCCTTGTCTAGGATAATGCACCAGGACGCTAAAATAATAATCTACTGGAACTTTTTTTATATTCACATTTAAACGCTATAAAAACAATTTACAATGCATTTTCAATGACCCCGTTGTTTAGGATCAAGCACCAGGTTGCTAAAACAATAGTCCACAGGAAATTTTTCTATATTCACATTTAAACGTTATAAAAACAATTTACAATGTATTTTCAATGACCCCGTCGTCCAGGATCATGCACCAGGTCGCTAAAATTATAATCTATTGGAACTTTTTTGAATTTCGAACACTCAGTCTTTCAACAGAAATTCTGTTGCTTTTTCAATGACCCCCTTGTCTAGGATAATGCACCAGGACGCTAAAATAATAATCTACTGGAACTTTTTTTATATTCACATTTAAACGCTATAAAAACAATTTACAATGCATTTTCAATGACCCCGTTGTTTAGGATCAAGCACCAGGTTGCTAAAACAATAGTCAACAGGAAATTTTTCTATATTCACATTTAAACGTTATAAAAACAATTTACAATGTATTTTCAATGACCCCGTCGTCCAGGATCATGCACCAGGTCGCTAAAATGATAATCTAATCGAACTTTTTTGAAATTCGAACACTTAGTCTTTCAACAGAAATTCTGTTGCATTTTCAATGACCCCCTTGTCTAGGATCATGCACCAGGTCGCTAAAATATTAATCTACTGGAACTTTTATTATATTCACATTTAAACGTTATAAAATCAATTTACAATGTATTTTCAATGACCCCGTCGTCCAGGATCATGCACCAGGTCGCTAAAATGATAATCTAATCGAACTTTTTGAAATTCGAACACTTAGTCTTTCAACAGAAATTCTGTTGCATTTTCAATGACCCCCTTGTCTAGGATCATGCACCAGGTCGCTAAAATAATAATCTACTGGAACTTTTATTATATTCACATTTAAACGTTATATAATCAATTTACAATGCATTTGCAATGACCCCGTTGTTTAGGATCAAGCACCAGGTTGTTAAAACAATAGTCCACAGGAAATTTTTCTATATTCACATTTAAACGTTATAAAAACAATTTACAATGCATTTTCAATGACCCCGTTGTCTAGGATCATGAACCAGGACGCTAAAATAATAATCTAATGGAGCTTTTTTGAAATTCGATCACTTAGTCTTTCAGCAGAAATTCTATTGCATTTTCAATGACCCCTTTGTCTAGGATCATGCACCAGCTCGCTAAATTAATAATCTACTGGAACTTTTTTTATATACACAATTAAACGTTATAAAAACAATTTACAGTGCATTTTCAATGGCCCCGTTGTCTAGGATCATGCACCAGGTCGCTAAAATTATAATCTAGTGGAACTTTTTTGAATTTCGAACACTCAGTCTTTCAACAGAAATTCTGTTACATTTTCAATGACCCCCTTGTCTAGGATAATGCACCAGGACGCTAAAATAATAATCTACTGGAACTTTTTTTATATTCACATTTAAACGCTATAAAAACAATTTACAATGCATTTTCAATGACCCCGTTGTTTAGGATCAAGCACCAGGTTGCTAAAACAATAGTCCACAGGAAATTTTTCTATATTCACATTTAAACGTTATAAAAACAATTTACAATGTATTTTCAATGACTCCGTCGTCCAGGATCATGCACCAGGTCGCTAAAATTATAATCTAGTGGAACTTTTTTGAATTTCGAACACTCAGTCTTTCAACAGAAATTCTGTTGCTTTTTCAATGACCCCCTTGTCTAGGATAATGCACCAGGACGCTAAAATAATAATCTACTGGAACTTTTTTTATATTCACATTTAAACGCTATAAAAACAATTTACAATGCATTTTCAATGACCCCGTTGTTTAGGATCAAGCACCAGGTTGCTAAAACAATAGTCCACAGGAAATTTTTCTATATTCACATTTAAACGTTATAAAAACAATTTACAATGTATTTTCAATGACCCCGTCGTCCAGGATCATGCACCAGGTCGCTAAAATAATAATCTAATCGAACTTTTTTGAAATTCACATTTAAACGCTATAAAAACAATTTTCAATGCATTTTCAATGACCCCCTTGTCTAGGATCATGCACCAGGTCGCTAAAATATTAATCTACTGGAACTTTTATTATATTCACATTTAAACGTTATAAAATCAATTTACAATGTATTTTCAATGACCCCGTCGTCCAGGAACATGCACCAGGTCGCTAAAATGATAATCTAATGGAACTTTTTTGAAATTCGAACACTTAGTCTTTCAACAGAAATTCTGTTGCATTTTCAATGACCCCCTTGTCTAGGATCATGCACCAGGTCGCTAAAATAATAATCTACTGGAACTTTTATTATATTCACATTTAAACGTTATATAATCAATTTACAATGCATTTGCAATGACCCCGTTGTTTAGGATCAAGCACCAGGTTGCTAAAACAATAGTCCACAGGAAATTTTTCTATATTCACATTTAAACGTTATAAAAACAATTTACAATGTATTTTCAATGACCCCGTCGTCCAGGATCATGCACCAGGTCGCTAAAATGATAATCTAATCGAACTTTTTTGAAATTCGAACACTTAGTCTTTCAACAGAAATTCTGTTGCATTTTCAATGACCCCCTTGTCTAGGATCATGCACCAGGTCGCTAAAATATTAATCTACTGGAACTTTTATTATATTCACATTTAAACGTTATAAAATCAATTTACAATGTATTTTCAATGACCCCGTCGTCCAGGAACATGCACCAGGTCGCTAAAATGATAATCTAACGGATATTTTTTGAAATTCGAACACTTAGTCTTTCAACAGAAATTCTGTTGCATTTTCAATGACCCCCTTGTCTAGGATCATGCACCAGGTCGCTAAAATAATAATCTACTGGAACTTTTATTATATTCACATTTAAACGTTATATAATCAATTTACAATGCATTTGCAATGACCCCGTTGTTTAGGATCAAGCACCAGGTTGCTAAAACAGTAGTCCACAGGAAATTCTTCTATATTCACATTTAAACGTTATATAATCAATTTACAATGCATTTGCAATGACCCCGTTGTTTAGGATCAAGCACCAGGTTGCTAAAACAATAGTCCACAGGAAATTTTTCTATATTCACATTTAAACGTTATAAAAACAATTTACAGTGCATTTTCACTGACCCCGTCGACCAGGATCATGCACCAGTTTGCTAAAATAATAATCTATTGGAACTTTTTTATATTCACATTTAAACGTTATAAAAACAATTTACAGTGGATTTCCAATGTACCCGTTGTCTAGGATCATGCACCAGGTCGCTAAAATGATAATCTAATCGAACTTTTTTGAAATTCGAACACTTAGGCTTTCAACAGAAATTCTGTTGCATTTTCAATGACCCCCTTGTCTAGGATCATGCACCAGGTCGCTAAAATATTAATCTACTGGAACTTTTATTATATTCACATTTAAACGTTATAAAATCAATTTACAATGTATTTTCAATGACCCCGTCGTCCAGGAACATGCACCAGGTCGCTAAAATGATAATCTAATGGAACTTTTTTGAAATTCGAACACTTAGTCTTTCAACAGAAATTCTGTTGCATTTTCAATGACCCCCTTGTCTAGGATCATGCACCAGGTCGCTAAAATAATAATCTACTGGATCTTTTTTTATATTCACATTTAAACGCTATGAAAATAATTTACAAGGCATTTTCAATGACCCCGTTGTTTAGGATCAAGCACCAGGTTGCTAAAACAATAGTCCACAGGAAATTTTTCTATATTCACATTTAAACGTTATAAAAACAATTTGCAGTGCATTTTCAATGGCCCCGTTGTCTAGGAACAAGCACCAGGTTGCTAAAACAATACGCCACAGGAAATTTTTTTATATTCACATTTAAACGTTATAAAAACAATTTACAATGTATTTTCAATGACCCCGTCGTCCAGGATCATGCACCAGGTTGCTAAAATAATAATCTACTGAAACTTTTTTTATATTCACATTTAAGCGTTATAAAAACAATTTACAATGCATTTTCAATGACCCCGTTGTTTAGGATCAAGCACCAGGTTGCTAATATAATAATCTACTGGAACTTTTTTTATATTCACATTTAAACGTTATAAAAAAAATTTACAGTGGATTTTCAATGGCCCCGTTGTCTAGGATCATGCACTAGATTGCTAGAACAATACTTCACAGTAAAATTTTTTTTATATTCACATTTAAACGTTATGTAATCAATTTACAATGCATTTTCAATGACCCCGTTGTTTAGGATCAAGCACCAGGTTGCTAAAACAATACTCCACAGGAAATTTTTTTATATTCACATTTAAACGTTATAAAAACAATTTACAATGCATTTTCAATGACCCCGTTGTTTAGGATCAAGCACCAGGTTGCTAAAATAATAATCTACTGGAACTTTTTTTATATTCACATTTAAACGCTATAAAATCAATTTACAGTGGATTTCCCATGTACCCGTTGTCTAGGATCATGCACCAGGTTGCTAAAACAGTACTCCACAGAAAATTTTTTTATATTCACATTTAAACGTTATATAAACAATTTACAATGCATTTTCAATGACCCCGTTGTTTAGGATCAAGCACCAGGTTGCTAAAACAATACTCCACAGGAAATTTTTTTATATTCACATTTAAACGCTATAAAAACAATTTACAATGCATTTTCAATGACCCCGTTGTCTAGGATCATGCACCAGGACGCTAAAATAATAATCTAATGGAGCTTTTTTGAAATTCGATCACTTAGTCTTTCAGCAGAAATTCTATTGCATTTTCAATGACCCCTTTGTCTAGGATCATGCACCAGCTCGCTAAATTAATAATCTACTGGAACTTTTTTTATATACACAATTAAACGTTATAAAAACAATTTACAGTGCATTTTCAATGGCCCCGTTGTCTAGGATCATGCACCAGGTCGCTAAAATTATAATCTAGTGGAACTTTTTTGAATTTCGAACACTCAGGCTTTCAACAGAAATTCTGTTGCATTTTCAATGACCCCCTTGTCTAGGATAATGCACCAGGACGCTAAAATAATAATCTACTGGAACTTTTTTATATTCACATTTAAACGCTATAAAAACAATTTACAATGCATTTTCAATGACCCCGTTGTTTAGGATCAAGCACCAGGTTGCTAAAACAATAGTCCACAGGAAATTTTTCTATATTCACATTTAAACGTTATAAAAACAATTTACAATGTATTTTCAATGACCCCGTCGTCCAGGATCATGCACCAGGTCGCTAAAATTATAATCTATTGGAACTTTTTTGAATTTCGAACACTCAGTCTTTCAACAGAAATTCTGTTGCTTTTTCAATGACCCCCTTGTCTAGGATAATGCACCAGGACGCTAAAATAATAATCTACTGGAACTTTTTTTATATTCACATTTAAACGCTATAAAAACAATTTACAATGCATTTTCAATGACCCCGTTGTTTAGGATCAAGCACCAGGTTGCTAAAACAATAGTCCACAGGAAATTTTTCTATATTCACATTTAAACGTTATAAAAACAATTTACAATGTATTTTCAATGACCCCGTCGTCCAGGATCATGCACCAGGTCGCTAAAATGATAATCTAATCGAACTTTTTTGAAATTCGAACACTTAGTCTTTCAACAGAAATTCTGTTGCATTTTCAATGACCCCCTTGTCTAGGATCATGCACCAGGTCGCTAAAATATTAATCTACTGGAACTTTTATTATATTCACATTTAAACGTTATAAAATCAATTTACAATGTATTTTCAATGACCCCGTCGTCCAGGATCATGCACCAGGTCGCTAAAATGATAATCTAATCGAACTTTTTTGAAATTCGAACACTTAGTCTTTCAACAGAAATTCTGTTGCATTTTCAATGACCCCCTTGTCTAGGAACATGCACCAGGTCGCTAAAATATTAATCTACTGGAACTTTTATTATATTCACATTTAAACGTTATAAAATCAATTTACAATGTATTTTCAATGACCCCGTCGTCCAGGAACATGCACCAGGTCGCTAAAATGATAATCTAATGGAACTTTTTGAAATTCGAACACTTAGTCTTTCAACAGAAATTCTGTTGCATTTTCAATGACCCCCTTGTCTAGGATCATGCACCAGGTCGCTAAAATAATAATCTACTGGAACTTTTATTATATTCACATTTAAACGTTATATAATCAATTTACAATGCATTTGCAATGACCCCGTTGTTTAGGATCAAGCACCAGGTTGCTAAAACAATAGTCCACAGGAAATTTTTCTATATTCACATTTAAACGTTATAAAAACAATTTACAATGTATTTTCAATGACCCCGTCGTCCAGGATCTTGCACCTGTTTGCTAAAATAATAATCTACCCGAACTTTTTTGAAATTCGAACACTTAGTCTTTCAACAGAAATTCTTTTGCATTTTCAATGACCCCCTTGTCTAGGATCATGCACCAGGTCGCTAAAATAATAATCTACTGGATCTTTTTTTATATTCACATTTAAACGCTATGAAAATAATTTACAAGGCATTTTCAATGACCCCGTTGTTTAGGATCAAGCACCAGGTTGCTAAAACAATACGCCACAGGAAATTTTTTTATATTCACATTTAAACGTAATAAAAACAATTTACAATGTATTTTCAATGACCCCGTCGTCCAGGATCATGCACCAGGTCGCTAAAATGATAATCTAATGAAACTTTTATTATATTCCCATTTAAACGTTATAAAAACAATTTACAATGCATTTTCAATGACCCCGTTGTTTAGGATCAAGAACCAGGTTGCTAAAACAATACGCCACAGGAAATTTTTCTATATTCACATTTAAACGTTATAAAAACAATTTACAATGTATTTTCAATGACCCCGTCGTCCAGGATCATGCACCAGGTCGCTAAAATGATAATCTAATCGAACTTTTTGAAATTCGAACACTTAGTCTTTCAACAGAAATTCTGTTGCATTTTCAATGACCCCCTTGTCTAGGATCATGCACCAGGTCGCTAAAATAATAATCTACTGGATCTTTTTTTATATTCACATTTAAACGCTACGAAAATAATTTACAAGGCATTTTCAATGACCCCCTTGTCTAGGATCATGCACCAGGTCGCTAAAATAATAATCTACTGGAACTTTTATTATATTCACATTTAAACGTTATATAATCAATTTACAATGCATTTGCAATGACCCCGTTGTTTAGGATCAAGCACCAGGTTGCTAAAACAATAGTCCACAGGAAATTTTTCTATATTCACATTTAAACGTTATAAAAACAATTTACAATGTATTTTCAATGACCCCGTCGTCCAGGATCATGCACCAGGTCGCTAAAATGATAATCTAATCGAACTTTTTTGAAATTCGAACACTTAGTCTTTCAACAGAAATTCTGTTGCATTTTCAATGACCCCCTTGTCTAGGATCATGCACCAGGTCGCTAAAATAATAATCTACTGGATCTTTTTTTATATTCACATTTAAACGCTATGAAAATAATTTACAAGGCATTTTCAATGACCCCGTTGTTTAGGATCAAGCACCAGGTTGCTAAAACAATAGTCCACAGGAAATTTTTCTATATTCACATTTAAACGTTATCAAAACAATTTACAATGTATTTTCAATGACCCCGTCGTCCAGGATCATGCACCAGGTCGCTAAAATGATAATCTAATCGAACTTTTTTGAAATTCGAACACTTAGTCTTTCAACAGAAATTCTGTTGCATTTTCAATGACCCCCTTGTCTAGGATCATGCACCAGGTCGCTAAAATAATAATCTACTGGAACTTTTATTATATTCACATTTAAACGTTATAAAAACAATTTGCAGTGCATTTTCAATGGCCCCGTTGTCTAGGAACAAGCACCAAGTTGCTAAAACAATACGCCACAGGAAATTTTTTTATATTCACATTTAAACGTAATAAAAACAATTTACAATGTATTTTCAATGACCCCGTCGTCCAGGATCATGCACCAGGTCGCTAAAATGATAATCTAATGAAACTTTTATTATATTCCCATTTAAACGTTATAAAAACAATTTACAATGCATTTTTCAATGACCCCGTTGTTTAGGATCAAGAACCAGGTTGCTAAAATAATAATCTATTGGAACTTTTTTATATTCACATTTAAACGTTATAAAAAAAATTTACAGTGGATTTTCAATGGCCCCGTTGTCTAGGATCATGCACTAGATTGCTAGAACAATACTTCACAGTAAATTTTTTTATATTCACATTTAAACGTTATGTAATCAATTTACAATGCATTTTCAATGACCCCGTTGTTTAGGATCAAGCACCAGGTTGCTAAAACAATACTCCACAGGAAATTTTTTTATATTCACATTTAAACGTTATAAAAACAATTTACAATGCATTTTCAATGACCCCGTTGTTTAGGATCAAGCACCAGGTTGCTAAAATAATAATCTACTGGAACTTTTTTTATATTCACATTTAAACTTTATAAAAACAATTTACAGTGGATTTCCAATGTACCCGTTGTCTAGGATCATGCACCAGGTTGCTAAAACAGTACTCCACAGAAAATTTTTTTATATTCACATTTAAACGTTATGTAATCAATTTACAATGCATTTTCAATGACCCCGTTGTCTAGGATCATGCACCAGGTTGCTAAAACAATACTCCACAGGAAATTTTTTTATATTCACATTTAAACGTTATAAAAACAATTTACAATGCATTTTCAATGACCCCGTTGTTTAGGATCAAGCACCAGGTTGCTAATATAATAATCTACTGGAACTTTTTTTATATTCACATTTAAACGCTATAAAATCAATTTACAATGCATTTTCAATGACCCCGTTGTTTAGGATCAAGCACCAGGTTGCTAAAACAATACTCCACAGGAAATTTTTTTATATTCACATTTAAACGTTATAAAAACAATTTACAATGCATTTTCAATGACCCCGTTGTTTAGGATCAAGCACCAGGTTGCTAAAATAATAATCTACTGGAACTTTTTTTATATTCACATTTAAACGTTATAAAAACAATTTACAGTGGATGTCCAATGTACCCGTTGTCTAGGATCATGCACCAGGTTGCTAAAACAGTACTCCACAGAAAATTTTTTTATATTCACATTTAAACGTTATGTAATCAATTTACAATGCATTTTCAATGACCCCGTTGTTTAGGATCATGCACCAGGTTGCTAAAACAATACTCCACAGGAAATTTTTTATATTCACATTTAAACGTTATAAAAACAATTTACAATGCATTTTCAATGACCCCGTTGTCTAGGATCATGAACCAGGACGCTAAAATAATAATCTAATGGAGCTTTTTTGAAATTCGATCACTTAGTCTTTCAGCAGAAATTCTATTGCATTTTCAATGACCCCTTTGTCTAGGATCATGCACCAGCTCGCTAAATTAATAATCTACTGGAACTTTTTTTATATACACAATTAAACGTTATAAAAACAATTTACAGTGCATTTTCAATGGCCCCGTTGTCTAGGATCATGCACCAGGTCGCTAAAATTATAATCTAGTGGAACTTTTTTGAATTTCGAACACTCAGTCTTTCAACAGAAATTCTGTTGCATTTTCAATGACCCCCTTGTCTAGGATAATGCACCAGGACGCTAAAATAATAATCTACTGGAACTTTTTTTATATTCACATTTAAACTCTATAAAAACAATTTACAATGCATTTTCAATGACCCCGTTGTTTAGGATCAAGCACCAGGTTGCTAAAACAATAGTCCACAGGAAATTTTTCTATATTCACATTTAAACGTTATAAAAACAATTTACAATGCATTTTCAATGACCCCGTTGTTTAGGATGAAGCACCGGTTTGCTTAAAAAATACTCCACATGAAATTTTTTTATATTCACATTTAAACGTTATAAAAGCAATTTACAATGCATTTTCAATGGCCCCGTTGTTTAAGATCAAGCACCAGTTTGCTAAAATAATAATCTATTGGAACTTTTTTTATATTCACATTTAAACGTTATAAAAACAATTTACAGTGGATTTCCAATGTACCCGTTGTCTAGGATCATGCACCAGGTTGCTAAAACAGTACTCCACAGAAAATTTTTTTATATTCACATTTAAACGTTATGTAATCAATTTACAATGCATTTTCAATGACCCCGTTGTTTAGGATCATGCACCAGGTTGCTAAAACAATACTCCACAGGAAATTTTTATATTCACATTTAAACGTTATAAAAACAATTTACAATGCATTTTCAATGACCCCGTTGTCTAGGATCATGAACCAGGACGCTAAAATAATAATCTAATGGAGCTTTTTTGAAATTCGATCACTTAGTCTTTCAGCAGAAATTCTATTGCATTTTCAATGACCCCTTTGTCTAGGATCATGCACCAGCTCGCTAAATTAATAATCTACTGGAACTTTTTTTATATACACAATTAAACGTTATAAAAACAATTTACAGTGCATTTTCAATGGCCCCGTTGTCTAGGATCATGCACCAGGTCGCTAAATTTATAATCTAGTGGAACTTTTTTGAATTTCGAACACTCAGTCTTTCAACAGAAATTCTGTTGCATTTTCAATGACCCCCTTGTCTAGGATAATGCACCAGGACGCTAAAATAATAATCTACTGGAACTTTTTTTATATTCACATTTAAACGCTATAAAAACAATTTACAATGCATTTTCAATGACCCCGTTGTTTAGGATCAAGCACCAGGTTGCTAAAACAATAGTCCACAGGAAATTTTTCTATATTCACATTTAAACGTTATAAAAACAATTTACAATGTATTTTCAATGACCCCGTCGTCCAGGATCATGCACCAGGTCGCTAAAATTATAATCTAGTGGAACTTTTTTGAATTTCGAACACTCAGTCTTTCAACAGAAATTCTGTTGCTTTTTCAATGACCCCCTTGTCTAGGATAATGCACCAGGACGCTAAAATAATAATCTACTGGAACTTTTTTTATATTCACACTTAAACGCTATAAAAACAATTTACAATGCATTTTCAATGACCCCGTTGTTTAGGATCAAGCACCAGGTTGCTAAAACAATAGTCCACAGGAAATTTTTCTATATTCACATTTAAACGTTATAAAAACAATTTACAATGTATTTTCAATGACCCCGTCGTCCAGGATCATGCACCAGGTCGCTAAAATGATAATCTAATCGAACTTTTTTGAAATTCGAACACTTAGTCTTTCAACAGAAATTCTGTTGCATTTTCAATGAGCCCCTTGTCTAGGATCATGCACCAGGTCGCTAAAATATTAATCTACTGGAACTTTTATTATATTCACATTTAAACGTTATAAAATCAATTTACAATGTATTTTCAATGACCCCGTCGTCCAGGAACATGCACCAGGTCGCTAAAATGATAATCTAATGGAACTTTTTTGAAATTCGAACACTTAGTCTTTCAACAGAAATTCTGTTGCATTTTCAATGACCCCCTTGTCTAGGATCATGCACCAGGTCGCTAAAATAATAATCTACTGGAACTTTTATTATATTCACATTTAAACGTTATATAATCAATTTACAATGCATTTGCAATGACCCCGTTGTTTAGGATCAAGCACCAGGTTGCTAAAACAATAGTCCACAGGAAATTTTTCTATATTCACATTTACACGTTATAAAAACAATTTACAATGTATTTTCAATGACCCCGTCGTCCAGGATCATGCACCAGGTCGCTAAAATGATAATCTAATCGAACTTTTTGAAATTCGAACACTTAGTCTTTCAACAGAAATTCTGTTGCATTTTCAATGACCCCCTTGTCTAGGATCATGCACCAGGTCGCTAAAATAATAATCTACTGGATCTTTTTTTATATTCACATTTAAACGCTATGAAAATAATTTACAAGGCATTTTCAATGACCCCGTTGTTTAGGATCAAGCACCAGGTTGCTAACACAATACTCCACAGGAAATTTTATTATAGTCACATTTAAACGTTATAAAAAAAATTTACAGTGGATTTTCAATGGCCCCGTTATCTAGGATCATGCACCAGGTTGCTAAAACAATACTCCACAGGAACTTTTTTGTATTCACATTTAAACGTTATAAAAAAAATTTACAATGCATTTTCAATGACCCCGTTGTTTAGGATCAAGCACCAGGTTCCTAAAACAATACTCCACAGGAAATTTTTTTATATTCACATTTAAACGCTATAAAAACAATTTACAATGCATTTTCAATGGCCCCGTTGACTAGGATCATGCACCAGGTTGCTAAAATAATAATCTACTGGAACTTTTTTTATATCCACATTTAAACGTTATAAAAACAATTTACAGTGGATTTCCCATGTACCCGTTGTCTAGGATCATGCACCAGGTTGCTAAAACAGTACTCCACAGAAAATTTTTTTATATTCACATTTAAACGTTATGTAATCAATTTACAATGCATTTTCAATGACCCCGTTGTTTAGGATCAAGCACCAGGTTGCTAAAACAATACTCCACAGGAAATTTTTTTATATTCACATTTAAACGTTATAAAAACAATTTACAATGCATTTTCAATGGCCCCGTTGTCTAAGATCAGGAACCAGGACGCTAAAAGAATAATCTAATGGAGCTTTTTTGAAATTCGATCACTTAGTCTTTCAGCAGAAATTCTATTGCATTTTCAATGACCCCTTTGTCTAGGATCATGCACCAGCTCGCTAAATTAATAATCTACTGGAACTTTTTTTATATACACAATTAAACGTTATAAAAACAATTTACAGTGCATTTTCAATGGCCCCGTTGTCTAGGATCATGCACCAGGTCGCTAAAATTATAATCTAGTGGAACTTTTTTGAATTTCGAACACTCAGGCTTTCAACAGAAATTCTGTTGCATTTTCAATGACCGCCTTGTCTAGGATCATGCACCAGGTTGCTAAAATAATAATCTACTGGAACTTTTTTTATATCCACATTTAAACGTTATAAAAACAATTTACAATGCATTTTCAATGACACCGTTGTTTAGGATAAAGCACCAGGTAGCTAAAAAAATACTCCACAGGAAATTTTTCTATATTCACATTTAAACGTTATAAAAACAATTTACAATGTATTTTCAATGACCCCGTCGTCCAGGATCATGCACCAGGTCGCTAAAATTATAATCTATTGGAACTTTTTTGAATTTCGAACACTCAGTCTTTCAACAGAAATTCTGTTGCTTTTTCAATGACCCCCTTGTCTAGGATAATGCACCAGGACGCTAAAATAATAATCTACTGGAAATTTTTTTATATACACATTTAAACGTTATAAAAACAATTTACAACGCATTTTCAATGACCCCGTTGTTTAGGATCAAGCACCAGGTTGCTAAAACAATAGTCCACAGGAAATTTTTCTATATTCACATTTAAACGTTATAAAAACAATTTACAATGTATTTTCAATGACCCCGTCGTCCAGGATCATGCACCAGGTCGCTAAAATGATAATCTAATCGAACTTTTTGAAATTCGAACACTTAGTCTTTCAACAGAAATTCTGTTGCATTTTCAATGACCCCCTTGTCTAGGATCATGCACCAGGTCGCTAAAATATTAATCTACTGGAACTTTTATTATATTCACATTTAAACGTTATAAAATCAATTTATAATGTATTTTCAATGACCCCGTCGTCCAGGATCATGCACCAGGTCGCTAAAATGATAATCTAATCGAACTTTTTGAAATTCGAACACTTAGTCTTTCAACAGAAATTCTGTTGCATTTTCAATGACCCCCTTGTCTAGGATCATGCACCAGGTCGCTAAAATATTAATCTACTGGAACTTTTATTATATTCACATTTAAACGTTATAAAATCAATTTACAATGTATTTTCAATGACCCCGTCGTCCAGGAACATGCACCAGGTCGCTAAAATGATAATCTAATGGAACTTTTTTGAAATTCGAACACTTAGTCTTTCAACAGAAATTCTGTTGCATTTTCAATGACCCCCTTGTCTAGGATCATGCACCAGGTCGCTAAAATAATAATCTACTGGAACTTTTATTATATTCACATTTAAACGTTATATAATCAATTTACAATGCATTTGCAATGACCCCGTTGTTTAGGATCAAGCACCAGGTTGCTAAAACAATAGTCCACAGGAAATTTTTCTATATTCACATTTAAACGTTATAAAAACAATTTACAATGTATTTTCAATGACCCCGTCGTCCAGGATCATGCACCAGGTTGCTAAAATGATAATCTAATCGAACTTTTTTGAAATTCGAACACTTAGTCTTTCAACAGAAATTCTGTTGCATTTTCAATGACCCCCTTGTCTAGGATCATGCACCAGGTCGCTAAAATAATAATCTACTGGATCTTTTTTTATATTCACATTTAAACGCTTTGAAAATAATTTACAAGGCATTTTCAATGACCCCGTTGTTTAGGATCAAGCACCAGGTTGCTAAAACAATACGCCACAGGAAATTTTTTTATATTCACATTTAAACGTAATAAAAACAATTTACAATGTATTTTCAATGACCCCGTCGTCCAGGATCATGCACCAGGTCGCTAAAATGATAATCTAATGAAACTTTTATTATATTCCCATTTAAACGTTATAAAAACAATTTACAATGCATTTTCAATGACCCCGTTGTTTAGGATCAAGAACCAGGTTGCTAAAACAATACGCCACAGGAAATTTTTCTATATTCACATTTAAACGTTATAAAAACAATTTACAATGTATTTTCAATAACCCCGTCGTCCAGGATCATGCACCAGGTCGCTAAAATGATAATCTAATCGAACTTTTTTGAAAGTCGAACACTTAGTCATTCAACAGAAATTCTGTTGCATTTTCAATGACCCCCTTGTCTAGGATCATGCACCAGGTCGCTAAAATAATAATCTACTGGATCTTTTTTTATATTCACATTTAAACGCTATGAAAATAATTTACAAGGCATTTTCAATGACCCCCTTGTCTAGGATCATGCACCAGGTCGCTAAAATAATAATCTACTGGAACTTTTATTATATTCACATTTAAACGTTATATAATCAATTTACAATGCATTTGCAATGACCCCGTTGTTTAGGATCAAGCACCAGGTTGCTAAAACAATAGTCCACAGGAAATTTTTCTATATTCACATTTAAACGTTATAAAAACAATTTACAATGTATTTTCAATGACCCCGTCGTCCAGGATCATGCACCAGGTCGCTAAAATGATAATCTAATCGAACTTTTTGAAATTCGAACACTTAGTCTTTCAACAGAAATTCTGTTGCATTTTCAATGACCCCCTTGTCTAGGATCATGCACCAGGTCGCTAAAATAATAATCTACTGGATCTTTTTTTTATATTCACATTTAAACGCTATGAAAATAATTTACAAGGCATTTTCAATGACCCCGTTGTTTAGGATCAAGCACCAGGTTGCTAAAACAATAGTCCACAGGAAATTTTTCTATATTCACATTTAAACGTTATCAAAACAATTTACAATGTATTTTCAATGACCCCGTCGTCCAGGATCATGCACCAGGTCGCTAAAATGATAATCTAATCGAACTTTTTTGAAATTCGAACACTTAGTCTTTCAACAGAAATTCTGTTGCATTTTCAATGACCCCCTTGTCTAGGATCATGCACCAGGTCGCTAAAATAATAATCTACTGGAACTTTTATTATATTCACATTTAAACGTTATAAAAACAATTTGCAGTGCATTTTCAATGGCCCCGTTGTCTAGGAACAAGCACCAAGTTGCTAAAACAATACGCCACAGGAAATTTTTTTATATTCACATTTAAACGTAATAAAAACAATTTACAATGTATTTTCAATGACCCCGTCGTCCAGGATCATGCACCAGGTCGCTAAAATGATAATCTAATGAAACTTTTATTATATTCCCATTTAAACGTTATAAAAACAATTTACAATGCATTTTCAATGACCCCGTTGTTTAGGATCAAGAACCAGGTTGCTAAAATAATAATCTATTGGAACTTTTTTTATATTCACATTTAAACGTTATAAAAAAAATTTACAGTGGATTTTCAATGGCCCCGTTGTCTAGGATCATGCACTAGATTGCTAGAACAATACTTCACAGTAAATTTTTTTATATTCACATTTAAACGTTATAAAATAAATTTACAATGCATTTTCAATGACCCCGTTGTTTAGGATCAAGCACCAGGTTGCTAAAACAATACTCCACAGGAAATTTTTTTATATTCACATTTAAACGTTATAAAAACAATTTACAATGCATTTTCAATGACCCCGTTGTTTAGGATCAAGCACCAGGTCGCTAAAATAATAATCTACTGGAACTTTTTTTATATTCACATTTAAACGTTATAAAAACAATTTACAGTGGATTTCCAATGTACCCGTTGTCTAGGATCATGCACCAGGTTGCTAAAACAGTACTCCACAGAAAATTTTTTTATATTCACATTTAAACGTTATGTAATCAATTTACAATGCATTTTCAATGACCCCGTTGTCTAGGATCAAGCACCAGGTTGCTAAAACAATACTCCACAGGAACTTTTTTATATTCACATTTAAACGTTATAAAAAAAATTTACAATGCATTTTCAATGACCCCGTTCTCTGGGATCATGCACCAGGGTGCTAAAATAATAATCTAATGGAACTTTTTTTATATTCACATTTAAACGATATAAAAACAATTTACAATGCATTTCAATGTTCCCGTTGACTAGGTTCATGCACCAGGTTGCTAAAACAATACTCCACAGGAACTTTTTTTATATTCACATTTAAACGTTATGTAATCAATTTACAATGCATTTTCAATGACCCCGTCGTCCAGGATCATGCACCAGGTCGCTAAAATGATAATCTAATCGAACTTTTTTGAAATTCGAACACTTAGTCTTTCAACAGAAATTCTGTTGCATTTTCAATGACCCCCTTGTCTAGGATCATGCACCAGGTCGCTAAAATATTAATCTACTGGAACTTTTATTATATTCACATTTAAACGTTATAAAATCAATTTACAATGTATTTTCAATGACCCCGTCGTCCAGGAACATGCACCAGGTCGCTAAAATGATAATCTAATGGAACTTTTTGAAATTCGAACACTTAGTCTTTCAACAGAAATTCTGTTGCATTTTCAATGACCCCCTTGTCTAGGATCATGCACCAGGTCGCTAAAATAATAATCTACTGGAACTTTTATTATATTCACATTTAAACGTTATATAATCAATTTACAATGCATTTGCAATGACCCCGTTGTTTAGGATCAAGCACCAGGTTGCTAAAACAATAGTCCACAGGAAATTTTTCTATATTCACATTTAAACGTTATAAAAACAATTTACAATGTATTTTCAATGACCCCGTCGTCCAGGATCATGCACCAGGTTGCTAAAATGATAATCTAATCGAACTTTTTTGAAATTCGAACACTTAGTCTTTCAACAGAAATTCTGTTGCATTTTCAATGACCCCCTTGTCTAGGATCATGCACCAGGTCGCTAAAATAATAATCTACTGGATCTTTTTTTATATTCACATTTAAACGCTATGAAAATAATTTACAAGGCATTTTCAATGACCCCGTTGTTTAGGATCAAGCACCAGGTTGCTAAAACAATACGCCACAGGAAATTTTTTTATATTCACATTTAAACGTAATAAAAACAATTTACAATGTATTTTCAATGACCCCGTCGTCCAGGATCATGCACCAGGTCGCTAAAATGATAATCTAATGAAACTTTTATTATATTCCCATTTAAACGTTATAAAAACAATTTACAATGCATTTTCAATGACCCCGTTGTTTAGGATCAAGAACCAGGTTGCTAAAACAATACGCCACAGGAAATTTTTCTATATTCACATTTAAACGTTATAAAAACAATTTACAATGTATTTTCAATAACCCCGTCGTCCAGGATCATGCACCAGGTCGCTAAAATGATAATCTAATCGAACTTTTTGAAAGTCGAACACTTAGTCATTCAACAGAAATTCTGTTGCATTTTCAATGACCCCCTTGTCTAGGATCATGCACCAGGTCGCTAAAATAATAATCTACTGGATCTTTTTTTATATTCACATTTAAACGCTATGAAAATAATTTACAAGGCATTTTCAATGACCCCGTCGTCCAGGATCATGCACCAGGTCGCTAAAATAATAATCTACTGGAACTTTTATTATATTCACATTTAAACGTTATATAATCAATTTACAATGCATTTGCAATGACCCCGTTGTTTAGGATCAAGCACCAGGTTGCTAAAACAATAGTCCACAGGAAATTTTTCTATATTCACATTTAAACGTTATAAAAACAATTTACAATGTATTTTCAATGACCCCGTCGTCCAGGATCATGCACCAGGTCGCTAAAATGATAATCTAATCGAACTTTTTGAAATTCGAACACTTAGTCTTTCAACAGAAATTCTGTTGCATTTTCAATGACCCCCTTGTCTAGGATCATGCACCAGGTCGCTAAAATAATAATCTACTGAATCTTTTTTTATATTCACATTAAAACGCTATGAAAATAATTTACAAGGCATTTTCAATGACCCCGTTGTTTAGGATCAAGCACCAGGTTGCTAAAACAATAGTCCACAGGAAATTTTTCTATATTCACATTTAAACGTTATCAAAACAATTTACAATGTATTTTCAATGACCCCGTCGTCCAGGATCATGCACCAGGTCGCTAAAATGATAATCTAATCGAACTTTTTGAAATTCGAACACTTAGTCTTTCAACAGAAATTCTGTTGCATTTTCAATGACCCCCTTGTCTAGGATCATGCACCAGGTCGCTAAAATAATAATCTACTGGAACTTTTATTATATTCACATTTAAACGTTATAAAAACAATTTGCAGTGCATTTTCAATGGCCCCGTTGTCTAGGAACAAGCACCAAGTTGCTAAAACAATACGCCACAGGAAATTTTTTTATATTCACATTTAAACGTAATAAAAACAATTTACAATGTATTTTCAATGACCCCGTCGTCCAGGATCATGCACCAGGTCGCTAAAATGATAATCTAATGAAACTTTTATTATATTCCCATTTAAACGTTATAAAAACAATTTACAATGCATTTTCAATGACCCCGTTGTTTAGGATCAAGAACCAGGTTGCTAAAATAATAATCTATTGGAACTTTTTTTATATTCACATTTAAACGTTATAAAAAAAATTTACAGTGGATTTTCAATGGCCCCGTTGTCTAGGATCATGCACTAGATTGCTAGAACAATACTTCACAGTAAATTTTTTTATATTCACATTTAAACGTTATGTAATCAATTTACAATGCATTTTCAATGACCCCGTTGTTTAGGATCAAGCACCAGGTTGCTAAAACAATACTCCACAGGAAATTTTTTTATATTCACATTTAAACGTTATAAAAACAATTTACAATGCATTTTCAATGACCCCGTTGTTTAGGATCAAGCACCAGGTTGCTAAAATAATAAGCTACTGGAACTTTTTTTATATCCACATTTAAACGTTATAAAAACAATTTACAGTGGATTTCCAATGTACCCGTTGTCTAGGATCATGCACCAGGTTGCTAAAACAGTACTCCACAGAAAATTTTTTTATATTCACATTTAAACGTTATGTAATCAATTTACAATGCATTTTCAATGGCCCCGTTGTCTAGGATCATGCACCAGGTCGCTAAAATAATACTCCACAGGAAATTTTTTATGTTCACATTTAAGCGTCATAAAAACACTTTTCAATGTATTTTCAATGACCCCGTTGTCTAGGATCATGCACCAGTTCGCTAAAATAATAATCTAATGGAGCTTTTTTGAAATTCGATCACTTAGTCTTTCAGCAGAAATTCTATTGCATTTTCAATGACCCCTTTGTCTAGGATCATGCACCAGCTCGCTAAATTAATAATCTACTGGAACTTTTTTTATATACACATTTAAACGCTATAAAAACAATTTACAATGCATTTTCAATGACCCCGTTGTTTAGGATCAAGCACCAGGTTGCTAAAACAATAGTCCACAGGAAATTTTTCTATATTCACATTTAAACGTTATAAAAACAATTTACAATGTATTTTCAATGACCCCGTCGTCCAGGATCATGCACCATGTCGCTAAAATGATAATCTAATCGAACTTTTTTGAAATTCGAACACTTAGTCTTTCAACAGAAATTCTGTTGCATTTTCAATGACCCCCTTGTCTAGGATCATGCACCAGGTCGCTAAAATATTAATCTACTGGAACTTTTATTATATTCACATTTAAACGTTATAAAATCAATTTACAATGTATTTTCAATGACCCCGTCGTCCAGGATCATGCACCAGGTCGCTAAAATGATAATCTAATCGAACTTTTTGAAATTCGAACACTTAGTCTTTCAACAGAAATTCTGTTGCATTTTCAATGACCCCCTTGTCTAGGATCATGCACCAGGTCGCTAAAATATTAATCTACTGGAACTTTTATTATATTCACATTTAAACGTTATAAAATCAATTTACAATGTATTTTCAATGACCCCGTCGTCCAGGAACATGCACCAGGTCGCTAAAATGATAATCTAATGGAACTTTTTTGAAATTCGAACACTTAGTCTTTCAACAGAAATTCTGTTGCATTTTCAATGACCCCCTTGTCTAGGATCATGCACCAGGTCGCTAAAATAATAATCTACTGGAACTTTTATTATATTCACATTTAAACGTTATATAATCAATTTACAATGCATTTGCAATGACCCCGTTGTTTAGGATCAAGCACCAGGTTGCTAAAACAATAGTCCACAGGAAATTTTTCTATATTCACATTTAAACGTTATAAAAACAATTTACAATGTATTTTCAATGACCCCGTCGTCCAGGATCATGCACCAGGTTGCTAAAATGATAATCTAATCGAACTTTTTTGAAATTCGAACACTTAGTCTTTCAACAGAAATTCTGTTGCATTTTCAATGACCCCCTTGTCTAGGATCATGCACCAGGTCGCTAAAATAATAATCTACTGGATCTTTTTTTATATTCACATTTAAACGCTATGAAAATAATTTACAAGGCATTTTCAATGACCCCGTTGTTTAGGATCAAGCACCAGGTTGCTAAAACAATACGCCACAGGAAATTTTTTTATATTCACATTTAAACGTAATAAAAACAATTTACAATGTATTTTCAATGACCCCGTCGTCCAGGATCATGCACCAGGTCGCTAAAATGATAATCTAATGAAACTTTTATTATATTCCCATTTAAACGTTATAAAAACAATTTACAATGCATTTTCAATGACCCCGTTGTTTAGGATCAAGAACCAGGTTGCTAAAACAATACGCCACAGGAAATTTTTCTATATTCACATTTAAACGTTATAAAAACAATTTACAATGTATTTTCAATGACCCCGTCGTCCAGGATCATGCACCAGGTCGCTAAAATAATAATCTACTGGAACTTTTATTATATTCACATATAAACGTTATATAATCAATTTACAATGCATTTGCAATGACCCCGTTGTTTAGGATCAAGCACCAGGTTGCTAAAACAATAGTCCACAGGAAATTTTTCTATATTCACATTTAAACGTTATAAAAACAATTTACAATGTATTTTCAATGACCCCGTCGTCCAGGATCATGCACCAGGTCGCTAAAATGATAATCTAATCGAACTTTTTGAAATTCGAACACTTAGTCTTTCAACAGAAATTCTGTTGCATTTTCAATGACCCCCTTGTCTAGGATCATGCACCAGGTCGCTAAAATAATAATCTACTGGATCTTTTTTTATATTCACATTTAAACGCTATGAAAATAATTTACAAGGCATTTTCAATGACCCCGTTGTTTAGGATCAAGCACCAGGTTGCTAAAACAATAGTCCACAGGAAATTTTTCTATATTCACATTTAAACGTTATCAAAACAATTTACAATGTATTTTCAATGACCCCGTCGTCCAGGATCATGCACCAGGTCGCTAAATGATAATCTAATCGAACTTTTTGAAATTCGAACACTTAGTCTTTCAACAGAAATTCTGTTGCATTTTCAATGACCCCCTTGTCTAGGATCATGCACCAGGTCGCTAAAATAATAATCTACTGGAACTTTTATTATATTCACATTTAAACGTTATAAAAACAATTTGCAGTGCATTTTCAATGGCCCCGTTGTCTAGGAACAAGCACCAAGTTGCTAAAACAATACGCCACAGGAAATTTTTTTATATTCACATTTAAACGTAATAAAAACAATTTACAATGTATTTTCAATGACCCCGTCGTCCAGGATCATGCACCAGGTCGCTAAAATGATAATCTAATGAAACTTTTATTATATTCACATTTAAACGTTTAAAAAAAAATTTACAATGCATTTTCAATGACCCCGTTGTTTAGGATCAATCACCAGGTTGCTAATATAATAATCTACTGGAACTTTTTTTATATTCACATTTAAACGCTATAAAAAAAATTTACAATGCATTTTCAATGGCCCCGTTGTCTAGGATCATGCACTAGATTGCTAGAACAATACTTCACAGTAAATTTTTTTATATTCACATTTAAACGTTATGTAATCAATTTACAATGCATTTTCAATGACCCCGTTGTTTAGGATCAAGCACCAGGTTGCTAAAACAATACTCCACAGGAAATTTTTTTATATTCACATTTAAACGTTATAAAAAAAATTTACAATGCATTTTCAATGACCCCGTTGTTTAGGATCAAGCACCAGCTTGCTAAGAAAATAATCTACTGGAAATTTTTTTATATTCACATTTAAACGTTATAAAAACAATTTACAGTGGATTTCCAATGTACCCGTTGTCTAGGATCATGCACCAGGTTGCTAAAACAGTACTCCACAGAAAATTTTTTTATATTCACATTTAAACGTTATGTAATCAATTTACAATGCATTTTCAATGACCCCGTTGTTTAGGATCATGCACCAGGTTGCTAAAACAATACTCCACAGGAAATTTTTTATATTCACATTTAAACGTTATAAAAACAATTTACAATGCATTTTCAATGACCCCGTTGTCTAGGATCATGAACCAGGACGCTAAAATAATAATCTAATGGAGCTTTTTTGAAATTCGATCACTTAGTCTTTCAGCAGAAATTCTATTGCATTTTCAATGACCCCTTTGTCTAGGATCATGCACCAGCTCGCTAAATTAATAATCTACTGGAACTTTTTTTATATACACATTTAAACGCTATAAAAACAATTTACAATGCATTTTCAATGACCCCGTTGTTTAGGATCAAGCACCAGGTTGCGAAAACAATAGTCCACAGGAAATTTTTCTATATTCACATTTAAACGTTATAAAAACAATTTACAATGTATTTTCAATGACCCCGTCGTCCAGGATCATGCACCAGGTCGCTAAAATGATAATCTAATCGAACTTTTTTGAAATTCGAACACTTAGTCTTTCAACAGAAATTCTGTTGCATTTTCAATGACCCCCTTGTCTAGGATCATGCACCAGGTCGCTAAAATATTAATCTACTGGAACTTTTATTATATTCACATTTAAACGTTATAAAATCAATTTACAATGTATTTTCAATGACCCCGTCGTCCAGGATCATGCACCAGGTCGCTAAAATGATAATCTAATCGAACTTTTTTGAAATTCGAACACTTAGTCTTTCAACAGAAATTCTGTTGCATTTTCAATGACCCCCTTGTCTAGGATCATGCACCAGGTCTGCTAAAATATTAATCTACTGGAACTTTTATTATATTCACATTTAAACGTTATAAAATCAATTTACAATGTATTTTCAATGACCCCGTCGTCCAGGAACATGCACCAGGTCGCTAAAATGATAATCTAATGGAACTTTTTTGAAATTCGAACACTTAGTCTTTCAACAGAAATTCTGTTGCATTTTCAATGACCCCCTTGTCTAGGATCATGCACCAGGTCGCTAAAATAATAATCTACTGGAACTTTTATTATATTCACATTTAAACGTTATATAATCAATTTACAATGCATTTGCAATGACCCCGTTGTTTAGGATCAAGCACCAGGTTGCTAAAACAATAGTCCACAGGAAATTTTTCTATATTCACATTTAAACGTTATAAAAACAATTTACAATGTATTTTCAATGACCCCGTCGTCCAGGATCATGCACCAGGTTGCTAAAATGATAATCTAATCGAACTTTTTTGAAATTCGAACACTTAGTCTTTCAACAGAAATTCTGTTGCATTTTCAATGACCCCCTTGTCTAGGATCATGCACCAGGTCGCTAAAATAATAATCTACTGGATCTTTTTTTATATTCACATTTAAACGCTATGAAAATAATTTACAAGGCATTTTCAATGACCCCGTTGTTTAGGATCAAGCACCAGGTTGCTAAAACAATACGCCACAGGAAATTTTTTTATATTCACATTTAAACGTAATAAAAACAATTTACAATGTATTTTCAATGACCCCGTCGTCCAGGATCATGCACCAGGTCGCTAAAATGATAATCTAATGAAACTTTTATTATATTCCCATTTAAACGTTATAAAAACAATTTACAATGCATTTTCAATGACCCCGTTGTTTAGGATCAAGAACCAGGTTGCTAAAACAATACGCCACAGGAAATTTTTCTATATTCACATTTAAACGTTATAAAAACAATTTACAATGTATTTTCAATGACCCCGTCGTCCAGGACCATGCACCAGGTCGCTAAAATAATAATCTACTGGAACTTTTATTATATTCACATTTAAACGTTATATAATCAATTTACAATGCATTTGCAATGACCCCGTTGTTTAGGATCAAGCACCAGGTTGCTAAAACAATAGTCCACAGGAAATTTTTCTATATTCACATTTAAACGTTATAAAAACAATTTACAATGTATTTTCAATGACCCCGTCGTCCAGGATCATGCACCAGGTCGCTAAAATGATAATCTAATCGAACTTTTTTGAAATTCGAACACTTAGTCTTTCAACAGAAATTCTGTTGCATTTTCAATGACCCCCTTGTCTAGGATCATGCACCAGGTCGCTAAAATAATAATCTACTGGATCTTTTTTTATATTCACATTTAAACGCTATGAAAATAATTTACAAGGCATTTTCAATGACCCCGTTGTTTAGGATCAAGCACCAGGTTGCTAAAACAATAGTCCACAGGAAATTTTTCTATATTCACATTTAAACGTTATCAAAACAATTTACAATGTATTTTCAATGACCCCGTCGTCCAGGATCATGCACCAGGTCGCTAAAATGATAATCTAATCGAACTTTTTGAAATTCGAACACTTAGTCTTTCAACAGAAATTCTGTTGCATTTTCAATGACCCCCTTGTCTAGGATCATGCACCAGTTCGCTAAAATAATAATCTACTGGAACTTTTTTTATATTCACATTTAAACGTTATAAAAACAATTTACAGTGCATTTTCAATGGCCCCGTTGTCTAGGATCATGCCCCAGGTTGCTAAAATTATAATCTAGTGGAACTTTTTTGAATTTCGAACACTCAGTCTTTCAACAGAAATTCTGTTGCATTTTCAATGACCCCCTTGTCTAGGATAATGCACCAGGACGCTAAAATAATAATCTACTGGAACTTTTTTTATATTCTCAATTAAAATCTATAAAAACAATTTACAATGCATTTTCAATGACCCCGTTATTTAGGATCAAGCACCAGGTTGCTAAAACAATAATACACAGGAAATTTTTCTATATTCACATTTAAACGTTATAAAAACAATTTGCAATGCATTTTCAATGACCCCGTCGTCCAGGATCATGCACCAGGTCGCTAAAATGATAATCTAATGAAACTTTTATTATATTCCCATTTAAACGTTATAAAAACAATTTACAGTGGATTTTCAATGACCCCGTTGTTTAGGATCAAGAACCAGGTTGCTAAAATAATAATCTACTGGAACTTTTTTTATATTCACATTTAAACGTTATAAAAACAATTTACAGTGGATTTTCAATGGCCCCGTTGTCTAGGATCAAGCACCAGGTTGCTAAAACAATACTCCACAGGAACTTTTTTATATTCACATTTAAACGTTATAAAAAAAATTTACAATGCATTTTCAATGACCCCGTTGTTTAGGATCAAGCACCAGGTTGCTAAAACAATACTCCACAGGAAATTTTTTTATATTCACATTTAAACGTTATAAAAACAATTTACAATGCATTTTCAATGACCCCGTTGTTTAGGATCAAGCACCAGGTTGCTAATATAATAATCTACTGGAACTTTTTTTATATTCACATTTAAACGCTATAAAAACAATTTACAGTGGATTTCCAATGTACCCGTTGTCTAGGATCATGCACCAGGTTGCTAAAACAGTACTCCACAGAAAATTTTTTTATATTCACATTTAAACGTTATGTAATCAATTTACAATGCATTTTCAATGACCCCGTTGTTTAGGATCATGCACCAGGTTGCTAAAACAATACTCCACAGGAAATTTTTTATATTCACATTTAAACGTTATAAAAACAATTTACAATGCATTTTCAATGACCCCGTTGTCTAGGATCATGAACCAGGACGCTAAAATAATAATCTAATGGAGCTTTTTTGAAATTCGATCACTTAGTCTTTCAGCAGAAATTCTATTGCATTTTCAATGACCCCTTTGTCTAGGATCATGCACCAGCTCGCTAAATTAATAATCTACTGGAACTTTTTTTATATACACAATTAAACGTTATAAAAACAATTTACAGTGCATTTTCAATGGCCCCGTTGTCTAGGATCATGCACCAGGTCGCTAAAATTATAATCTAGTGGAACTTTTTTGAATTTCGAACACTCAGTCTTTCAACAGAAATTCTGTTGCATTTTCAATGACCCCCTTGTCTAGGATAATGCACCAGGACGCTAAAATAATAATCTACTGGAACTTTTTTTATATTCACATTTAAACTCTATAAAAACAATTTACAATGCATTTTCAATGACCCCGTTGTTTAGGATCTAGCACCAGGTTGCTAAAACAATACTCCACAGGAACTTTTTTATATTCACATTTAAACGTTATAAAAACAATTTACAATGCATTTTCAATGACCCCGTTGTTTAGGATCAAGCACCAGGTTGCTAAAACAATACTCCACAGGAAATTTTTTTATATTCACATTTAAACTTTATAAAAACAATTTACAATGCATTTTCAATGGCCCCGTTGACTAGGATCATGCACCAGGTTGCTAAAATAATAATCTACTGGAACTTTTTTTATATTCACATTTAAACGTTATAAAAACAATTTACAGTGGATTTCCAATGTACCCGTTGTCTAGGATCATGCACCAGGTTGCTAAAACAGTACTCCACAGAAAATTTTTTTATATTCACATTTAAACGTTATGTAATCAATTTACAGTGGATTTTCAATGGCCCCGTTGTCTAGGATCATGCTCCAGGTTGCTAAAACAATACTCCACAGGAACTTTTTTATATTCACATTTAAACGTTATAAAAAAAATTTACAATGCATTTTCAATGACCCCGTTGTCTAGGATCATGAACCAGGACGCTAAAATAATAATCTAATGGAGCTTTTTGAAATTCGATCACTTAGTCTTTCAGCAGAAATTCTATTGCATTTTCAATGACCCCTTTGTCTAGGATCATGCACCAGCTCGCTAAATTAATAATCTACTGGAACTTTTTTTATATACACAATTAAACGTTATAAAAACAATTTACAGTGCATTTTCAATGGCCCCGTTGTCTAGGATCATGCACCAGGTCGCTAAAATTATAATCTAGTGGAACTTTTTTGAATTTCGAACACTCAGTCTTTCAACAGAAATTCTGTTGCATTTTCAATGACCCCCTTGTCTAGGATAATGCACCAGGACGCTAAAATAATAATCTACTGGAACTTTTTTTATATTCACATTTAAACTCTATAAAAACAATTTACAATGCATCTTCAATGACCCCGTTGTTTAGGATCAAGCACCAGGTTGCTAAAACAATACTCCACAGGAACTTTTTTATATTCACATTTAAACGTTATAAAAACAATTTACAATGCATTTTCAATGACCCCGTTGTTTAGGATCAAGCACCAGTTTGCTAAAATAATACTCCACAGGAAATTTTTTTATATTCACATTTAAACGTTATAAAAACAATTTACAATGTATTTTCAATGACCCCGTCGTCCAGGATCATGCACCTTGTCGCTAAAATGATAATCTAATCGAACTTTTTGAAATTCGAACACTTAGTCTTTCAACAGAAATTCTGTTGCATTTTCAATGACCCCCTTGTCTAGGATCATGCACCAGCTCGCTAAATTAATAATCTACTGGAACTTTTTTTATATACACATTAAAACGCTATAAAAACAATTTACAATGCATGTTCAATGACCCCGTTGTTTAGGATCAAGCACCAGGTTGCTAAAACAATAGTCCACAGGAAATTTTTCTATATTCACATTTAAACGTTATAAAAACAATTTACAATGTATTTTCAATGACCCCGTCGTCCAGGATCATGCACCAGGTCGCTAAAATGATAATCTAATCGAACTTTTTTGAAATTCGAACACTTAGTCTTTCAACAGAAATTCTGTTGCATTTTCAATGACCCCCTTGTCTAGGATCATGCACCAGGTCGCTAAAATATTAATCTACTGGAACTTTTATTATATTCACATTTAAACGTTATAAAATCAATTTACAATGTATTTTCAATGACCCCGTCGTCCAGGATCATGCACCAGGTCGCTAAAATGATAATCTAATCGAACTTTTTTGAAATTCGAACACTTAGTCTTTCAACAGAAATTCTGTTGCATTTTCAATGACCCCCTTGTCTAGGATCATGCACCAGGTCGCTAAAATATTAATCTACTGGAACTTTTATTATATTCACATTTAAACGTTATAAAATCAATTTACAATGTATTTTCAATGACCCCGTCGTCCAGGAACATGCACCAGGTCGCTAAAATGATAATCTAATGGAACTTTTTTGAAATTCGAACACTTAGTCTTTCAACAGAAATTCTGTTGCATTTTCAATGACCCCCTTGTCTAGGATCATGCACCAGGTCGCTAAAATAATAATCTACTGGAACTTTTATTATATTCACATTTAAACGTTATATAATCAATTTACAATGCATTTGCAATGACCCCGTTGTTTAGGATCAAGCACCAGGTTGCTAAAACAATAGTCCACAGGAAATTTTTCTATATTCACATTTAAACGTTATAAAAACAATTTACAATGTATTTTCAATGACCCCGTCGTCCAGGATCATGCACCAGGTTGCTAAAATGATAATCTAATCGAACTTTTTGAAATTCGAACACTTAGTCTTTCAACAGAAATTCTGTTGCATTTTCAATGACCCCCTTGTCTAGGATCATGCACCAGGTCGCTAAAATAATAATCTACTGGATCTTTTTTTATATTCACATTTAAACGCTATGAAAATAATTTACAAGGCATTTTCAATGACCCCGTTGTTTAGGATCAAGCACCAGGTTGCTAAAACAATACGCCACAGGAAATTTTTTTATATTCACATTTAAACGTAATAAAAACAATTTACAATGTATTTTCAATGACCCCGTCGTCCAGGATCATGCACCAGGTCGCTAAAATGATAATCTAATGAAACTTTTATTATATTCCCATTTAAACGTTATAAAAACAATTTACAATGCATTTTCAATGACCCCGTTGTTTAGGATCAAGAACCAGGTTGCTAAAACAATACGCCACAGGAAATTTTTCTATATTCACATTTAAACGTTATAAAAACAATTTACAATGTATTTTCAATGACCCCGTCGTCCAGGATCATGCACCAGGTCGCTAAAATAATAATCTACTGGAACTTTTATTATATTCACATTTAAACGTTATATAATCAATTTACAATGCATTTGCAATGACCCCGTTGTTTAGGATCAAGCACCAGGTTGCTAAAACAATAGTCCACAGGAAATTTTTCTATATTCACATTTAAACGTTATAAAAACAATTTACAATGTATTTTCAATGACCCCGTCGTCCAGGATCATGCACCAGGTCGCTAAAATGATAATCTAATCGAACTTTTTTGAAATTCGAACACTTAGTCTTTCAACAGAAATTCTGTTGCATTTTCAATGACCCCCTTGTCTAGGATCATGCACCAGGTCGCTAAAATAATAATCTACTGGATCTTTTTTTATATTCACATTTAAACGCTATGAAAATAATTTACAAGGCATTTTCAATGACCCCGTTGTTTAGGATCAAGCACCAGGTTGCTAAAACAATAGTCCACAGGAAATTTTTCTATATTCACATTTAAACGTTATCAAAACAATTTACAATGTATTTTCAATGACCCCGTCGTCCAGGATCATGCACCAGGTCGCTAAAATGATAATCTAATCGAACTTTTTGAAATTCGAACACTTAGTCTTTCAACAGAAATTCTGTTGCATTTTCAATGACCCCCTTGTCTAGGATCATGCACCAGGTCGCTAAAATAATAATCTACTGGAACTTTTATTATATTCACATTTAAACGTTATAAAAACAATTTGCAGTGCATTTTCAATGGCCCCGTTGTCTAGGAACAAGCACCAAGTTGCTAAAACAATACGCCACAGGAAATTTTTTTATATTCACATTTAAACGTAATAAAAACAATTTACAATGTATTTTCAATGACCCCGTCGTCCAGGATCATGCACCAGGTCGCTAAAATGATAATCTAATGAAACTTTTATTATATTCCCATTTAAACGTTATAAAAAAAATTTACAATGCATTTTCAATGACCCCGTTGTTTAGGATCAAGAACCAGGTTGCTAAAATAATAATCTATTGGAACTTTTTTATATTCACATTTAAACGTTATAAAAAAAATTTACAGTGGATTTTCAATGGCCCCGTTGTCTAGGATCATGCACTAGATTGCTAGAACAATACTTCACAGTAAATTTTTTTATATTCACATTTAAACGTTATGTAATCAATTTACAATGCATTTTCAATGACTCCGTTGTTTAGGATTAAGCACCAGGTTGCTAAAACAATACTCCACAGGAAATTTTTTTATATTCACATTTAAACGTTATAAAAACAATTTACAATGCATTTTCAATGACCCCGTTGTTTAGGATCAAGCACCAGCTTGCTAAAATAATAATCTATTGGAACTTTTTTTATATTCACATTTAAACGTTATAAAAACAATTTACAGTGGATTTCCAATGTACCCGTTGTCTAGGATCATGCACCAGGTTGCTAAAACAGTACTCCACAGAAAATTTTTTTATATTCACATTTAAACGTTATGTAATCAATTTACAATGCATTTTCAATGACCCCGTTGTTTAGGATCATGCACCAGGTTGCTAAAACAATACTCCACAGGAAATTTTTTATATTCACATTTAAACGTTATAAAAACAATTTACAATGCATTTTCAATGACCCCGTTGTCTAGGATCATGAACCAGGACGCTAAAATAATAATCTAATGGAGCTTTTTTGAAATTCGATCACTTAGTCTTTCAGCAGAAATTCTATTGCATTTTCAATGACCCCTTTGTCTAGGATCATGCACCAGCTCGCTAAATTAATAATCTACTGGAACTTTTTTTATATAC
Organism: Diplolepis rosae; assembly: GCA_030998225.1. Lineage (NCBI taxonomy): Eukaryota > Metazoa > Arthropoda > Insecta > Hymenoptera > Diplolepididae > Diplolepis > Diplolepis rosae. Next base: position 976,339 of record JAPYXD010000739.1, read on the forward strand.
ACAATTAAACGTTATAAAAACAATTTACAGTGCATTTTCAATGGCCCCGTTGTCTAGGATCATGCACCAGGTCGCTAAAATTATAATCTAGTGGAACTTTTTTGAATTTCGAACACTCAGTCTTTCAACAGAAATTCTGTTGCATTTTCAATGACCCCCTTGTCTAGGATAATGCACCAGGACGCTAAAATAATAATCTACTGGAACTTTTTTAATATTCACATTTAAACTCTATAAAAACAATTTACAATGCATTTTCAATGACCCCGTTGTTTAGGATCAAGCACCAGGTTGCTAAAACAATAGTCCACAGGAACTTTTTTATATTCACATTTAAACGTTATAAAAACAATTTACAATGCATTTTCAATGACCCCGTTGTTTAGGATGAAGCACCGGTTTGCTTAAACAATACTCCACATGAAATTTTTTTATATTCACATTTAAACGTTATAAAAAAAATTTACAATGCATTTTCAATGACCCCGTTGTTTAGGATCAAGCACCAGGTTGCTAATATAATAATCTACTGGAACTTTTTTTATATTCACATTTAAACGCTATAAAAACAATTTACAGTGGATTTCCAATGTACCCGTTGTCTAGGATCATGCACCAGGTTGCTAAAACAGTACTCCACAGAAAATTTTTTTATATTCACATTTAAACGTTATGTAATCAATTTACAATGCATTTTCAATGACCCCGTTGTCTAGGATCAAGCACCAGGTTGCTAAAACAATACTCCAAAGGAAATTTTTTTATATTCACATTTAAACGTTATAAAAACAATTTACAATGCATTTTCAATAACCCCGTTGTCTAGGATCATGAACCAGGACGCTAAAATAATAATCTAATGGAGCTTTTTTGAAATTCGATCACTTAGTCTTTCAGCAGAAATTCTATTGCATTTTCAATGACCCCTTTGTCTAGGATCATGCACCAGCTCGCTAAATTAATAATCTACTGGAACTTTTTTTATATACACAATTAAACGTTATAAAAACAATTTACAGTGCATTTTCAATGGCCCCGTTGTCTAGGATCATGCACCAGGTCGCTAAAATTATAATCTAGTGGAACTTTTTTGAATTTCGAACACTCAGTCTTTCAACAGAAATTCTGTTGCATTTTCAATGACCCCCTTGTCTAGGATAATGCACCAGGACGCTAAAATAATAATCTACTGGAACTTTTTTATATTCACATTTAAACTCTATAAAAACAATTTACAATGCATTTTCAATGACCCCGTTGTTTAGGATCAAGCACCAGGTTGCTAAAACAATAGTCCACAGGAACTTTTTTATATTCACATTTAAACGTTATAAAAACAATTTACAATGCATTTTCAATGACCCCGTTGTTTAGGATCAAGCACCAGTTTGCTAAAACAATACTCCACAGGAAATTTTTTTATATTCACATTTAAACGTTATAAAAACAATTTACAATGCATTTTCAATGGCCCCGTTGTTTAGGATCAAGCACCAGTTTGCTAAAATAATAATCTATTGGAACTTTTTTTATATTCACATTTAAACGTTATAAAAACAATTTACAGTGGATTTCCAATGTACCCGTTGTCTAGGATCATGCACCAGGTTGCTAAAACAGTACTCCACAGAAAATTTTTTTATATTCACATTTAAACGTTATGTAATCAATTTACAATGCATTTTCAATGACCCCGTTGTCTAGGATCATGCACCAGGTTGCTAAAACAATACTCCACAGGAAATTTTTTTATATTCACATTTAAACGTTATAAAAACAATTTACAATGCATTTTCAATGACCCCGTTGCCTAGGATCATGAACCAGGACGCTAAAATAATAATCTAATGGAGCTTTTTTGAAATTCGATCACTTAGTCTTTCAGCAGAAATTCTATTGCATTTTCAATGACCCCGTTGTCTAGGATCAAGCACCAGGTTGCTAATATAATAATCTACTGGAAGTTTTTTTATATTCACAATTAAACGCTATAAAATAAATTTACAATGCATTTTCAATGACCCCGTTGTTTAGGATCAAGCACCAGGTTGCTAAAACAATAGTCCACAGGAAATTTTTCTATATTCACATTTAAACGTTATAAAAACAATTTACAATGTATTTTCAATGACCCCGTCGTCCAGGATCATGCACCAGGTCGCTAAAATTATAATCTAGTGGAACTTTTTTGAATTTCGAACACTCAGTCTTTCAACAGAAATTCTGTTGCTTTTTCAATGACCCCCTTGTCTAGGATAATGCACCAGGACGCTAAAATAATAATCTACTGGAACTTTTTTTATATTCACACTTAAACGCTATAAAAACAATTTACAATGCATTTTCAATGACCCCGTTGTTTAGGATCAAGCACCAGGTTGCTAAAACAATAGTCCACAGGAAATTTTTCTATATTCACATTTAAACGTTATAAAAACAATTTACAATGTATTTTCAATGACCCCGTCGTCCAGGATCATGCACCAGGTCGCTAAAATGATAATCTAATCGAACTTTTTGAAATTCGAACACTTAGTCTTTCAACAGAAATTCTGTTGCATTTTCAATGAGCCCCTTGTCTAGGATCATGCACCAGGTCGCTAAAATATTAATCTACTGGAACTTTTATTATATTCACATTTAAACGTTATAAAATCAATTTACAATGTATTTTCAATGACCCCGTCGTCCAGGAACATGCACCAGGTCGCTAAAATGATAATCTAATGGAACTTTTTTGAAATTCGAACACTTAGTCTTTCAACAGAAATTCTGTTGCATTTTCAATGACCCCCTTGTCTAGGATCATGCACCAGGTCGCTAAAATAATAATCTACTGGAACTTTTATTATATTCACATTTAAACGTTATATAATCAATTTACAATGCATTTGCAATGACCCCGTTGTTTAGGATCAAGCACCAGGTTGCTAAAACAATAGTCCACAGGAAATTTTTCTATATTCACATTTACACGTTATAAAAACAATTTACAATGTATTTTCAATGACCCCGTCGTCCAGGATCATGCACCAGGTCGCTAAAATGATAATCTATTCGAACTTTTTTGAAATTCGAACACTTAGTCTTTCAACAGAAATTCTGTTGCATTTTCAATGACCCCCTTGTCTAGGATCATGCACCAGGTCGCTAAAATAATAATCTACTGGATCTTTTTTTATATTCACATTTAAACGCTATGAAAATAATTTACAAGGCATTTTCAATGACCCCGTTGTTTAGGATCAAGCACCAGGTTGCTAAAACAATAGACCACAGGAAATTTTTCTATATTCACATTTAAACGTTATAAAAACAATTTGCAGTGCATTTTCAATGGCCCCGTTGTCTAGGAACAAGCACCAAGTTGCTAAAACAATACGCCACAGGAAATTTTTTTATATTCACATTTAAACGTAATAAAAACAACTTACAATGTATTTTCAATGACCCCGTCGTCCAGGATCATGCACCAGGTCGCTAAAATGATAATCTACTGGAACTTTTATTATATTCACATTTAAACGTTATAAAATCAATTTACAATGTATTTTCAATGACCCCGTCGTCCAGGAACATGCACCAGGTCGCTAAAATAATAATCTAATGGAACTTTTTTGAAATTCGAACACTTAGTCTTTCAACAGAATTTCTGTTGCATTTTCAATGACCCCCTTGTCTAGGATCATGCACCAGGTCGCTAAAATAATAATCTACTGTAACTTTTTTTATATTCACATTTAAACGTTATATAATCAATTTACAATGCATTTGCAATGACCCCGTTGTTTAGGATCAAGCACCAGGTTGCTAAAACAATAGTCCACAGGAAATTTTTCTATATTCACATTTAAACGTTATAAAAACAATTTACAATGTATTTTCAATGACCCCGTCGTCCAGGATCATGCACCAGGTCGCTAAAATGATAATCTAATCGAACTTTTTTGAAATTCGAACACTTAGTCTTTCAACAGAAATTCTGTTGCATTTTCAATGACCCCCTTGTCTAGGATCATGCACCAGGTCGCTAAAATATTAATCTACTGGAACTTTTATTATATTCACATTTAAACGTTATAAAATCAATTTACAATGTATTTTCAATGACCCCGTCGTCCAGGAACATGCACCAGGTCGCTAAAATGATAATCTAACGGATATTTTTTGAAATTCGAACACTTAGTCTTTCAACAGAAATTCTGTTGCATTTTCAATGACCCCCTTGTCTAGGATCATGCACCAGGTCGCTAAAATAATAATCTACTGGAACTTTTATTATATTCACATTTAAACGTTATATAATCAATTTACAATGCATTTGCAATGACCCCGTTGTTTAGGATCAAGCACCAGGTTGCTAAAACAGTAGTCCACAGGAAATTCTTCTATATTCACATTTAAACGTTATATAATCAATTTACAATGCATTTGCAATGACCCCGTTGTTTAGGATCAAGCACCAGGTTGCTAAAACAATAGTCCACAGGAAATTTTTCTATATTCACATTTAAACGTTATAAAAACAATTTACAGTGCATTTTCACTGACCCCGTCGACCAGGATCATGCACCAGTTTGCTAAAATAATAATCTATTGGAACTTTTTTTATATTCACATTTAAACGTTATAAAAACAATTTACAGTGGATTTCCAATGTACCCGTTGTCTAGGATCATGCACCAGGTCGCTAAAATGATAATCTAATCGAACTTTTTTGAAATTCGAACACTTAGGCTTTCAACAGAAATTCTGTTGCATTTTCAATGACCCCCTTGTCTAGGATCATGCACCAGGTCGCTAAAATATTAATCTACTGGAACTTTTATTATATTCACATTTAAACGTTATAAAATCAATTTACAATGTATTTTCAATGACCCCGTCGTCCAGGAACATGCACCAGGTCGCTAAAATGATAATCTAATGGAACTTTTTGAAATTCGAACACTTAGTCTTTCAACAGAAATTCTGTTGCATTTTCAATGACCCCCTTGTCTAGGATCATGCACCAGGTCGCTAAAATAATAATCTACTGGATCTTTTTTTATATTCACATTTAAACGCTATGAAAATAATTTACAAGGCATTTTCAAAGACCCCGTTGTTTAGGATCAAGCACCAGGTTGCTAAAACAATAGTCCACAGGAAATTTTTCTATATTCACATTTAAACGTTATAAAAACAATTTGCAGTGCATTTTCAATGGCCCCGTTGTCTAGGAACAAGCACCAGGTTGCTAAAACAATACGCCACAGGAAATTTTTTTATATTCACATTTAAACGTTATAAAAACAATTTACAATGTATTTTCAATGACCCCGTCGTCCAGGATCATGCACCAGGTCGCTAAAATGATAATCTAATGAAACTTTTATTATATTCCCATTTAAACGTTATAAAAACAATTTACAATGCATTTTCAATGACCCCGTTGTTTAGGATCAAGAACCAGGTTGCTAAAATAATAATCTATTGGAACTTTTTTTATATTCACATTTAAACGTTATAAAAAAAATTTACAGTGGATTTTCAATGGCCCCGTTGTCTAGGATCATGCACTAGATTGCTAGAACAATACTTCACAGTAAATTTTTTTATATTCACATTTAAACGTTATGTAATCAATTTACAATGCATTTTCAATGACCCCGTTGTTTAGGATCAAGCACCAGGTTGCTAAAACAATACTCCACAGGAAATTTTTTTATATTCACATTTAAACGTTATAAAAACAATTTACAATGCATTTTCAATGACCCCGTTGTTTAGGATCAAGCACCAGGTTGCTAAAACAATAATCTACTGGAACTTTTTTTATATCCACATTTAAACGTGATAAAAACAATTTACAGTGGATTTCCCATGTACCCGTTGTCTAGGATCATGCACCAGGTTGCTAAAACAGTACTCCACAGAAAATTTTTTTATATTCACATTTAAACGCTATAAAATCAATTTACAATGCATTTTCAATGACCCCGTTGTTTAGGATCAAGCACCAGGTTGCTAAAACAATACTCCACAGGAAATTTTTTTATATTCACATTTAAACGTTATAAAAACAATTTACAATGCATTTTCAATGACCCCGTTGTCTAGGATCATGAACCAGGACGCTAAAATAATAATCTAATGGAGCTTTTTGAAATTCGATCACTTAGTCTTTCAGCAGAAATTCTATTGCATTTTCAATGACCCCTTTGTCTAGGATCATGCACCAGCTCGCTAAATTAATAATCTACTGGAACTTTTTTTATATACACAATTAAACGTTGTAAAAACAATTTACAGTGCATTTTCAATGGCCCCGTTGTCTAGGATCATGCACCAGGTCGCTAAAATTATAATCTAGTGGAACTTTTTTGAATTTCGAACACTCAGGCTTTCAACAGAAATTCTGTTGCATTTTCAATGACCCCCTTGTCTAGGATAATGCACCAGGACGCTAAAATAATAATCTACTGGAACTTTTTTTATATTCACATTTAAACGCTATAAAAACAATTTACAATGCATTTTCAATGACCCCGTTGTTTAGGATCAAGCACCAGGTTGCTAAAACAATAGTCCACAGGAAATTTTTCTATATTCACATTTAAACGTTATAAAAACAATTTACAATGTATTTTCAATGACCCCGTCGTCCAGGATCATGCACCAGGTCGCTAAAATTATAATCTATTGGAACTTTTTTTGAATTTCGAACACTCAGTCTTTCAACAGAAATTCTGTTGCTTTTTCAATGACCCCCTTGTCTAGGATAATGCACCAGGACGCTAAAATAATAATCTACTGGAACTTTTTTTATATTCACATTTAAACGCTATAAAAACAATTTACAATGCATTTTCAATGACCCCGTTGTTTAGGATCAAGCACCAGGTTGCTAAAACAATAGTCCACAGGAAATTTTTCTATATTCACATTTAAACGTTATAAAAACAATTTACAATGTATTTTCAATGACCCCGTCGTCCAGGATCATGCACCAGGTCGCTAAAATGATAATCTAATCGAACTTTTTGAAATTCGAACACTTAGTCTTTCAACAGAAATTCTGTTGCATTTTCAATGACCCCCTTGTCTAGGATCATGCACCAGGTCGCTAAAATATTAATCTACTGGAACTTTTATTATATTCACATTTAAACGTTATAAAATCAATTTACAATGTATTTTCAATGACCCCGTCGTCCAGGATCATGCACCAGGTCGCTAAAATGATAATCTAATCGAACTTTTTTGAAATTCGAACACTTAGTCTTTCAACAGAAATTCTGTTGCATTTTCAATGACCCCCTTGTCTAGGATCATGCACCAGGTCGCTAAAATATTAATCTACTGGAACTTTTATTATATTCACATTTAAACGTTATAAAATCAATTTACAATGTATTTTCAATGACCCCGTCGTCCAGGAACATGCACCAGGTCGCTAAAATGATAATCTAATGGAACTTTTTTTGAAATTCGAACACTTAGTCTTTCAACAGAAATTCTGTTGCATTTTCAATGACCCCCTTGTCTAGGATCATGCACCAGGTCGCTAAAATAATAATCTACTGGAACTTTTATTATATTCACATTTAAACGTTATATAATCAATTTACAATGCATTTGCAATGACCCCGTTGTTTAGGATCAAGCACCAGGTTGCTAAAACAATAGTCCACAGGAAATTTTTCTATATTCACATTTAAACGTTATAAAAACAATTTACAATGTATTTTCAATGACCCCGTTGTCCAGGATCATGCACCAGGTTGCTAAAATAAATATCTAATGGAACTTTTTTGAAATTCGAACACTTAGTCTTTAACAGAAATTCTGTTGCATTTTCAATGACCCCTTGTCTAGGATCATGCACCAGGTCGCTAAAATAATAATCTACTGGATCTTTTTTTATATTCACATTTAAACGCTATGAAAATAATTTACAAGGCATTTTCAATGACCCCGTTGTTTAGGATCAAGCACCAGGTTGCTAAAACAATAGACCACAGGAAATTTTTCTATATTCACATTTAAACGTTATAAAAACAATTTGCAGTGCATTTTCAATGGCCCCGTTGTCTAGGAACAAGCACCAAGTTGCTAAAACAATACGCCACAGGAAATTTTTTTATATTCACATTTAAACGTAATAAAAACAATTTACAATGTATTTTCAATGACCCCGTCGTCCAGGATCATGCACCAGGTCGCTAAAATGATAATCTAATGAAACTTTTATTATATTCCCATTTAAACGTTATAAAAACAATTTACAATGCATTTTCAATGACCCCGTTGTTTAGGATCAAGAACCAGGTTGCTAAAATAATAATCTATTGGAACTTTTTTATATTCACATTTAAACGTTATAAAAAAAATTTACAGTGGATTTTCAATGGCCCCGTTGTCTAGGATCATGCACTAGATTGCTAGAACAATACTTCACAGTAAATTTTTTTATATTCACATTTAAACGTTATGTAATCAATTTACAATGCATTTTCAATGACCCCGTTGTTTAGGATCAAGCACCAGGTTGCTAAAACAATACTCCACAGGAAATTTTTTTATATTCACATTTAAACGTTATAAAAACAATTTACAATGCATTTTCAATGACCCCGTTGTTTAGGATCAAGCACCAGGTTGCTAAAATAATAATCTACTGAAACTTTTTTTATATTCACATTTAAGCGTTATAAAAACAATTTACAGTGGATTTCCAATGAACCCGTTGTCTAGGATCATGCACCAGGTTGCTAAAACAGTACTCCACAGAAAATTTTTTTATATTCACATTTAAACGTTATGTAATCAATTTACAATGCATTTTCAATGACCCCGTTGTCTAGGATCATGCACCACGTTGCTAAAACAATACTCCACAGGAAATTTTTTTATATTCACATTTAAACGTTATAAAAACAATTTACAATGCATTTTCAATGACCCCGTTGCCTAGGATCATGAAACAGGACGCTAAAATAATAATCTAATGGAGCTTTTTTGAAATTCGATCACTTAGTCTTTCAGCAGAAATTCTATTGCATTTTCAATGACCCCTTTGTCTAGGATCATGCACCAGCTCGCCAAAATTAATAATCTACTGGAACTTTTTTTATATACACATTTAAACGCTATAAAAACAATTTACAATGCATTTTCAATGGCCCCGTTGACTAGGATCATGCACCAGGTTGCTAAAATAATAATCTACTGGAACTTTTTTTATATCCACATTTAAACGTTATAAAAACAATTTACAATGCATTTTCAATGACTCCGTTGTTTAGGATTAAGCACCAGGTTGCTAAAATAATAATCTATTGGAACTTTTTTTATATTCACATTTAAACGTTATAAAAAAAATTTACAGTGGATTTTCAATGGCCCCGTTGTCTAGGATCATGCACTAGATTGCTAGAACAATACTTCACAGTAAATTTTTTTATATTCACATTTAAACGTTATAAAAACAATTTACAATGCATTTTCAATGACTCCGTTGTTTAGGATTAAGCACCAGGTTGCTAAAACAATACTCCACAGGAAATTTTTTTATATTCACATTTAAACGTTATAAAAACAATTTACAATGCATTTTCAATGACCCCGTTGTTTAGGATCAAGCACCAGGTTGCTAAAATAATAATCTACTGGAACTTTTTTTATATTCACATTTAAACGTTATAAAAACAATTTACAGTGGATTTCCAATGTACCCGTTGTCTAGGATCATGCACCAGGTTGCTAAAACAGTACTCCACAGAAAATTTTTTTATATTCACATTTAAACGTTATGTAATCAATTTACAATGCATTTTCAATGACCCCGTTGTTTAGGATCATGCACCAGGTTGCTAAAACAATACTCCACAGGAAATTTTTTTATATTCACATTTAAACGTTATAAAAACAATTTACAATGCATTTTCAATGACCCCGTTGTCTAGGATCATGGAACAGGACGCTAAAATAATAATCTAATGGAGCTTTTTTTAAATTCGATCACTTAGTCTTTCAGCAGAAATTCTATTGCATTTTCAATGACCCCTTTGTCTAGGATCATGCACCAGCTCGCTAAATTAATAATCTACTGGAACTTTTTTTATATACACAATTAAACGTTATAAAAACAATTTACAGTGCATTTTCAATGGCCCCGTTGTCTAGGATCATGCACCAGGTCGCTAAAATTATAATCTAGTGGAACTTTTTTGAATTTCGAACACTCAGTCTTTCAACAGAAATTCTGTTGCATTTTCAATGACCCCCTTGTCTAGGATAATGCACCAGGACGCTAAAATAATAATCTACTGGAACTTTTTTTATATTCACATTTAAACGCTATAAAAACAATTTACAATGCATTTTCAATGACCCCGTTGTTTAGGATGAAGCACCAGGTTGCTAAAACAATAGTCCACAGGAAATTTTTCTATATTCACATTTAAACGTTATAAAAACAAGTTACAATGCATTTTCAATGACCCCGTCGTCTAGGAGCATCCACCAGGTCGCTAAAATACGAATCTAGTGGAACTTTTTTTACCGTCGAACACGCAGTCGTTCAACAGAAAGTCTGTTGCTTTTTCAATGACCCCCTTGTCTAGGATAATGCACCAGGACGCTAAAATAATAATCTACTGGAACTTTTTTTATATTCACATTTAAACGCTATAAAAACAATTTACAATGCATTTTCAATGACCCCGTTGTTTAGGATGAAGCACCAGGTTGCTAAAACAATAGTCCACAGGAAATTTTTCTATATTCACATTTAAACGTTATAAAAACAATTTACAATGTATTTTCAATGACCCCGTCGTCCAGGATCATGCACCAGGTCGCTAAAATGATAATCTAATCGAACTTTTTGAAATTCGAACACTTAGTCTTTCAACAGAAATTCTGTTGCATTTTCAATGAGCCCCTTGTCTAGGATCATGCACCAGGTCGTTAAAATATTAATCTACTGGAACTTTTATTATATTCACATTTAAACGTTATAAAATCAATTTACAATGTATTTTCAATGACCCCGTCGTCCAGGAACATGCACCAGGTCGCTAAAATGATAATCTAATGGAACTTTTTTGAAATTCGAACACTTAGTCTTTCAACAGAAATTCTGTTGCATTTTCAATGACCCCCTTGTCTAGGATCATGCACCAGGTCGCTAAAATAATAATCTACTGGAACTTTTATTATATTCACATTTAAACGTTATATAATCAATTTACAATGCATTTGCAATGACCCCGTTGTTTAGGATCAAGCACCAGGTTGCTAAAACAATAGTCCACAGGAAATTTTTCTATATTCACATTTACACGTTATAAAAACAATTTACAATGTATTTTCAATGACCCCGTCGTCCAGGATCATGCACCAGGTCGCTAAAATGATAATCTAATCGAACTTTTTTGAAATTCGAACACTTAGTCTTTCAACAGAAATTCTGTTGCATTTTCAATGACCCCCTTGTCTAGGATCATGCACCAGGTCGCTAAAATAATAATCTACTGGATCTTTTTTTATATTCACATTTAAACGCTATGAAAATAATTTACAAGGCATTTTCAATGACCCCGTTGTTTAGGATCAAGCACCAGGTTGCTAAAACAATAGACCACAGGAAATTTTTCTATATTCACATTTAAACGTTATAAAAACAATTTGCAGTGCATTTTCAATGGCCCCGTTGTCTAGGAACAAGCACCAGGTTGCTAAAACAATAGACCACAGGAAATTTTTCTATATTCACATTTAAACGTTATAAAAACAATTTGCAGTGCATTTTCAATGGCCCCGTTGTCTAGGAACAAGCACCAAGTTGCTAAAACAATACGCCACAGGAAATTTTTTTATATTCACATTTAAACGTAATAAAAACAATTTACAATGTATTTTCAATGACCCCGTCGTCCAGGATCATGCACCAGGTCGCTAAAATGATAATCTAATGAAACTTTTATTATATTCCCATTTAAACGTTATAAAAACAATTTACAATGCATTTTCAATGACCCCGTTGTTTAGGATCAAGAACCAGGTTGCTAAAATAATAATCTACTGGAACTTTTTTTATATACACATTTAAACGTTATAAAAAAAATTTACAGTGGATTTTCAATGGCCCCGTTGTCTAGGATCATGCACTAGATTGCTAGAACAATACTTCACAGTAAATTTTTTTATATTCACATTTAAACGTTATGTAATCAATTTACAATGCATTTTCAATGACTCCGTTGTTTAGGATTAAGCACCAGGTTGCTAAAACAATACTCCACAGGAAATTTTTTTATATTCACATTTAAACGTTATAAAAAAAATTTACAATGCATTTTCAATGACCCCGTTGTTTAGGATCAAGCACCAGGTTGCTAATATAATAATCTACTGGAACTTTTTTTATATTCACATTTAAACGTTATAAAAACAATTTACAGTGGATTTCCAATGTACCCGTTGTCTAGGATCATGCACCAGGTTGCTAAAACAGTACTCCACAGAAAATTTTTTTATATTCACATTTAAACGTTATGTAATCAATTTACAATGCATTTTCAATGACCCCGTTGACTAGGATTATGCACCAGGTTGCTAAAACAATACTCCACAGGAAATTTTTTTATATTCACATTTAAACGTTATAAAAACAATTTACAGTGCATTTTCAATGACCCCGTTGTCTAGCATCATGAACCAGGACGCTAAAATAATAATCTAATGGAGCTTTTTTGAAATTCGATCACTTAGTCTTTCAGCAGAAATTCTATTGCATTTTCAATGACCCCTTTGTCTAGGATCATGCACCAGCTCGCTAAATTAATAATCTACTGGAACTTTTTTTATATACACAATTAAACGTTATAAAAACAATTTACAGTGCATTTTCAATGGCCCCGTTGTCTAGGATCATGCACCAGGTCGCTAAAATTATAATCTAGTGGAACTTTTTGAATTTCGAACACTCAGTCTTTCAACAGAAATTCGGTTGCATTTTCAATGACCCCCTTGTCTAGGATAATGCACCAGGACGCTAAAATAATAATCTACTGGAACTTTTTTATATTCACATTTAAACGCTATAAAAACAATTTACAATGCATTTTCAATGACCCCGTTGTTTAGGATCAAGCACCAGGTTGCTAACACAATAGTCCACAGGAAATTTTTCTATATTCACATTTAAACGTTATAAAAACAATTTACAATGTATTTTCAATGACCCCGTCGTCCAGGATCATGCACCAGGTCGCTAAAATTATAATCTAGTGGAACTTTTTTGAATTTCGAACACTCAGTCTTTCAACAGAAATTCTGTTGCATTTTCAATGAGCCCCTTGTCTAGGATCATGCACCAGGTCGCTAAAATATTAATCTACTGGAACTTTTATTATATTCACATTTAAACGTTATAAAATCAATTTACAATGTATTTTCAATGACCCCGTCGTCCAGGAACATGCACCAGGTCGCTAAAATGATAATCTAATGGAACTTTTTTGAAATTCGAACACTTAGTCTTTCAACAGAAATTCTGTTGCATTTTCAATGACCCCCTTGTCTAGGATCATGCACCACGTCGCTAAAATATTAATCTACTGGAACTTTTATTATATTCACATTTAAACGTTATAAAATCAATTTACAATGTATTTTCAATGACCCCGTCGTCCAGGAACATGCACCAGGTCGCTAAAATGATAATCTAACGGATCTTTTTTGAAATTCGAACACTTAGTCTTTCAACAGAAATTCTGTTGCATTTTCAATGACCCCCTTGTCTAGGATCATGCACCAGGTCGCTAAAATAATAATCTACTGGAACTTTTATTATATTCACATTTAAACGTTATATAATCAATTTACAATGCATTTGCAATGACCCCGTTGTTTAGGATCAAGCACCAGTTTGCTAAAATAATAATCTATTGGAACTTTTTTTATATTCACATTTAAACGTTATAAAAACAATTTACAGTGGATTTCCAATGTACCCGTTGTCTAGGATCATGCACCAGGTCGCTAAAATGATAATCTAATCGAACTTTTTTGAAATTCGAACACTTAGGCTTTCAACAGAAATTCTGTTGCATTTTCAATGACCCCCTTGTCTAGGATCATGCACCAGGTCGCTAAAATATTAATCTACTGGAACTTTTATTATATTCACATTTAAACGTTATAAAATCAATTTACAATGTATTTTCCATGACCCCGTCGTCCAGGATCATGCACCAGGTTGCTAAAATAAATATCTAATGGAACTTTTTTGAAATTCGAACACTTAGTCTTTCAACAGAAATTCTGTTGCGTTTTCAATGACCCCCTTGTCTAGGATCATGCACCAGGTTGCTAAAATAATAATCAACTGGATCTTTTTTTATATTCACATTTAAACGCTATGAAAATAATTTACAAGGCATTTTCAATGAGCCCGTTGTTTAGGATCAAGCACCAGGTTGCTAAAACAATAGTCCACAGGAAATTTTTCTATATTCACATTTAAACGTTATAAAAACAATTTGCAGTGCATTTTCAATGGCCCCGTTGTCTAGGAACAAGCACCAAGTTGCTAAAACAATACTCCACAGGAAATTTTTTTATATTCACATTTAAACGTTATAGAAACAATTTACAATGCATTTTCAATGACCCCGTTGTCTAGGATCATGAACCAGGACGCTAAAATAATAATCTAATCGAGCTTTTTTGAAATTCGATCACTTAGTCTTTCAGCAGAAATTCTATTGCATTTTCAATGACCCCGTTGTCTAGGATCATGCACTAGGTTGCTAAAACAATACTCCACAGGAAATTTTTTTATATTCACATTTAAACGTTATGTAATCAATTGACAATGCATTTTCAATGACCCCGTTGTTTAGGATCAAGCACCAGGTTGCTAAAACAATACCTCACAGGAAATTTTTTTATATTCACATTTAAACGTTATAGAAACAATTTACAATGCATTTTCAATGACCCCGTTGTCTAGGATCAAGCACCAGTTTGCTAAAATAATAATCTATTGGAACTTTTTTTATATTCACATTTAAACGTTATAAAAACAATTTACAGTGGATTTCCAATGTACCCGTTGTCTAGGATCATGCACCAGGTTGCTAAAACAGTACTCCACAGAAAATTTTTTTATATTCACACTTAAACGTTATACAAACAATTTACAATGCATTTTCAATGACCCCGTTGTCTAGGATCATGAACCAGGACGCTAAAATAATAATCTAATCGAGCTTTTTTGAAATTCGATCACTTAGTCTTTCAGCAGAAATTCTATTGCATTTTCAATGACCCCTTTGTCTAGGATCATGCACCAGCTCGCTAAATTAATAATCTACTAGAACTTTTTTTATATACACAATTAAACGTTATAAAAACAATTTACAGTGCATTTTCAATGGCCCCGTTGTCTAGGATCATGCACCAGGTCGCTAAAATTATAATCTAGTGGAACTTTTTTGAATTTCGAACACTCAGTCTTTCAACAGAAATTCTGTTGCATTTTCAATGACCCCCTTGTCTAGGATAATGCACCAGGACGCTAATATAATAATCTACTGGAACTTTTTTTATATTCACATTTAAACGCTATAAAAACAATTTACAATGCATTTTCAATGACCCCGTTGTTTAGGATCAAGCACCAGGTTGCTAAAACAATAGTCCACAGGAAATTTTTCTATATTCACATTTAAACGTTATAAAAACAATTTACAATGTATTTTCAATGACCCCGTCGTCCAGGATCATGCACCAGGTCGCTAAAATTATAATCTAGTGGAACTTTTTTGAATTTCGAACACTCAGTCTTTCAACAGAAATTCTGTTGCTTTTTCAATGACCCCCTTGTCTAGGATAATGCACCAGGACGCTAATATAATAATCTACTGGAACTTTTTTTATATTCACATTTAAACGCTATAAAAACAATTTACAATGCATTTTCAATGACCCCGTTGTTTAGGATCAAGCACCAGGTTGCTAAAACAATAGTCCACAGGAAATTTTTCTATATTCACATTTAAACGTTATAAAAACTATTTACAATGTATTTTCAATGACCCCGTTGTCTAGGATCATGCACCACGTTGCTAAAACAATACTCCACAGGAAATTTTTTTATATTCACATTTAAACGTTATAAAAACAATTTACAATGCATTTTCAATGACCCCGTTGTCTAGGATCATGAACCAGGTCGCTAAAATAATAATCTAATCGAGCTTTTTGAAATTCGATCACTTAGTCTTTCAGCAGAAATTCTATTGCATTTTCAATGACCCCGTTGTCTAGGATCATGCACTAGGTTGCTAAAACAATACTCCACAGGAAATTTTTTTATATTCACATTTAAACGTTATGTAATCAATTTACAATGCATTTTCAATGACCCCGTTGTTTAGGATCAAGCACCAGGTTGCTAAAACAATACCTCACAGGAAATTTTTTTATATTCACATTTAAACGTTATAAAAACAATTTACAATGCATTTTCAATGACCCCGTTGTTTAGGATCAAGCACCAGTTTGCTAAAATAATAATCTATTGGAACTTTTTTTATATTCACATTTAAACGTTATAAAAACAATTTACAGTGGATTTCCAATGTACCCGTTGTCTAGGATCATGCACCAGGTTGCTAAAACAGTACTCCACAGAAAATTTTTTTATATTCACATTTAAACGTTATAAAAACAATTTACAATGCATTTTCAAAGACCCCGTTGTCTAGGATCATGAACCAGGACGCTAAAATAATAATCTAATCGAGCTTTTTGAAATTCGATCACTTAGTCTTTCAGCAGAAATTCTATTGCATTTTCAATGACCCCTTTGTCTAGGATCATGCACCAGCTCGCTAAATTAATAATCTACTGGAACTTTTTTTATATACACAATTAAACGTTATAAAAACAATTTACAGTGCATTTTCAATGGCCCCGTTGTCTAGGATCATGCACCAGGTCGCTAAAATTATAATCTAGTGGAACTTTTTTGAATTTCGAACACTCAGTCTTTCAACAGAAATTCTGTTGCATTTTCAATGACCCCCTTGTCTAGGATAATGCACCAGGACGCTAAAATAATAATCTACTGGAACTTTTTTTATATTCACATTTAAACGCTATAAAAACAATTTACAATGCATTTTCAATGACCCCGTTGTTTAGGATCAAGCACCAGGTTGCTAAAACAATAGTCCACAGGAAATTTTTCTATATTCACATTTAAACGTTATAAAAACAATTTACAATGTATTTTCAATGACCCCGTCGTCCAGGATCATGCACCAGGTCGCTAAAATTATAATCTAGTGGAACTTTTTTGAATTTCGAACACTCAGTCTTTCAACAGAAATTCTGTTGCTGTTTCAGTGACCCCCTTGTCTAGGATAATGCACCAGGACGCTAAAATAATAATCTACTGGAACTTTTTTTATATTCACATTTAAACGCTATAAAAACAATTTACAATGCATTTTCAATGACCCCGTTGTTTAGGATCAAGCACCAGGTTGCTAAAACAATAGTCCACAGGAAATTTTTCTATATTCACATTTAAACGTTATAAAAACAATTTACAATGTATTTTCAATGACCCCGTCGTCCAGGATCATGCACCAGGTCGCTAAAATGATAATCTAATGGAACTTTTTTGAAATTCGAACACTTAGTATTTCAACAGAAATTCTGTTGCATTTTCAATGACCCCCTTGTCTAGGATCATGCACCAGGTCGCTAAAATAATAATCTACTGGAACTTTTATTATATTCACATTTAACTGTTATATAATCAATTTACAATGCATTTGCAATGACCCCGTTGTTTAGGATCAAGCACCAGGTTGCTAAAACAGTAGTCCACAGGAAATTCTTCTATATTCACATTTAAACGTTATATAATCAATTTACAATGCATTTGCAATGACCCCGTTGTTTAGGATCAAGCACCAGGTTGCTAAAACAATAGTCCACAGGAAATTTTTCTATATTCACATTTAAACGTTATAAAAACAATTTACAGTGCATTTTCACTGACCCCGTCGACCAGGATCATGCACCAGGTCGCTAAAATGATAATCTACTGGAACTTTTATTATATTCACATTTAAACGTTATATAATCAATTTACAATGTATTTTCAATGACCCCGTCGTCCAGGATCATGCACCAGGTCGCTAAAATGATAATCTAATCGAACTTTTTTGAAATTCGAACACTTAGTCTTTCAACAGAAATTCTGTTGCATTTTCAATGACCCCCTTGTCTAGGATCATGCACCAGGTCGCTAAAATATTAATCTACTGGAACTTTTATTATATTCACATTTAAACGTTATAAAATCAATTTACAACGTATTTTCAATGACCCCGTCGTCCAGAAACATGCACCAGGTCGCTAAAATGATAATCTAATGGAACTTTTTTGAAATTCGAACACTTAGTCTTTCAACAGAAATTCTGTTGCATTTTCAATGACCCCCTTGTCTGGGATCATGCACCAGGTCGCTAAAATAATAATCTACTGGATCTTTTTTTATATTCACATTTAAACGCTATAAAAATAATTTACAATGCATTTGCAGTGACCCCGTTGTTTAGGATCAAGCACCAGGTTGCAAAAACAGTAGTCCACAGGAAATTCTTCTATATTCACATTTAAACGTTATATAATCAATTTACAATGCATTTGCAATGACCCCGTTGTTTAGGATCAAGCACCATGTTGCTAAAACAATAGTCCACAGGAAATTTTTCTATATTCACATTTAAACGTTATAAAACAATTTACAGTGCATTTTCACTGACCCCGTCGACCAGGATCATGCACCTGGTCGCTAAAATGATAATCTACTGGAACTTTTATTATATTCACATTCAAACGTTATATAATCAATTTACAATGTATTTTCAATGACCCCGTCATCCAGGATCATGCACCAGGTCGCTAAAATGATAATCTAATCGAACTTTTTTGAAATTCGAACACTTAGGCTTTCAACAGAAATTCTGTTGCATTTTCAATGACCCCCTTGTCTAGGATCATGCACCAGGTCGCTAAAATATTAATCTACTGGAATTTTTATTATATTCACATTTAAACGTTATAAAATCAATTTACAATGTACTTTCAATGACCCCGTCGTCCAGGAACATGCACCAGGTCGCTAAAATGATAATCTAATGGAACTTTTTTGAAATTCGAACACTTAGTCTTTCAACAGAAATTCTGTTGCATTTTCAATGACCCCCTTGTCTAGGATCATGCACCAGGTCGCTAAAATAATAATCTACTGGAACTTTTATTATATTCACATTTAAACGTTATATAATCAATTTACAATGCATTTGCCATGACCCCGTTGTTTAGGATCAAGCACCAGGTTGCTAAAACAGTAGTCCACAGGAAATTCTTCTATATTCACATTTAAACGTTATATAATCAATTTACAATGCATTTGCAATGACCCCGTTGTTTAGGATCAAGTACCAGGTTGCTAAAACAATAGTCCACAGGAAATTTTTCTATATTCACATTTAAACGTTATAAAAACAATTTACAGTGCATTTTCACTGACCCCGTCGACCAGGATCATGCACCAGGTCGCTAAAATGATAATCTAATGGAACTTTTTGAAATTCGAACACTTAGTCTTTCAACAGAAATTCTGTTGCATTTTCAATGACCCCCTTGTCTAGGATCATGCACCAGGTCGCTAAAATAATAATCTACTGGATCTTTTTTTATATTCACATTTAAACGCTATAAAAATAATTTACAAGGTATTTTCAATGACCCCGTTGTTTAGGATCAAGCACCAGGTTGCTAAAACAATAGTCCACAGGAAATTTTTCTATATTCACATTTAAACGTTATAAAAACAATTTACAGTGCATTTTCAATGGCCCCGTTGTCTAGGAACAAGCACCAGGTTGCTAAAACAATACGCCACAGGAAATTTTTTTATATTCACATTTAAACGTTATAAAAACAATTTACAATGTATTTTCAATGACCCCGTCGTCCAGGATCATGCACCAGGTCGCTAAAATGATAATCTAATGAAACTTTTATTATATTCCCATTTAAACGTTATAAAAACAATTTACAATGCATTTTCAATGACCCCGTTGTTTAGGATCAAGAACCAGGTTGCTAAAATAATAATCTATTGGAACTTTTTTATATTCACATTTAAACTTTATAAAAAAAATTTACAGTGGATTTTCATTGGCCTCGTTGTCTAGGATCATGCACCAGGTTGCTAAAACAATACTCCACAGGAAATTTTTTTATATTCACATTTAAACGTTATGTAATCAATTTACAATGCATTTTCAATGACCCCGTTGTTTAGGATCAAGCACCAGGTTGCTAAAACAATACTCCACAGGAAATTTGTTTATATTCACATTTAAACGTTATAAAAACAATTTACAATGCATTTTCAATGATCCCGTTGTTTAGGATCAAGCACCAGTTTGCTAAAATAATAATCTATTGGAACTTTTTTTATATTCACATTTAAACGTTATAAAAACAATTTACAGTGGATTTCCAATGCACCCGTTGTCTAGGATCATGCACCAGGTCGCTAAAATGATAATCTAATCGAACTTTTTGAAATTCGAACACTTAGGCTTTCAACAGAAATTCTGTTGCATTTTCAATGACCCCCTTGTCTAGGATCATGCACCAGGTCGCTAAAATATTAATCTACTGGAACTTTTATTATATTCACATTTAAACGTTATAAAATCAATTTACAATGTATTTTCAATGACCCCGTCGTCCAGGAACATGCACCAGGTCGCTAAAATGATAATCTAATGGAACTTTTTTGAAATTCGAACACTTAGTCTTTCAACAGAAATTCTGTTGCATTTTCAATGACCCCTTGTCTAGGATCATGCACCAGGACGCTAAAATAATAATCTACTGGAACTTTTTTATATTCACATTATACGCTATAAAAACAATTTACAATGCATTTTCAATGACCCCGTTGTTTAGGATCAAGCACCAGGTTGCTAAAACAATAGTCCACAGGAAATTTTTCTATATTCACATTTAAACGTTATAAAAACAATTTACAATGTATTTTCAATGACCCCGTCGTCCAGGATCATGCACCAGGTCGCTAAAATTATAATCTAGTGGAACTTTTTTGAATTTCGAACACTCAGTCTTTCAACAGAAATTCTGTTGCTTTTTCAATGACCCCCTTGTCTAGGATAAAGCACCAGGTTTCTAATATAATAATCTACTGGAAATTTTTTTATATTCACATTTAAACGCTATAAAATCAATTTACAATGCATTTTCAATGACCCCGTTGTTTAGGATCAAGCACCATGTTGCTAAAACAATAGTCCACAGGAAATTTTTCTATATTCACATTTAAACGTTATAAAAACAATTTACAATGTATTTTCAATGACCCCGTCGTCCAGGATCATGCACCAGGTCGCTAAAATGATAATCTAATCGAACTTTTTTGAAATTGGAACACTTAGACTTTCAACAGAAATTCTGTTGCATTTTCAATGACCCCCTTGTCTAGGATCATGCACCAGGTCGCTAAAATATTAATCTACTGGAACTTTTATTATATTCACATTTAAACGTTATAAAATCAATTTACAATGTATTTTCAATGACCCCGTCGTCCAGGAACATGCACCAGGTCGCTAAAATGATAATCTAATGGAACTTTTTTGAAATTCGAACACTTAGTCTTTCAACAGAAATTCTGTTGCATTTTCAATGACCCCCTTGTCTAGGATCATGCACCAGGTCGCTAAAATAATAATCTACTGGAACTTTTATTATATTCACATTTAAATGTTATATAATCAATTTACAATGCATTTGCAATGACCCCGTTGTTTAGGATCAAGCACCAGGTTGCTAAAACAGTAGTCCACAGGAAATTCTTCTATATTCACATTTAAACGTTATATAATCAATTTACAATGCATTTGCAATGACCCCGTTGTTTAGGATCAAGCACCAGGTTGCTAAAACAATAGTCCACAGGAAACTTTTCTATATTCACATTTAAACGTTATAAAAACAATTTACAGTGCATTTTCACTGACCCCGTCGACCAGGATCATGCACCAGGTCGCTAAAATGATAATCTACTGGAACTTTTATTATATTCACATTTAAACGTTATATAATCAATTTACAATGTATTTTCAATGACCCCAGTCGTCCAGGAACATGCACCAGGTCGCTAAAATGATAATCTAATGGAACTTTTTTGAAATTCGAACACTTAGTCTTTCAACAGAAATTCTGTTGCATTTTCAATGACCCCTTGTCTAGGATCA
The DNA here is from genome assembly GCA_030998225.1 of Diplolepis rosae. Lineage (NCBI taxonomy): Eukaryota > Metazoa > Arthropoda > Insecta > Hymenoptera > Diplolepididae > Diplolepis > Diplolepis rosae. The sequence goes on from JAPYXD010000739.1 coordinate 998,712, forward strand.
TGCACCAGGTCGCTAAAATATTAATCTACTGGAACTTTTATTATATTCACATTTAAACGTTATAAAATCAATTTACAATGTATTTTCAATGACCCCGTCGTCCAGGATCATGCACCAGGTCGCTAAAATGATAATCTAATCGAACTTTTTTGAAATTGGAACACTTAGACTTTCAACAGAAATTCTGTTGCATTTTCAATGACCCCCTTGTCTAGGATCATGCACCAGGTCGCTAAAATATTAATCTACTGGAACTTTTATTATATTCACATTTAAACGTTATAAAATCAATTTACAATGTATTTTCAATGACCCCGTCGTCCAGGAACATGCACCAGGTCGCTAAAATGATAATCTAATGGAACTTTTTTGAAATTCGAACACTTAGTCTTTCAACAGAAATTCTGTTGCATTTTCAATGACCCCCTTGTCTAGGATCATGCACCAGGTCGCTAAAATAATAATCTACTGGAACTTTTATTATATTCACATTTAAATGTTATATAATCAATTTACAATGCATTTGCAATGACCCCGTTGTTTAGGATCAAGCACCAGGTTGCTAAAACAGTAGTCCACAGGAAATTCTTCTATATTCACATTTAAACGTTATATAATCAATTTACAATGCATTTGCAATGACCCCGTTGTTTAGGATCAAGCACCAGGTTGCTAAAACAATAGTCCACAGGAAACTTTTCTATATTCACATTTAAACGTTATAAAAACAATTTACAGTGCATTTTCACTGACCCCGTCGACCAGGATCATGCACCAGGTCGCTAAAATGATAATCTACTGGAACTTTTATTATATTCACATTTAAACGTTATATAATCAATTTACAATGTATTTTCAATGACCCCAGTCGTCCAGGAACATGCACCAGGTCGCTAAAATGATAATCTAATGGAACTTTTTTGAAATTCGAACACTTAGTCTTTCAACAGAAATTCTGTTGCATTTTCAATGACCCCTTGTCTAGGATCATGCACCAGGTCGCTAAAATATTAATCTACTGGAACTTTTATTATATTCACATTTAAACGTTATAAAATCAATTTACAATGTATTTTCAATGACCCCGTCGTCCAGGAACATGCACCAGGTCGCTAAAATGATAATCTAATGGAACTTTTTGAAATTCGAACACTTAGTCTTTCAACAGAAATTCTGTTGCATTTTCAATGACCCCTTGTCTAGGATCATGCACCAGGACGCTAAAATAATAATCTACTGGAACTTTTTTTATATTCACATTATACGCTATAAAAACAATTTACAATGCATTTTCAATGACCCCGTTGTTTAGGATCAAGCACCAGGTTGCTAAAACAATAGTCCACAGGAAATTTTTCTATATTCACATTTAAACGTTATAAAAACAATTTACAATGTATTTTCAATGACCCCGTCGTCCAGGATCATGCACCAGGTCGCTAAAATTATAATCTAGTGGAACTTTTTTGAATTTCGAACACTCAGTCTTTCAACAGAAATTCTGTTGCTTTTTCAATGACCCCCTTGTCTAGGATAATGCACCAGGTCGCTAAAATAATAATCTACTGGAACTTTTTTTATATTCACATTTAAACGCTATAAAAACAATTTACAATGCATTTTCAATGACCCCGTTGTTTAGGATCAAGCACCAGGTTGCTAAAACAATAGTCCACAGGAAATTTTTCTATATTCACATTTAAACGTTATAAAAACAATTTACAATGTATTTTCAATGACCCCGTCGTCCAGGATCATGCACCAGGTCGCTAAAATGATAATCTAATCGAACTTTTTTGAAATTGGAACACTTAGACTTTCAACAGAAATTCTGTTGCATTTTCAATGACCCCCTTGTCTAGGATCATGCACCAGGTCGCTAAAATATTAATCTACTGGAACTTTTATTATATTCACATTTAAACGTTATAAAATCAATTTACAATGTATTTTCAATGACCCCGTCGTCCAGGAACATGCACCAGGTCGCTAAAATGATAATCTAATGGAACTTTTTTGAAATTCGAACACTTAGTCTTTCAACAGAAATTCTGTTGCATTTTCAATGACCCCCTTGTCTAGGATCATGCACCAGGTCGCTAAAATAATAATCTACTGGAACTTTTATTATATTCACATTTAAATGTTATATAATCAATTTACAATGCATTTGCAATGACCCCGTTGTTTAGGATCAAGCACCAGGTTGCTAAAACAGTAGTCCACAGGAAATTCTTCTATATTCACATTTAAACGTTATATAATCAATTTACAATGCATTTGCAATGACCCCGTTGTTTAGGATCAAGCACCAGGTTGCTAAAACAATAGTCCACAGGAAACTTTTCTATATTCACATTTAAACGTTATAAAAACAATTTACAGTGCATTTTCACTGACCCCGTCGACCAGGATCATGCACCAGGTCGCTAAAATGATAATCTACTGGAACTTTTATTATATTCACATTTAAACGTTATATAATCAATTTACAATGTATTTTCAATGACCCCAGTCGTCCAGGAACATGCACCAGGTCGCTAAAATGATAATCTAATGGAACTTTTTTGAAATTCGAACACTTAGTCTTTCAACAGAAATTCTGTTGCATTTTCAATGATCCCCTTGTCTGGGATCATGCACCAGGTCGCTAAAATAATAATCTACTGGATCTTTTTTTATATTCACATTTAAACGCTATAAAAATAATTTACAATGCATTTGCAGTGATCCCGTTGTTTAGGATCAAGCACCAGGTTGCAAAAACAGTAGTCCACAGGAAATTCTTCTATATTCACATTTAAACGTTATATAATCAATTTACAATGCATTTGCAATGACCCCGTTGTTTAGGATCAAGCACCATGTTGCTAAAACAATAGTCCACAGGAAATTTTTCTATATTCACATTTAAACGTTATGAAACAATTTACAGTGCATTTTCACTGACCCCGTCGACCAGGATCATGCACCAGGTCGCTAAAATGATAATCTACTGGAACTTTTATTATATTCACATTCAAACGTTATATAATCAATTTACAATGTATTTTCAATGACCCCGTCGTCCAGGATCATGCACCAGGTCGCTAAAATGATAATCTAATCGAACTTTTTTGAAATTCGAACACTTAGGCTTTCAACAGAAATTCTGTTGCATTTTCAATGACCCCCTTGTCTAGGATCATGCACCAGGTCGCTAAAATAATAATCTACTGGAACTTTTATTATATTCACATTTAAACGTTATATAATCAATTTACAATGCATTTGCCATGACCCCGTTGTTTAGGATCAAGCACCAGGTTGCTAAAACAGTAGTCCACAGGAAATTCTTCTATATTCACTTTTAAACGTTATATAATCAATTTACAATGCATTTGCAATGACCCCGTTGTTTAGGATCAAGTACCAGGTTGCTAAAACAATAGTCCACAGGAAATTTTTCTATATTCACATTTAAACGTTATAAAAACAATTTACAGTGCATTTTCACTGACCCCGTCGACCAGGATCATGCACCAGGTCGCTAAAATGATAATCTAATGGAACTTTTTTGAAATTCGAACACTTAGTCTTTCAACAGAAATTCTGTTGCATTTTCAATGACCCCCTTGTCTAGGATCATGCACCAGGTCGCTAAAATAATAATCTACTGGATCTTTTTTTATATTCACATTTAAACGCTATAAAAATAATTTACAAGGCATTTTCAATGACCCCGTTGTTTAGGATCAAGCACCAGGTTGCTAAAACAATAGTCCACAGGAAATTTTTCTATATTCACATTTAAACGTTATAAAAACAATTTACAGTGCATTTTCAATGGCCCCGTTGTCTAGGAACAAGCACCAGGTTGCTAAAACAATACGCCACAGGAAATTTTTTTATATTCACATTTAAACGTTATAAAAACAATTTACAATGTATTTTCAATGACCCCGTCGTCCAGGATCATGCACCAGGTTGCTAAAACAATAGTCCACAGGAAATTTTTCTATATTCACATTTAAACGTTATAAAAACAATTTACAATGTATTTTCAATGACCCCGTCGTCCAGGATCATGCACCAGGTCGCTAAAATGATAATCTAATCGAACTTTTTTGAAATTGGAACACTTAGACTTTCAACAGAAATTCTGTTGCATTTTCAATGACCCCCTTGTCTAGGATCATGCACCAGGTCGCTAAAATATTAATCTACTGGAACTTTTATTATATTCACATTTAAACGTTATAAAATCAATTTACAATGTATTTTCAATGACCCCGTCGTCCAGGAACATGCACCAGGTCGCTAAAATGATAATCTAATGGAACTTTTTTGAAATTCGAACACTTAGTCTTTCAACAGAAATTCTGTTGCATTTTCAATGACCCCCTTGTCTAGGATCATGCACCAGGTCGCTAAAATAATAATCTACTGGAACTTTTATTATATTCACATTTAAATGTTATATAATCAATTTACAATGCATTTGCAATGACCCCGTTGTTTAGGATCAAGCACCAGGTTGCTAAAACAGTAGTCCACAGGAAATTCTTCTATATTCACATTTAAACGTTATATAATCAATTTACAATGCATTTGCAATGACCCCGTTGTTTAGGATCAAGCACCAGGTTGCTAAAACAATAGTCCACAGGAAACTTTTCTATATTCACATTTAAACGTTATAAAAACAATTTACAGTGCATTTTCACTGACCCCGTCGACCAGGATCATGCACCAGGTCGCTAAAATGATAATCTACTGGAACTTTTATTATATTCACATTTAAATGTTATATAATCAATTTACAATGTATTTTCAATGACCCCAGTCGTCCAGGAACATGCACCAGGTCGCTAAAATGATAATCTAATGGAACTTTTTTGAAATTCGAACACTTAGTCTTTCAACAGAAATTCTGTTGCATTTTCAATGACCCCCTTGTCTGGGATCATGCACCAGGTCGCTAAAATAATAATCTACTGGATCTTTTTTTATATTCACATTTAAACGCTATAAAAATAATTTACAATGCATTTGCAGTGACCCCGTTGTTTAGGATCAAGCACCAGGTTGCAAAAACAGTAGTCCACAGGAAATTCTTCTATATTCACATTTAAACGTTATATAATCAATTTACAATGCATTTGCAATGACCCCGTTGTTTAGGATCAAGCACCATGTTGCTAAAACAATAGTCCACAGGAAATTTTTCTATATTCACATTTAAACGTTATGAAACAATTTACAGTGCATTTTCACTGACCCCGTCGACCAGGATCATGCACCAGGTCGCTAAAATGATAATCTACTGGAACTTTTATTATATTCACATTCAAACGTTATATAATCAATTTACAATGTATTTTCAATGACCCCGTCGTCCAGGATCATGCACCAGGTCGCTAAAATGATAATCTAATCGAACTTTTTGAAATTCGAACACTTAGGCTTTCAACAGAAATTCTGTTGCATTTTCAATGACCCCCTTGTCTAGGATCATGCACCAGGTCGCTAAAATATTAATCTACTGGAATTTTTATTATATTCACATTTAAACGTTATAAAATCAATTTACAATGTATTTTCAATGACCCCGTCGTCCAGGAACATGCACCAGGTCGCTAAAATGATAATCTAATGGATCTTTTTTGAAATTCGAACACTTAGTCTTTCAACAGAAATTCTGTTGCATTTTCAATGACCCCCTTGTCTAGGATCATGCACCAGGTCGCTAAAATAATAATCTACTGGAACTTTTATTATATTCACATTTAAACGTTATATAATCAATTTACAATGCATTTGCCATGACCCCGTTGTTTAGGATCAAGCACCAGGTTGCTAAAACAGTAGTCCACAGGAAATTCTTCTATATTCACATTTAAACGTTATATAATCAATTTACAATGCATTTGCAATGACCCCGTTGTTTAGGATCAAGTACCAGGTTGCTAAAACAATAGTCCACAGGAAATTTTTCTATATTCACATTTAAACGTTATAAAAACAATTTACAGTGCATTTTCACTGACCCCGTCGACCAGGATCATGCACCAGGTCGCTAAAATGATAATCTAATGGAACTTTTTTGAAATTCGAACACTTAGTCTTTCAACAGAAATTCTGTTGCATTTTCAATGACCCCCTTGTCTAGGATCATGCACCAGGTCGCTAAAATAATAATCTACTGGATCTTTTTTTATATTCACATTTAAACGCTATAAAAATAATTTACAAGGCATTTTCAATGACCCCGTTGTTTAGGATCAAGCACCAGGTTGCTAAAACAATAGTCCACAGGAAATTTTTCTATATTCACATTTAAACTTTATAAAAACAATTTACAGTGGATTTTCAATGGCCCCGTTGTCTAGGAACAAGCACCAGGTTGCTAAAACAATACTCAACAGGAAATTTTTTTATATTCACATTTAAACGTTATAAAAACAATTTGCAATGCATTTTCAATGACCCCGTCGTCCAGGATCATGCACCAGGTTTCTAAAACAATACTGCACAGGAAATTTTTTTATATTCACATTTAAACGTTATGTAATCAATTTACAATGCATTTTCAATGACCCCGTTGTTTAGGATCAAGCACCAGGTTGCTAAAACAATACTCCACAGGAATTTTTTTTATATTCAGATTTATACGTTATAAAATAAATTTACTATGCATTTTCCATGATCCCGTTGTTTAGGATCAAGCACCAGGTTGCTAATATAATAATCTACTGGAACTTTTTTTATATTCACATTTAAACGTTATAAAAACAATTTACAGTGGATTTCCAATGTACCCGTTGTCTAGGATCATGCACCAGGTCGCTAAAATGATAATCTAATCGAACTTTTTTGAAATTCGAACACTTAGGCTTTCAACAGAAATTCTGTTGCATTTTCAATGACCCCCTTGTCTAGGATCATGCACCAGGTCGCTAAAATATTAATCTACTGGAACTTTTATTATATTCACATTTAAACGTTATAAAATCAATTTACAATGTATTTTCAATGACCCCGTCGTCCAGGAACATGCACCAGGTCGCTAAAATGATAATCTAATGGAACTTTTTGAAATTCGAACACTTAGTCTTTCAACAGAAATTCTGTTGCATTTTCAATGACCCCCTTGTCTAGGATCATGCACCAGGACGCTAAAATAATAATCTACTGGAACTTTTTTTATATTCACATTATACGCTATAAAAACAATTTACAATGCATTTTCAATGACCCCGTTGTTTAGGATCAAGCACCAGGTAGCTAAAACAATAGTCCACAGGAAATTTTTCTATATTCACATTTAAACGTTATAAAAACAATTTACAATGTATTTTCAATGACCCCGTCGTCCAGGATCATGCACCAGGTCGCTAAAATTATAATCTAGTGGAACTTTTTTGAATTTCTAACACTCAGTCTTTCAACAGAAATTCTGTTGCTTTTTCAATGGCCCCCTTGTTTAAGATAAAGCACCACGTAGCTAATATAATAATCCCCTGGAACTTTTTTTATATTCACATTTAAACGCTATAAAAACAATTTACAATGCATTTTCAATGACCCCGTTGTTTAGGATCAAGCACCAGGTTGCTAATATAATAATCTACTGGAACTTTTTTTATATTCACATTTAAACGCTATAAAATCAATTTACAATGTATTTTCAATGACCCCGTCGTCCAGGAACATGCACCAGGTCGCTAAAATGATAATCTAATGGAACTTTTTTGAAATTCGAACACTTAGTCTTTCAACAGAAATTCTGTTGCATTTTCAATGACCCCCTTGTCTGGGATCATGCACCAGGTCGCTAAAATAATAATCTACTGGATCTTTTTTTATATTCACATTTAAACGCTATAAAAATAATTTACAATGCATTTGCAGTGACCCCGTTGTTTAGGATCAAGCACCAGGTTGCAAAAACAGTAGTCCACAGGAAATTCTTCTATATTCACATTTAAACGTTATATAATCAATTTACAATGCATTTGCAATGACCCCGTTGTTTAGGATCAAGCACCATGTTGCTAAAACAATAGTCCACAGGAAATTTTTCTATATTCACATTTAAACGTTATGAAACAATTTACAGTGCATTTTCACTGACCCCGTCGACCAGGATCATGCACCAGGTCGCTAAAATGATAATCTACTGGAACTTTTATTATATTCACATTCAAACGTTATATAATCAATTTACAATGTATTTTCAATGACCCCGTCGTCCAGGATCATGCACCAGGTCGCTAAAATGATAATCTAATCGAACTTTTTTGAAATTCGAACACTTAGGCTTTCAACAGAAATTCTGTTGCATTTTCAATGACCCCCTTGTCTAGGATCATGCACCAGGTCGCTAAAATATTAATCTACTGGAATTTTTATTATATTCACATTTAAACGTTATAAAATCAATTTACAATGTATTTTCAATGACCCCGTCGTCCAGGAACATGCACCAGGTCGCTAAAATGATAATCTAATGGAACTTTTTTGAAATTCGAACACTTAGTCTTTCAACAGAAATTCTGTTGCATTTTCAATGACCCCCTTGTCTAGGATCATGCACCAGGTCGTTAAAATAATAATCTACTGGAACTTTTATTATATTCACATTTAAACGTTATATAATCAATTTACAATGCATTTGCCATGACCCCGTTGTTTAGGATCAAGCACCAGGTTGCTAAAACAGTAGTCCACAGGAAATTCTTCTATATTCACATTTAAACGTTATATAATCAATTTACAATGCATTTGCAATGACCCCGTTGTTTAGGATCAAGTACCAGGTTGCTAAAACAATAGTCCACAGGAAATTTTTCTATATTCACATTTAAACGTTATAAAAACAATTTACAGTGCATTTTCACTGACCCCGTCGACCAGGATCATGCACCAGGTCGCTAAAATGATAATCTAATGGAACTTTTTTGAAATTCGAACACTTAGTCTTTCAACAGAAATTCTGTTGCATTTTCAATGACCCCCTTGTCTAGGATCATGCACCAGGTCGCTAAAATAATAATCTACTGGATCTTTTTTTATATTCACATTTAAACGCTATAAAAATAATTTACAAGGCATTTTCAATGACCCCGTTGTTTAGGATCAAGCACCAGGTTGCTAAAACAATACACCACAGGAAATTTTTCTATATTCACATTTAAACGTTATAAAAACAATTTACAGTGCATTTTCAATGGCCCCGTTGTCTAGGAACAAGCACCAGGTTGCTAAAACAATACGCCACAGGAAATTTTTTTATATTCACATTTAAACGTTATAAAAACAATTTACAATGTATTTTCAATGACCCCGTCGTCCAGGATCATGCACCAGGTCGCTAAAATGATAATCTAATGAAACTTTTATTATATTCCCATTTAAACGTTATAAAAACAATTTACAATGCATTTTCAATGACCCCGTTGTTTAGGATCAAGAACCAGGTTGCTAAAATAATAATCTATTGGAACTTTTTTTATATTCACATTTAAACTTTATAAAAAAAATTTACAGTGGATTTTCATTGGCCCCGTTGTCTAGGATCATGCACCAGGTTGCTAAAACAATACTCCACAGGAAATTTTTTTATATTCACATTTAAACGTTATAAAAACAATTTACAGTGGATTTTCAATGACCCCGTTGTTTAGGATCAAGCACCAGGTTGCTAAAACAATACTCCACAGGAACTTTTTTATATTCACATTTAAACGTTATAAAAAAAATTTACAATGCATTTTCAATGACCCCGTTGTTTAGGATCAAGCACCAGGTTGCTAAAATAATAATCTACTGGAACTTTTTTTATATTCACATTTAAACGTTATAAAAACAATTTACAGTGGATTTCCAATGTACCCGTTGTCTAGGATCATGCACCAGGTCGCTAAAATGATAATCTAATCGAACTTTTTGAAATTCGAACACTTAGGCTTTCAACAGAAATTCTGTTGCATTTTCAATGACCCCCTTGTCTAGGATCATGCACCAGGTCGCTAAAATATTAATCTACTGGAACTTTTATTATATTCACATTTAAACGTTATAAAATCAATTTACAATGTATTTTCAATGACCCCGTCGTCCAGGAACATGCACCAGGTCGCTAAAATGATAATCTAATGGAACTTTTTGAAATTCGAACACTTAGTCTTTCAACAGAAATTCTGTTGCATTTTCAATGACCCCCTTGTCTAGGATCATGCACCAGGTCGCTAAAATAATAATCTACTGGATCTTTTTTTATATTCACATTTAAACGCTATGAAAATAATTTACAAGGCATTTTCAATGACCCCGTTGTTTAGGATCAAGCACCAGGTTGCTAAAACAATAGTCCACAGGAAATTTTTCTATATTCACATTTAAACGTTATAAAAACAATTTGCAGTGCATTTTCAATGGCCCCGTTGTCTAGGAACAAGCACCAAGTTGCTAAAACAATACGCCACAGGAAATTTTTTTATATTCACATTTAAACGTTATAAAAACAATTTACAATGTATTTTCAATGACCGCGTCGTCCAGGATCATGCACCAGGTCGCTAAAATGATAATCTAATGAAACTTTTATTATATTCCCATTTAAACGTTATAAAAACAATTTACAATGCATTTTCAATGACCCCGTTGTTTAGGATCAAGAACCAGGTTGCTAAAATAATAATCTATTGGAACTTTTTTTATATTCACATTTAAACGTTATAAAAAAAATTTACAGTGCATTTTCAATGGCCCCGTTGTCTAGGATCATGCACTAGATTGCTAGAACAATACTTCACAGTAAATTTTTTTATATTCACATTTAAACGTTATGTAATCAATTTACAATGCATTTTCAATGACCCCGTTGTTTAGGATCAAGCACCAGGTTGCTAAAACAATACTCCACAGGAAATTTTTTTATATTCACATTTAAACGTTATAAAAAAAATTTACAATGCATTTTCAATGACCCCGTTGTTTAGGATCAAGCACCAGTTTGCTAAAATAATAATCTATTGGAACTTTTTTTATATTCACATTTAAACGTTATAAAAACAATTTACAGTGGATTTCCAATGTACCCGTTGTCTAGGATCATGCACCAGGTTGCTAAAACAGTACTCCACAGAAAATTTTTTTATATTCACATTTAAACGTTATGTAATCAATTTACAATGTATTTTCAATGACCCCGTTGTTTAGGATCATGCACCAGGTTGCTAAAACAATACTCCACAGGAAATTTTTTTATATTCACATTTAAACGTTATAAAAACAATTTACAATGCATTTTCAATGACCCCGTTGCCTAGGATCATGAACCAGGACGCTAAAATAATAATCTAATGGAGCTTTTTTGAAATTCGATCACTTAGTCTTTCAGCAGAAATTCTATTGCATTTTCAATGACCCCTTTGTCTAGGATCATGCACCAGCTCGCTAAATTAATAATCTACTGGAACTTTTTTTATATACACAATTAAACGTTATAAAATCAATTTACAGTGCATTTTCAATGGCCCCGTTGTCTAGGATCATGCACCAGGTCGCTAAAATTATAATCTAGTGGAACTTTTTTGAATTTCGAACACTCAGTCTTTCAACAGAAATTCTGTTGCATTTTCAATGACCCCCTTGTCTAGGATAATGCACCAGGACGCTAAAATAATAATCTACTGGAACTTTTTTTATATTCACATTTAAACGCTATAAAAACAATTTACAATGCATTTTCAATGACCCCGTTGTTTAGGATCAAGCACCAGGTTGCTAAAACAATAGTCCACAGGAAATTTTTCTATATTCACATTTAAACGTTATAAAAACAATTTACAATGTATTTTCAATGACCCCGTCGTCCAGGATCATGCACCAGGTCGCTAAAATTATAATCTAGTGGAACTTTTTTTAATTTCGAACACTCAGTCTTTCAACAGAAATTCTGTTGCTTTTTCAATGACCCCCTTGTCTAGGATAATGCACCAGGACGCTAAAATAATAATCTACTGGAACTTTTTTTATATTAAAATTTAAACTATATAAAAACAATTTACAATGCATTTACAATGACCCCGTTGTTTAGGATCAAGCACCAGGTTGCTAAAACAATAGTCCACAGGAAATTTTTCTATATTCACATTTAAACGTTATAAAAACAATTTACAATGTATTTTCAATGACCCCGTCGTCCAGGATCATGCACCAGGTCGCTAAAATGATAATCTAATCGAACTTTTTTGAAATTCGAACACTTAGTCTTTCAACAGAAATTCTGTTGCATTTTCAATGACCCCCTTGTCTAGGATCATGCACCAGGTCGCTAAAATATTAATCTACTGGAACTTTTATTATATTCACATTTAAACGTTATAAAATCAATTTACAATGTATTTTCAATGACCCCGTCGTCCAGGAACATGCACCAGGTCGCTAAAATGATAATCTAATGGAACTTTTTTGAAATTCGAACACTTAGTCTTTCAACAGAAATTCTGTTGCATTTTCAATGACCCCCTTGTCTAGGATCATGCACCAGGTCGCTAAAATAATAATCTACTGGAACTTTTATTATATTCACATTTAAACGTTATATAATCAATTTACAATGCATTTGCAATGACCCCGTTGTTTAGGATCAAGCACCAGGTTGCTAAAACAATAGTCCACAGGAAATTTTTCTATATTCACATTTAAACGTTATAAAAACAATTTACAATGTATTTTCAATGACCCCGTTGTTTAGGATCAAGCACCAGGTTGCTAAAACAATAGTCCACAGGAAATTTTTCTATATTCACATTTAAACGTTATAAAAACAATTTACAGTGCATTTTCACTGACCCCGTCGACCAGGATCATGCACCAGGTCGCTAAAATGATAATCTACTGGAACTTTTATTATATTCACATTTAAACGTTATATAATCAATTTACAATGTATTTTCAATGACCCCGTCGTCCAGGAACATGCACCAGGTCGCTAAAATGATAATCTAATGGAACTTTTTGAAATTCGAACACTTAGTCTTTCAACAGAAATTCTGTTGCATTTTCAATGACCCCCTTGTCTGGGATCATGCACCAGGTCGCTAAAATAATAATCTACTGGATCTTTTTTTATATTCACATTTAAACGCTATAAAAATAATTTACAATGCATTTGCAGTGACCCCGTTGTTTAGGATCAAGCACCATGTTGCTAAAACAATAGTCCACAGGAAATTTTTCTATATTCACATTTAAACGTTATAAAACAATTTACAGTGCATTTTCACTGACCCCGTCGACCAGGATCATGCACCAGGTCGCTAAAATGATAATCTACTGGAACTTTTATTATATTCACATTCAAACGTTATATAATCAATTTACAATGTATTTTCAATGACCCCGTCGTCCAGGAGAATGCACCAGGTCGCTAAAATGATAATCTAATCGAACTTTTTTGAAATTCGAACACTTAGGCTTTCAACAGAAATTCTGTTGCATTTTCAATGACCCCCTTGTCTAGGATCATGCACCAGGTCGCTAAAATATTAATCTACTGGAATTTTTATTATATTCACATTTAAACGTTATAAAATCAATTTACAATGTATTTTCAATGACCCCGTCGTCCAGGAACATGCACCAGGTCGCTAAAATGATAATCTAATGGAACTTTTTTGAAATTCGAACACTTAGTCTTTCAACAGAAATTCTGTTGCATTTGCAATGACCCCCTTGTCTAGGATCATGCACCAGGTCGCTAAAATAATAATCTACTGGAACTTTTATTATATTCACATTTAAACGTTATATAATCAATTTACAATGCATTTTCAATGACCCCGTTGTTTAGGATCAAGCACCAGGTTGCTAAAACAATAGTCCACAGGAAATTTTTCTATATTCACATTTAAACGTTATAAAAACAATTTACAATGCATTTTCAATGACCCCGTTGTTTAGGATCAAGCACCAGGTTGCTAAAACAATAGTCCACAGGAAATTTTTCTATATTCACATTTAAACGTTATAAAACAATTTACAGTGCATTTTCACTGACCCCGTCGACCAGGATCATGCACCAGGTCGCTAAAATGATAATCTACTGGAACTTTTATTATATTCACATTTAAACGTTATATAATCAATTTACAATGTATTTTCAATGACCCCGTCGTCCAGGAACATGCACCAGGTCGCTAAAATGATAATCTAATGGAACTTTTTTGAAATTCGAACACTTAGTCTTTCAACAGAAATTCTGTTGCATTTTCAATGACCCCCTTGTCTGGGATCATGCACCAGGTCGCTAAAATAATAATCTACTGGATCTTTTTTTATATTCACATTTAAACGCTATAAAAATAATTTACAATGCATTTGCAGTGACCCCGTTGTTTAGGATCAAGCACCATGTTGCTAAAACAATAGTCCACAGGAAATTTTTCTATATTCACATTTAAACGTTATAAAACAATTTACAGTGCATTTTCACTGACCCCGTCGACCAGGATCATGCACCAGGTCGCTAAAATGATAATCTACTGGAACTTTTATTATATTCACATGCAAACGTTATATAATCAATTTACAATGTATTTTCAATGACCCCGTCGTCCAGGATCATGCACCAGGTCGCTAAAATGATAATCTAATCGAACTTTTTGAAATTCGAACACTTAGGCTTTCAACAGAAATTCTGTTGCATTTTCAATGACCCCCTTGTCTAGGATCATGCACCAGGTCGCTAAAATATTAATCTACTGGAATTTTTATTATATTCACATTTAAACGTTATAAAATCAATTTACAATGTATTTTCAATGACCCCGTCGTCCAGGAACATGCACCAGGTCGCTAAAATGATAATCTAATGGAACTTTTTTGAAATTCGAACACTCAGTCTTTCAACAGAAATTCTGTTGCTTTTTCAATGACCCCCTTGTCTAGGATAATGCACCAGGACGCTAAAATATTAATCTACTGGAACTTTTTTTATACTCACATTTAAACGCTATAAAAACAATTTACAATGCATTTTCAATGACCCCGTTGTTTAGGATCAAGCACCAGGTTGCTAAAACAATAGTCCACAGGAAATTTTTCTATATTCACATTTAAACGTTATAAAAACAATTTACAATGTATTTTCAATGACCCCGTCGTCCAGGATCATGCACCAGGTCGCTAAAATGATAATCTAATCGAACTTTTTGAAATTCGAACACTTAGTCTTTCAACAGAAATTCTGTTGCATTTTCAATGACCCCCTTGTCTAGGATCATGCACCAGGTCGCTAAAATATTAATCTACTGGAGCTTTTATTATATTCACATTTAAACGTTATAAAATCAATTTACAATGTATTTTCAATGACCCCGTCGTCCAGGAACATGCACCAGGTCGCTAAAATGATAATCTAATGGAACTTTTTTGAAATTCGAACACTTAGTCTTTCAACAGAAATTCTGTTGCATTTTCAATGACCCCCTTGTCTAGGATCATGCACCAGGTCGCTAAAATAATAATCTACTGGAACTTTTATTATATTCACATTTAAACGTTATATAATCAATTTACAATGCATTTGCAATGACCCCGTTGTTTAGGATCAAGCACCAGGTTGCTAAAACAATAGTCCACAGGAAATTTTTCTATATTCACATTTAAACGTTATAAAAACAATTTACAATGTATTTTCAATGACCCCGTCGTCCAGGATCATGCACCAGGTCGCTAAAATGATAATCTAATCGAACTTTTTGAAATTCGAACACTTAGTCTTTCAACAGAAATTCTGTTGCATTTTCAATGACCCCCTTGTCTAGGATCATGCACCAGGTCGCTAAAATATTAATCTACTGGAACTTTTATTATATTCACATTTAAACGTTATAAAATCAATTTACAATGTATTTTCAATGACCCCGTCGTCCAGGAACATGCACCAGGTCGCTAAAATGATAATCTAACGGATCTTTTTTGAAATTCGAACACTTAGTCTTTCAACAGAAATTCTGTTGCATTTTCAATGACCCCCTTGTCTAGGATCATGCACCAGGTCGCTAAAATAATAATCTACTGGGACTTTTATTATATTCACATTTAAACGTTATATAATCAATTTACAATGCATTTGCAATGACCCCGTTGTTTAGGATCAAGCACCAGGTTGCTAAAACAGTAGTCCACAGGAAATTCTTCTATATTCACATTTAAACGTTATATAATCAATTTACAATGCATTTGCAATGACCCCGTTGTTTAGGATCAAGCACCAGGTTGCTAAAACAATAATCTACAGGAAATTTTTCTATATTCACATTTAAACGTTATAAAAACAATTTACAGTGCATTTTCACTGACCCCGTCGACCAGGATCATGCACCAATTTGCTAAAATAATAATCTATTGGAACTTTTTTTATATTCACATTTAAACGTTATAAAAACAATTTACAGTGGATTTCCAATGTACCCGTTGTCTAGGATCATGCACCAGGTCGCTAAAATGATAATCTAATCGAACTTTTTTGAAATTCGAACACTTAGGCTTTCAACAGAAATTCTGTTGCATTTTCAATGACCCCCTTGTCTAGGATCATGCACCAGGTCGCTAAAATATTAATCTACTGAAACTTTTATTATATTCACATTTAAACGTTATAAAATCAATTTACAATGTATTTTCAATGACCCCGTCGTCCAGGAAGATGCACCAGGTCGCTAAAATGATAATCTAATGGAACTTTTTTGAAATTCGAACACTTAGTCTTTCAACAGAAATTCTGTTGCATTTTCAATGACCCCCTTGTCTAGGATCATGCACCAGGTCGCTAAAATAATAATCTACTGGATCTTTTTTTATATTCACATTTAAACGCTATGAAAATAATTTACAAGGCATTTTCAATGACCCCGTTGTTTAGGATCAAGCACCAGGTTGCTAAAACAATAGTCCACAGGAAATTTTTCTATATTCACATTTAAACGTTATAAAAACAATTTGCAGTGCATTTTCAATGGCCCCGTTGTCTAGGAACAAGCACCAGGTTGCTAAAACAATACGCCACAGGAAATTTTTTTATATTCACATTTAAACGTTATAAAAACAATTTACAATGTATTTTCAATGACCCCGTCGTCCAGGATCATGCACCAGGTCGCTAAAATGATAATCTAATGAAACTTTTATTATATTCCCATTTAAACGTTATAAAAACAATTTACAATGCATTTTCAATGACCCCGTTGTTTAGGATCAAGAACCAGGTTGCTAAAATAATAATCTATTGGAACTTTTTTTATATTCACATTTAAACGTTATAAAAAAATTTACAGTGGATTTTCAATGGCCCCGTTGTCTAGGATCATGCACTAGATTGCTAGAACAATACTTCACAGTAAATTTTTTTATATTCACATTTAAACGTTATGTAATCAATTTACAATGCATTTTCAATGACCCCGTTGTTTAGGATCAAGCACCAGGTTGCTAAAACAATACTCCACAGGAAATTTTTTTATATTCACATTTAAACGTTATAAAAACAATTTACAATGCATTTTCAATGACCCCGTTGTTTAGGATCAAGCACCAGGTCGCTAAAATAATAATCTATTGGAACTTTTTTATATTCACATTTAAACGTTATAAAAACAATTTACAGTGGATTTCCAATGTACCCGTTGTCTAGGATCATGCACCAGGTTGCTAAAACAGTACTCCACAGAAAATTTTTTTATATTCACATTTAAACGCTATAAAATCAATTTACAATGCATTTTCAATGACCCCGTTGTTTAGGATCAAGCACCAGGTTGCTAAAACAATACTCCACAGGAAATTTTTTTATATTCACATTTAAACGCTATAAAAACAATTTACAATGCATTTTCAATGACCCCGTTGTCTAGGATCATCAACCAGGACGCTAAAATAATAATCTAATGGAGCTTTTTTGAAATTCGATCACTTAGTCTTTCAGCAGAAATTCTATTGCATTTTCAATGACCCCTTTGTCTAGGATCATGCACCAGCTCGCTAAATTAATAATCTACTGGAACTTTTTCTATATACACAATTAAACGTTATGAAAACAATTTACAGTGCATTTTCAATGGCCCCGTTGTCTAGGATCATGCACCAGGTCGCTAAAATTATAATCTAGTGGAACTTTTTGAATTTCGAACACTCAGTCTTTCAACAGAAATTCTGTTGCATTTTCAATGACCCCCTTGTCTAGGATAATGCACCAGGACGCTAAAATAATAATCTACTGGAACTTTTTTTATATTCACATTTAAACGCTATAAAAACAATTTACAATGCATTTTCAATGACCCCGTTGTTTAGGATCAAGCACCAGGTTGCTAAAACAATAGTCCACAGGAAATTTTTCTATATTCACATTTAAACGTTATAAAAACAATTTACAATGTATTTTCAATGAGCCGTCGTCCAGGATCATGCACCAGGTCGCTAAAATTATAATCTAGTGGAACTTTTTTGAATTTCGAACACTCAGTCTTTCAACAGAAATTCTGTTGCTTTTTCAATGACCAACTTGTCTAGGATCATGCACCAGGTCGCTAAAATAATAATCTACTGGAACTTTTATTATATTCACATTTAAACGTTATATAATCAATTTACAATGCATTTGCAATGACCCCGTTGTTTAGGATCAAGCACCAGGTTGCTAAAACAATAGTCCACAGGAAATTTTTCTATATTCACATTTAAACGTTATAAAAACAATTTACAATGTATTTATAATGACCCCGTCGTCCAGGATCATGCACCAGGTCGCTAAAATGATAATCTAATGGAACTTTTTGAAATTCGAACACTTAGTCTTTCAACAGAAATTCTGTTGCATTTTCAATGACCCCCTTGTCTAGGATCATGCACCAGGTCGCTAAAATATTAATCTACTGGAACTTTTATTATATTCACATTTAAACGTTATAAAATCAATTTACAATGTATTTTCAATGACCCCGTCGTCCAGGAACATGCACCAGGTCGCTAAAATGATAATCTAATGGAACTTTTTTGAAATTCGAACACTTAGTCTTTCAACAGAAATTCTGTTGCATTTTCAATGACCCCCTTGTCTAGGATCATGCACCAGGTCGCTAAAATAATAATCTACTGGAACTTTTATTATATTCACATTTAAACGTTATATAATCAATTTACAATGCATTTGCAATGACCCCGTTGTTTAGGATCAAGCACCAGGTTGCTAAAACAATAGTCCACAGGAAATTTTTGTATATTCACATTTAAACGTTATAAAAACAATTTACAATGTATTTTCAATGACCCCGTCGTCCAGGATCATGCACCAGGTCGCTAAAATGATAATCTAATCGAACTTTTTGAAATTCGAACACTTAGTCTTTCAACAGAAATTCTGTTGCATTTTCAATGACCCCCTTGTCTAGGATCATGCACCAGGTCGCTAAAATATTAATCTACTGGAACTTGTATTATATTCACATTTAAACGTTATAAAATCAATTTACAATGTATTTTCAATGACCCCGTCGTCCAGGAACATGCACCAGGTCGCTAAAATGATAATCTAACGGAACTTTTTGAAATTCGAACACTTAGTCTTTCAACAGAAATTCTGTTGCATTTTCAATGACCCCCTTGTCTAGGATCATGCACCAGGTCGCTAAAATAATAATCTACTGGAACTTTTATTATATTCACATTTAAACGTTATATAATCAATTTACAATGCATTTGCAATGACCCCGTTGTTTAGGATCAAGCACCAGGTTGCTAAAACAGTAGTCCACAGGAAATTCTTCTATATTCACATTTAAACGTTATATAATCAATTTACAATGCATTTGCAATGACCCCGTTGTTTAGGATCAAGCACCAGGTTGCTAAAACAATAATCTAATGGAACTTTTTGAAATTCGATCACTTAGTCTTTCAACAGAAATTCTATTGCATTTTCAATGACCACTTTGTCTAGGATCATGCACCAGGTCGCCAAATTAATAATCTACTGGAACTTTTTTATATTCACATTTAAACGCTATAAAAACAATTTACAGTGCATTTTCACTGACCCCGTCGACCAGGATCATGCACCAGGCCGCAAAAATGATAATCTACTGGAACTTTTATTATATTCACATTTAAACGTTATATAATCAATTTACAATGTATTTTCAATGACCCCGTCGTCCAGGATCATGCACCAGGTCGCTAAAATGATAATCTAATCGAACTTTTTTGAAATTCGAACACTTAGTCTTTCAACAGAAATTCTGTTGCATTTTCAATGACCCCCTTGTCTAGGATCATGCACCAGGTCGCTAAAATATTAATCTACTGGAACTTTCATTATATTCACATTTAAACGTTATAAAATCAATTTACAATGTATTTTCAATGACCCCTTCGTCCAGGAACATGCACCAGGTCGCTAAAATGATAATCTAATGGAACTTTTTTGAAATTCGAACACTTAGTCTTTCAACAGAAATTCTGTTGCATTTTCAATGACCCCCTTGTCTAGGATCATGCACCAGGTCGCTAAAATAATAATCTACTGGAACTTTTATTATATTCACATTTAAACGTTATATAATCCATTTACAATGCATTTGCAATGACCCCGTTGTTTAGGATCAAGCACCAGGTTGCTAAAACAGTAGTCCACAGGAAATTCTTCTATATTCACATTTAAACGTTATATAATCAATTTACAGTGCATTTTCACTGACCCCGTCGACCAGGATCATGCACCAGGTCGCTAAAATGATAATCTAATGGAACTTTTTTGAAATTCGAACACTTAGTCTTTCAACAGAAATTCTGTTGCATTTTCAATGACCCCCTTGTCTAGGATCATGCACCAGGTCGCTAAAATATTAATCTACTGGAACTTTTATTATATTCACATTTAAACGTTATAAAATCAATTTACAATGTATTTTCAATGACCCCGTCGTCCAGGAACATGCACCAGGTCGCTAAAATGATAATCTAATGGAACTTTTTTGAAATTCGAACACTTAGTCTTTCAACAGAAATTCTGTTGCATTTTCAATGACCCCCTTGTCTAGGATCATGCACCAGGCCGCTAAAATAATAATCTACTGGAACTTTTATTATATTCACATTTAAACGTTATATAATCAATTTACAATGCATTTGCAATGACCCCGTTGTTTAGGATCAAGCACCAGGTTGCTAAAACAGTAGTCCACAGGAAATTCTTCTATATTCACATTTAAACGTTATATAATCAATTTACAATGCATTTGCAATGACCCCGTTGTTTAGGATCAAGCACCAGGTTGCTAAAACAATAGTCCACAGGAAATTTTTCTATATTCACATTTAGAAGTTATAAAAACAATTTACAGTGCATTTTCACTGACCCCGTCGACCAGGATCATGCACCAGGTCGCTAAAATGATAATCTACTGGAACTTTTTTGAAATTCGAACACTTAGACTTTCAACAGAAATTCTGTTGCATTTTCAATGACCCCCTTGTCTAGGATCATGCACCAGGTCGCTAAAATATTAATCTACTGGAACTTTTATTATATTCACATTTAAACGCTATAAAAATAATTTACAAGGCATTTTCAATGACCCCGTTGTTTAGGATCAAGCACCAGGTTGCTAAAACAATAGTCCACAGGAAATTTTTCTATATTCACATTTAAACGTTATAAAAACAATTTACAGTGCATTTTCAATGGCCCCGTTGTCTAGGAACAAGCACCAGGTTGCTAAAACAATACGCCACAGGAAATTTTTTTATATTCACATTTAAACGTTATAAAAACAATTTACAATGTATTTTCAATGACCCCGTCGTCCAGGATCATGCACCAGGTCGCTAAAATGATAATCTAATGAAACTTTTATTATATTCCCATTTAAACGTTATAAAAACAATTTACAATGCATTTTCAATGACCCCGTTGTTTAGGATCAAGAACCAGGTTGCTAAAATAATAATCTATTGGAACTTTTTTTATATTCACATTTAAACTTTATAAAAAAAATTTACAGTGGATTTTCATTGGCCCCGTTGTCTAGGATCATGCACCAGGTTGCTAAAACAATACTCCACAGGAAATTTTTTTATATTCACATTTAAACGTTATGTAATCAATTTACAATGCATTTTCAATGACCCCGTTGTTTAGGATCAAGCACCAGGTTGCTAAAACAATACTCCACAGGAAATTTGTTTATATTCACATTTAAACGTTATAAAAACAATTTACAATGCATTTTCAATGATCCCGTTGTTTAGGATCAAGCACCAGTTTGCTAAAATAATAATCTATTGGAACTTTTTTTATATTCACATTTAAACGTTATAAAAACAATTTACAGTGGATTTCCAATGTACCCGTTGTCTAGGATCATGCACCAGGTCGCTAAAATGATAATCTAATCGAACTTTTTTGAAATTCGAACACTTAGGCTTTCAACAGAAATTCTGTTGCATTTTCAATGACCCCCTTGTCTAGGATCATGCACCAGGTCGCTAAAATATTAATCTACTGGAACTTTTATTATATTCACATTTAAACGTTATAAAATCAATTTACAATGTATTTTCAATGACCCCGTCGTCCAGGAACATGCACCAGGTCGCTAAAATGATAATCTAATGGAACTTTTTTGAAATTCGAACACTTAGTCTTGCAACAGAAATTCTGTTGCATTTTCAATGACCCCCTTGTCTAGGATCATGCACCAGGTCGCTAAAATAATAATCTACTGGAACTTTTATTATATTCACATTTAAACGTTATATAATCAATTTACAATGTATTTTCAATGACCCCGTCGTCCAGGATCATGCACCAGGTCGCTAAAATGATAATCTAATCGAACTTTTTTGAAATTCGAACACTTAGTCTTTCAACAGAAATTCTGTTGCATTTTCAATGACCCCCTTGTCTAGGATCATGCACCAGGTCGCTAAAATATTAATCTACTGGAACTTTTATTATATTCACATTTAAACGTTATAAAATCAATTTACAATGTATTTTCAATGACCCCGTCGTCCAGGAACATGCACCAGGTCGCTAAAATGATAATCTAATGGAACTTTTTTGAAATTCGAACACTTAGTCTTTCAACAGAAATTCTGTTGCATTTTCAATGACCCCCTTGTCTGGGATCATGCACCAGGTCGCTAAAATAATAATCTACTGGATCTTTTTTTATATTCACATTTAAACGCTATAAAAATAATTTACAATGCATTTGCAGTGACCCCGTTGTTTAGGATCAAGCACCAGGTTGCAAAAACAGTAGTCCACAGGAAATTCTTCTATATTCACATTTAAACGTTATATAATCAATTTACAATGCATTTGCAATGACCCCGTTGTTTAGGATCAAGCACCATGTTGCTAAAACAATAGTCCACAGGAAATTTTTCTATATTCACATTTAAACGTTATAAAACAATTTACACTGCATTTTCACTGACCCCGTCGACCAGGATCATGCACCAGGACGCTAAAATGATAATCTAATGGAACTTTTTTGAAATTCGAACACTTAGTCTTTCAACAGAAATTCTGTTGCATTTTCAATGACCCCCTTGTCTAGGATCATGCACCAGGTCGCTAAAATAATAATCTACTGGATCTTTTTTTATATTCACATTTAAACGCTATAAAAATAATTTACAAGGCATTTTCAATGACCCCGTTGTTTAGGATCAAGCACCAGGTTGCTAAAACAATAGTCCACAGGAAATTTTTCTATATTCACATTTAAACGTTATAAAAACAATTTACAGTGCATTTTCAATGGCCCCGTTGTCTAGGAACAAGCACCAGGTTGCTAAAACAATACGCCACAGGAAATTTTTTTATATTCACATTTAAACGTTATAAAAACAATTTACAATGTATTTTCAATGACCCCGTCGTCCAGGATCATGCACCAGGTCGCTAAAATGATAATCTAATGAAACTTTTATTATATTCCCATTTAAACGTTATAAAAACAATTTACAATGCATTTTCAATGACCCCGTTGTTTAGGATCAAGAACCAGGTTGCTAAAATAATAATCTATTGGAACTTTTTTTATATTCACATTTAAACTTTATAAAAAAAATTTACAGTGGATTTTCATTGGCCCCGTTGTCTAGGATCATGCACCAGGTTGCTAAAACAATACTCCACAGGAAATTTTTTTATATTCACATTTAAACGTTATGTAATCAATTTACAATGCATTTTCAATGACCCCGTTGTTTAGGATCAAGCACCAGGTTGCTAAAACAATACTCCACAGGAAATTTGTTTATATTCACATTTAAACGTTATAAAAACAATTTACAATGCATTTTCAATGATCCCGTTGTTTAGGATCAAGCACCAGTTTGCTAAAATAATAATCTATTGGAACTTTTTTATATTCACATTTAAACGTTATAAAAACAATTTACAGTGGATTTCCAATGTACCCGTTGTCTAGGATCATGCACCAGGTCGCTAAAATGATAATCTAATCGAACTTTTTTGAAATTCGAACACTTAGGCTTTCAACAGAAATTCTGTTGCATTTTCAATGACCCCCTTGTCTAGGATCATGCACCAGGTCGCTAAAATATTAATCTACTGGAACTTTTATTATATTCACATTTAAACGTTATAAAATCAATTTACAATGTATTTTCAATGACCCCGTCGTCCAGGAACATGCACCAGGTCGCTAAAATGATAATCTAATGGAACTTTTTGAAATTCGAACACTTAGTCTTGCAACAGAAATTCTGTTGCATTTTCAATGACCCCCTTGTCTAGGATCATGCACCAGGTCGCTAAAATAATAATCTACTGGAACTTTTTATTATATTCACATTTAAACGTTATATAATCAATTTACAATGTATTTTCAATGACCCCGTCGTCCAGGATCATGCACCAGGTCGCTAAAATGATAATCTAATCGAACTTTTTTGAAATTCGAACACTTAGTCTTTCAACAGAAATTCTGTTGCATTTTCAATGACCCCCTTGTCTAGGATCATGCACCAGGTCGCTAAAATATTAATCTACTGGAACTTTTATTATATTCACATTTAAACGTTATAAAATCAATTTACAATGTATTTTCAATGACCCCGTCGTCCAGGAACATGCACCAGGTCGCTAAAATGATAATCTAATGGAACTTTTTGAAATTCGAACACTTAGTCTTTCAACAGAAATTCTGTTGCATTTTCAATGACCCCCTTGTCTGGGATCATGCACCAGGTCGCTAAAATAATAATCTACTGGATCTTTTTTTATATTCACATTTAAACGCTATAAAAATAATTTACAATGCATTTGCAGTGACCCCGTTGTTTAGGATCAAGCACCAGGTTGCAAAAACAGTAGTCCACAGGAAATTCTTCTATATTCACATTTAAACGTTATATAATCAATTTACAATGCATTTGCAATGACCCCGTTGTTTAGGATCAAGCACCATGTTGCTAAAACAATAGTCCACAGGAAATTTTTCTATATTCACATTTAAACGTTATAAAACAATTTACAGTGCATTTTCACTGACCCCGTCGACCAGGATCATGCACCAGGTCGCTAAAATGATAATCTACTGGAACTTTTATTATATTCACATTCAAACGTTATATAATAAATTTACAATGTATTTTCAATGACCCCGTCGTCCAGGATCATGCACCAGGTCGCTAAAATGATAATCTAATCGAACTTTTTTGAAATTCGAACACTTAGGCTTTCAACAGAAATTCTGTTGCATTTTCAATGACCCCCTTGTCTAGGATCATGCACCAGGTCGCTAAAATATTAATCTACTGGAATTTTTATTATATTCACATTTAAACGTTATAAAATCAATTTACAATGTATTTTCAATGACCCCGTCGTCCAGGAACATGCACCAGGTCGCTAAAATGATAATCTAATCGAACTTTTTGAAATTCGAACACTTAGTCTTTCAACAGAAATTCTGTTGCATTTTCAATGACCCCCTTGTCTAGGATCATGCACCAGGTCGCTAAAATATTAATCTACTGGAACTTTTATTATATTCACATTTAAACGTTATAAAATCAATTTACAATGTATTTTCAATGACCCCGTCGTCCAGGAACATGCACCAGGTCGCTAAAATGATAATCTAATGGAACTTTTTTGAAATTCGAACACTTAGTCTTTCAACAGAAATTCTGTTGCATTTTCAATGACCCCCTTGTCTGGGATCATGCACCAGGTCGCTAAAATAATAATCTACTGGATCTTTTTTTATATTCACATTTAAACGCTATAAAAATAATTTACAATGCATTTGCAGTGACCCCGTTGTTTAGGATCAAGCACCAGGTTGCAAAAACAGTAGTCCACAGGAAATTCTTCTATATTCACATTTAAACGTTATATAATCAATTTACAATGCATTTGCAATGACCCCGTTTTTTAGGATCAAGCACCATGTTGCTAAAACAATAGTCCACAGGAAATTTTTCTATATTCACATTTAAACGTTATAAAACAATTTACAGTGCATTTTCACTGACCCCGTCGACCAGGATCATGCACCAGGTCGCTAAAATGATAATCTACTGGAACTTTTATTATATTCACATTCAAACGTTATATAATAAATTTACAATGTATTTTCAATGACCCCGTCGTCCAGGATCATGCACCAGGTCGCTAAAATGATAATCTAATCGAACTTTTTGAAATTCGAACACTTAGGCTTTCAACAGAAATTCTGTTGCATTTTCAATGACCCCCTTGTCTAGGATCATGCACCAGGTCGCTAAAATATTAATCTACTGGAATTTTTATTATATTCACATTTAAACGTTATAAAATCAATTTACAATGTATTTTCAATGACCCCGTCGTCCAGGAACATGCACCAGGTCGCTAAAATGATAATCTAATGGAACTTTTTTGAAATTCGAACACTTAGTCTTTCAACAGAAATTCTGTTGCATTTTCAATGACCCCCTTGTCTAGGATCATGCACCAGGTCGCTAAAATAATAATCTACTGGAACTTTTATTATATTCACATTTAAACGTTATATAATCAATTTACAATGCATTTGCCATGACCCCGTTGTTTAGGATCAAGCACCAGGTTGCTAAAACAGTAGTCCACAGGAAATTCTTCTATATTCACATTTAAACGTTATATAATCAATTTACAATGCATTTGCAATGACCCCGTTGTTTAGGATCAAGTACCAGGTTGCTAAAACAATAGTCCACAGGAAATTTTTCTATATTCACATTTAAACGTTATAAAAACAATTTACAGTGCATTTTCACTGACCCCGTCGACCAGGATCATGCACCAGGTCGCTAAAATGATAATCTAATGGAACTTTTTTGAAATTCGAACACTTAGTCTTTCAACAGAAATTCTGTTGCATTTTCAATGACCCCCTTGTCTAGGATCATGCACCAGGTCGCTAAAATAATAATCTACTGGATCTTTTTTTATATTCACATTTAAACGCTATAAAAATAATTTACAAGGCATTTTCAATGACCCCGTTGTTTAGGATCAAGCACCAGGTTGCTAAAACAATAGTCCACAGGAAATTTTTCTATATTCACATTTAAACGTTATAAAAACAATTTACAGTGCATTTTCAATGGCCCCGTTGTCTAGGAACAAGCACCAGGTTGCTAAAACAATACGCCACAGGAAATTTTTTTATATTCACATTTAAACGTTATAAAAACAATTTACAATGTATTTTCAATGACCCCGTCGTCCAGGATCATGCACCAGGTCGCTAAAATGATAATCTAATGAAACTTTTATTATATTCCCATTTAAACGTTATAAAAACAATTTACAATGCATTTTCAATGACCCCGTTGTTTAGGATCAAGAACCAGGTTGCTAAAATAATAATCTATTGGAACTTTTTTTATATTCACATTTAAACTTTATAAAAAAAATTTACAGTGGATTTTCATTGGCCCCGTTGTCTAGGATCATGCACCAGGTTGCTAAAACAATAGTCCACAGGAAATTTTTCTATATTCACATTTAAACGTTATAAAACAATTTACAGTCCATTTTCACTGACCCCGTCGACCAGGATCATGCACCAGGTCGCTAAAATGATAATCTAATGGAACTTTTTGAAATTCGAACACTTAGTCTTTCAACAGAAATTCTGTTGCATTTTCAATGACCCCCTTGTCTAGGATCATGCACCAGGTCGCTAAAATAATAATCTACTGGATCTTTTTTTATATTCACATTTAAACGCTATAAAAATAATTTACAAGGCATTTTCAATGACCCCGTTGTTTAGGATCAAGCACCAGGTTGCTAAAACAATAGTCCACAGGAAATTCTTCTATATTCACATTTAAACGTTATATAATCAATTTACAATGCATTTGCAATGACCCCGTTGTTTAGGATCAAGCACCATGTTGCTAAAACAATAGTCCACAGGAAATTTTTCTATATTCACATTTAAACGTTATAAAACAATTTACAGTGCATTTTCACTGACCCCGTCGACCAGGATCATGCACCAGGTCGCTAAAATGATAATCTAATGGAACTTTTTTGAAATTCGAACACTTAGTCTTTCAACAGAAATTCTGTTGCATTTTCAATGACCCCCTTGTCTAGGATCATGCACCAGGTCGCTAAAATAATAATCTACTGGATCTTTTTTTATATTCACATTTAAACGCTATAAAAATAATTTACAAGGCATTTTCAATGACCCCGTTGTTTAGGATCAAGCACCAGGTTGCTAAAACAATAGTCCACAGGAAATTTTTCTATATTCACATTTAAACGTTATAAAAACAATTTACAGTGCATTTTCACTGACCCCGTCGACCAGGATCATGCACCAGGTCGCTAAAATGATAATCTACTGGAACTTTTATTATATTCACATTTAAACGTTATATAATCAATTTACAATGTATTTTCAATGACCCCGTCGTCCAGGAACATGCACCAGGTCGCTAAAATGATAATCTAATGGAACTTTTTTGAAATTCGAACACTTAGTCTTTCAACAGAAATTCTGTTGCATTTTCAATGACCCCCTTGTCTGGGATCATGCACCAGGTCGCTAAAATAATAATCTACTGGATCTTTTTTTATATTCACATTTAAACGCTATAAAAATAATTTACAATGCATTTGCAGTGACCCCGTTGTTTAGGATCAAGCACCAGGTTGCAAAAACAGTAGTCCACAGGAAATTCTTCTATATTCACATTTAAACGTTATATAATCAATTTACAATGCATTTGCAATGACCCCGTTGTTTAGGATCAAGCACCATGTTGCTAAAACAATAGTCCACAGGAAATTTTTCTATATTCACATTTAAACGTTATAAAACAATTTACAGTGCATTTTCACTGACCCCGTCGACCAGGATCATGCACCAGGACGCTAAAATGATAATCTAATGGAACTTTTTTGAAATTCGAACACTTAGTCTTTCAACAGAAATTCTGTTGCATTTTCAATGACCCCCTTGTCTAGGATCATGCACCAGGTCGCTAAAATAATAATCTACTGGATCTTTTTTTATATTCACATTTAAACGCTATAAAAATAATTTACAAGGCATTTTCAATGACCCCGTTGTTTAGGATCAAGCACCAGGTTGCTAAAACAATAGTCCACAGGAAATTTTTCTATATTCACATTTAAACGTTATAAAAACAATTTACAGTGCATTTTCAATGGCCCCGTTGTCTAGGAACAAGCACCAGGTTGCTAAAACAATACGCCACAGGATATTTTTTTATATTCACATTTAAACGTTATAAAAACAATTTACAATGTATTTTCAATGACCCCGTCGTCCAGGATCATGCACCAGGTCGCTAAAATGATAATCTAATGAAACTTTTATTATATTCCCATTTAAACGTTATAAAAACAATTTACAATGCATTTTCAATGACCCCGTTGTTTAGGATCAAGAACCAGGTTGCTAAAATAATAATCTATTGGAACTTTTTTTATATTCACATTTAAACTTTATAAAAAAAATTTACAGTGGATTTTCATTGGCCCCGTTGTCTAGGATCATGCACCAGGTTGCTTAAACAATACTCCACAGGAAATTTTTTTATATTCACATTTAAACGTTATGTAATCAATTTACAATGCATTTTCAATGACCCCGTTGTTTAGGATCAAGCACCAGGTTGCTAAAACAATACTCCACAGGAAATTTGTTTATATTCACATTTAAACGTTATAAAAACAATTTACAATGCATTTTCAATGATCCCGTTGTTTAGGATCAAGCACCAGTTTGCTAAAATAATAATCTATTGGAACTTTTTTTATATTCACATTTAAACGTTATAAAAACAATTTACAGTGGATTTCCAATGTACCCGTTGTCTAGGATCATGCACCAGGTCGCTAAAATGATAATCTAATCGAACTTTTTGAAATTCGAACACTTAGGCTTTCAACAGAAATTGTGTTGCATTTTCAATGACCCCCTTGTCTAGGATCATGCACCAGGTCGCTAAAATATTAATCTACTGGAACTTTTATTATATTCACATTTAAACGTTATAAAATCAATTTACAATGTATTTTCAATGACCCCGTCGTCCAGGAACATGCACCAGGTCGCTAAAATGATAATCTAATGGAACTTTTTTGAAATTCGAACACTTAGTCTTGCAACAGAAATTCTGTTGCATTTTCAATGACCCCCTTGTCTAGGATCATGCACCAGGTCGCTAAAATAATAATCTACTGGAACTTTTATTATATTCACATTTAAACGTTATATAATCAATTTACAATGTATTTTCAATGACCCCGTCGTCCAGGATCATGCACCAGGTCGCTAAAATGATAATCTAATCGAACTTTTTGAAATTCGAACACTTAGTCTTTCAACAGAAATTCTGTTGCATTTTCAATGACCCCCTTGTCTAGGATCATGCACCAGGTCGCTAAAATATTAATCTACTGGAACTTTTATTATATTCACATTTAAACGTTATAAAATCAATTTACAATGTATTTTCAATGACCCCGTCGTCCAGGAACATGCACCAGGTCGCTAAAATGATAATCTAATGGAACTTTTTTGAAATTCGAACACTTAGTCTTTCAACAGAAATTCTGTTGTATTTTCAATGACCCCCTTGTCTGGGATCATGCACCAGGTCGCTAAAATAATAATCTACTGGATCTTTTTTTATATTCACATTTAAACGCTATAAAAATAATTTACAATGCATTTGCAGTGACCCCGTTGTTTAGGATCAAGCACCAGGTTGCAAAAACAGTAGTCCACAGGAAATTCTTCTATATTCACATTTAAACGTTATATAATCAATTTACAATGCATTTGCAATGACCCCGTTGTTTAGGATCAAGCACCATGTTGCTAAAACAATAGTCCACAGGAAATTTTTCTATATTCACATTTAAACGTTATAAAACAATTTACAGTGCATTTTCACTGACCCCGTCGACCAGGATCATGCACCAGGTCGCTAAAATGATAATCTACTGGAACTTTTATTATATTCACATTCAAACGTTATATAATAAATTTACAATGTATTTTCAATGACCCCGTCGTCCAGGATCATGCACCAGGTCGCTAAAATGATAATCTAATCGAACTTTTTTGAAATTCGAACACTTAGGCTTTCAACAGAAATTCTGTTGCATTTTCAATGACCCCCTTGTCTAGGATCATGCACCAGGTCGCTAAAATATTAATCTACTGGAATTTTTATTATATTCACATTTAAACGTTATAAAATCAATTTACAATGTATTTTCAATGACCCCGTCGTCCAGGAACATGCACCAGGTCGCTAAAATGATAATCTAATGGAACTTTTTTTGAAATTCGAACACTTAGTCTTTCAACAGAAATTCTGTTGCATTTTCAATGACCCCCTTGTCTAGGATCATGCACCAGGTCGCTAAAATAATAATCTACTGGAACTTTTATTATATTCACATTTAAACGTTATATAATCAATTTACAATGCATTTGCCATGACCCCGTTGTTTAGGATCAAGCACCAGGTTGCTAAAACAGTAGTCCACAGGAAATTCTTCTATATTCACATTTAAACGTTATATAATCAATTTACAATGCATTTGCAATGACCCCGTTGTTTAGGATCAAGTACCAGGTTGCTAAAACAATAGTCCACAGGAAATTTTTCTATATTCACATTTAAACGTTATAAAAACAATTTACAGTGCATTTTCACTGACCCCGTCGACCAGGATCATGCACCAGGTCGCTAAAATGATAATCTAATGGAACTTTTTGAAATTCGAACACTTAGTCTTTCAACAGAAATTCTGTTGCATTTTCAATGACCCCCTTGTCTAGGATCATGCACCAGGTCGCTAAAATAATAATCTACTGGATCTTTTTTTATATTCACATTTAAACGCTATAAAAATAATTTACAAGGCATTTTCAATGACCCCGTTGTTTAGGATCAAGCACCAGGTTGCTAAAACAATAGTCCACAGGAAATTTTTCTATATTCACATTTAAACGTTATAAAAACAATTTACAGTGCATTTTCAATGGCCCCGTTGTCTAGGAACAAGCACCAGGTTGCTAAAACAATACGCCACAGGAAATTTTTTTATATTCACATTTAAACGTTATAAAAACAATTTACAATGTATTTTCAATGACCCCGTCGTCCAGGATCATGCACCAGGTCGCTAAAATGATAATCTAATGAAACTTTTATTATATTCCCATTTAAATGTTATAAAAACAATTTGCAATGCATTTTCAATGACCCCGTTGTGTAGGATCAAGAACCGGGGTGCTAAACGAATACTCCAAAGCACATTTTTTTATATTCACATTTAAACGTTATAAAAACAATTTACAATGCATTTTCAATGACCCCGGTATTTAGGATCAAGCACCATGTTGCTAAAATAATAATCTATTGGAACTTTTTTTATATTCACATTTAAACTTTATAAAAAAAATTTACAGTGGATTTTCATTGGCCCCGTTGTCTAGGATCATGCACCAGGTTGCTAAAACAATACTCCACAGGAAATTTTTTTATATTCACATTTAAACGTTATGTAATCAATTTACAATGCATTTTCAATGACCCCGTTGTTTAGGATCAAGCACCAGGTTGCTAAAACAATACTCCACAGGAAATTTGTTTATATTCACATTTAAACGTTATAAAAACAATTTACAATGCATTTTCAATGATCCCGTTGTTTAGGATCAAGCACCAGTTTGCTAAAATAATAATCTATTGGAACTTTTTTTATATTCACATTTAAACGTTATAAAAACAATTTACAGTGGATTTCCAATGTACCCGTTGTCTAGGATCATGCACCAGGTCGCTAAAATGATAATCTAATCGAACTTTTTTGAAATTCGAACACTTAGGCTTTCAACAGAAATTCTGTTGCATTTTCAATGAGCCCCTTGTCTAGGATCATGCACCAGGTCGCTAAAATATTAATCTACTGGAACTTTTATTATATTCACATTTAAACGTTATAAAATCAATTTACAATGTATTTTCAATGACCCCGTCGTCCAGGAACATGCACCAGGTCGCTAAAATGATAATCTAATGGGACTTTTTGAAATTCGAACACTTAGTCTTTCAACAGAAATTCTGTTGTATTTTCAGTGACCCCCTTGTCTAGGATCATGCACCAGGACGCTAAAATAATAATCTACTGGAACTTTTTTTATATTCACATTTAAACGCTATAAAAAAAATTTACAATGCATTTTCAATGACCCCGTTGTTTAGGATCAAGCACCAGGTTGCTAAAACAATAGTCCACAGGAAATTTTTCTATATTCACATTTAAACGTTATAAAAACAATTTACAATGTATTTTCAATGACCCCGTCGTCCAGGATCATGCACCAGGTCGCTAAAATTATAATCTAGTGGAACTTTTTTGAATTTCGAACACTCAGTCTTTCAACAGAAATTCTGTTGCTTTTTCAATGACCCCCTTGTCTAGGATAATGCACCAGGACGCTAAAATAATAATCTACTGGAACTTTTTTTATATTCACATTTAAACGCTATAAAAAAAATTTACAATGCATTTTCAATGACCCCGTTGTTTAGGATCAAGCACCAGGTTGCTAAAACAATAGTCCTCAGGAAATTTTTCTATATTCACATTTAAACGTTATAAAAACAATTTACAATGTATTTTCAATGACCCCGTCGTCCAGGATCATGCACCAGGTCGCTAAAATGATAATCTAATCGAACTTTTTTGAAATTCGAACACTTAGACTTTCAACAGAAATTCTGTTGCATTTTCAATGACCCCCTTGTCTAGGATCATGCACCAGGTCGCTAAAATATTAATCTACTGGAACTTTTATTATATTCACATTTAAACGTTATAAAATCAATTTACAATGTATTTTCAATGACCCCGTCGTCCAGGAACATGCACCAGGTCGCTAAAATGATAATCTAATGGAACTTTTTTGAAATTCGAACACTTAGTCTTTCAACAGAAATTCTGTTGCATTTTCAATGACCCCCTTGTCTAGGATCATGCACCAGGTCGCTAAAATAATAATCTACTGGAACTTTTATTATATTCACATTTAAATGTTATATAATCAATTTACAATGCATTTGCAATGACCCCGTTGTTTAGGATCAAGCACCAGGTTGCTAAAACAGTAGTCCACAGGAAATTCTTCTATTTTCACATTTAAACGTTATATAATCAATTTACAATGCATTTGCAATGACCCCGTTGTTTAGGATCAAGCACCAGGTTGCTAAAACAATAGTCCACAGGAAATTTTTCTATATTCACATTTAAACGTTATAAAAACAATTTACAGTGCATTTTCACTGACCCCGTCGACCAGGATCATGCACCAGGTCGCTAAAATGATAATCTACTGGAACTTTTATTATATTCACATTTAAACGTTATATAATCAATTTACAATGTATTTTCAATGACCCCGTCGTCCAGGAACATGCACCAGGTCGCTAAAATGATAATCTAATGGAACTTTTTTGAAATTCGAACACTTAGTCTTTCAACAGAAATTCTGTTGCATTTTCAATGACCCCCTTGTCTGGGATCATGCACCAGGTCGCTAAAATAATAATCTACAGGATCTTTTTTTATATTCACATTTAAACGCTATAAAAATAATTTACAATGCATTTGCAGTGACCCCGTTGTTTAGGATCAAGCACCAGGTTGCAAAAACAGTAGTCCACAGGAAATTCTTCTATATTCACATTTAAACGTTATATAATCAATTTACAATGCATTTGCAATGACCCCGTTGTTTAGGATCAAGCACCATGTTGCTAAAACAATAGTCCACAGGAAATTTTTCTATATTCACATTTAAACGTTATAAAACAATTTACAGTGCATTTTCACTGACCCCGTCGACCAGGATCATGCACCAGGTCGCTAAAATGATAATCTACTGGAACTTTTATTATATTCACATTCAAACGTTATATAATCAATTTACAATGTATTTTCAATGACCCCGTCGTCCAGGATCATGCACCAGGTCGCTAAAATGATAATCTAATCGAACTTTTTGAAATTCGAACACTTAGGCTTTCAACAGAAATTCTGTTGCATTTTCAATGACCCCCTTGTCTAGGATCATGCACCAGGTCGCTAAAATATTAATCTACTGGAATTTTTATTATATTCACATTTAAACGTTATAAAATCAATTTACAATGTATTTTCAATGACCCCGTCGTCCACGAACATGCACCAGGTCGCTAAAATGATAATCTAATGGAACTTTTTTGAAATTCGAACACTTAGTCTTTCAACAGAAATTCTGTTGCATTTTCAATGACCCCCTTGTCTAGGATCATGCACCAGGTCGCTAAAATAATAATCTACTGGAACTTTTATTATATTCACATTTAAACGTTATATAATCAATTTACAATGCATTTGCCATGACCCCGTTGTTTAGGATCAAGCACCAGGTTGCTAAAACAACAGTCCACAGGAAATTCTTCTATATTCACATTTAAACGTTATATAATCAATTTACAATGCATTTGCAATGACCCCGTTGTTTAGGATCAAGTACCAGGTTGCTAAAACAATAGTCCACAGGAAATTTTTCTATATTCACATTTAAACGTTATAAAAACAATTTACAGTGCATTTTCACTGACCCCGTCGACCAGGATCATGCACCAGGTCGCTAAAATGATAATCTAATGGAACTTTTTTGAAATTCGAACACAGTCTTTCAACAGAAATTCTGTTGCATTTTCAATGACCCCCTTGTCTAGGATCATGCACCAGGTCGCTAAAATAATAATCTACTGGATCTTTTTTTATATTCACATTTAAACGCTATAAAAATAATTTACAAGGCATTTTCAATGACCCCGTTGTTTAGGATCAAGCACCAGGTTGCTAAAACAATAGTCCACAGGAAATTTTTCTATATTCACATTTAAACGTTATAAAAACAATTTACAGTGCATTTTCAATGGCCCCGTTGTCTAGGAACAAGCACCAGGTTGCTAAAACAATACGCCACAGGAAATTTTTTTATATTCACATTTAAACGTTATAAAAACAATTTACAATGTATTTTCAATGACCCCGTCGTCCAGGATCATGCACCAGGTTGCTAAAATGATAATCTAATGAAACTTTTATTATATTCCCATTTAAACGTTATAAAAACAATTTACAATGCATTTTCAATGACCCCGTTGTTTAGGATCAAGAACCAGGTTGCTAAAATAATAATCTATTGGAACTTTTTTTATATTCACATTTAAACTTTATAAAAAAAATTTACAGTGGATTTTCATTGGCCCCGTTGTCTAGGATCATGCACCAGGTCGCTAAAATAATAATCTACTGGAACTTTTATTATATTCACATTTAAACGTTATATAATCAATTTACAATGCATTTGCCATGACCCCGTTGTTTAGGATCAAGCACCAGGTTGCTAAAACAGTAGTCCACAGGAAATTCTTCTATATTCACATTTAAACGTTATATAATCAATTTACAATGCATTTGCAATGACCCCGTTGTTTAGGATCAAGTACCAGGTTGCTAAAACAATAGTCCACAGGAAATTTTTCTATATTCACATTTAAACGTTATAAAAACAATTTACAGTGCATTTTCACTGACCCCGTCGACCAGGATCATGCACCAGGTCGCTAAAATGATAATCTAATGGAACTTTTTTGAAATTCGAACACTTAGTCTTTCAACAGAAATTCTGTTGCATTTTCAATGACCCCCTTGTCTAGGATCATGCACCAGGTCGCTAAAATAATAATCTACTGGATCTTTTTTTATATTCACATTTAAACGCTATAAAAATAATTTACAAGGCATTTTCAATGACCCCGTTGTTTAGGATAAAGCACCAGGTTGCTAAATCAATAGTCCACAGGAAATTTTTCTATATTCACATTTAAACGTTATAAAAACAATTTACAGTGCATTTTCAATGGCCCCGTTGTCTAGGAACAAGCACCAGGTTGCTAAAACAATACGCCACAGGAAATTTTTTTATATTCACATTTAAACGTTATAAAAACAATTTACAATGTATTTTCAATGACCCCGTCGTCCAGGATCATGCACCAGGTTGCTAAAATGATAATCTAATGAAACTTTTATTATATTCCCATTTAAACGTTATAAAAACAATTTACAATGCATTTTCAATGACCCCGTTGTTTAGGATCAAGAACCAGGTTGCTAAAATAATAATCTATTGGAACTTTTTTTATATTCACATTTAAACTTTATAAAAAAAATTTACAGTGGATTTTCATTGGCCCCGTTGTCTAGGATCATGCACCAGGTTGCTAAAACAATACTCCACAGGAAATTTTTTTATATTCACATTTAAACGTTATGTAATCAATTTACAATGCATTTTCAATGACCCCGTTGTTTAGGATCAAGCACCAGGTTGCTAAAACAATACTCCACAGGAAATTTGTTTATATTCACATTTAAACGTTATAAAAACAATTTACAATGCATTTTCAATGATCCCGTTGTTTAGGATCAAGCACCAGTTTGCTAAAATAATAATCTATTGGAACTTTTTTTATATTCACATTTAAACGTTATAAAAACAATTTACAGTGGATTTCCAATGTACCCGTTGTCTAGGATCATGCACCAGGTCGCTAAAATGATAATCTAATCGAACTTTTTTGAAATTCGAACACTTAGGCTTTCAACAGAAATTCTGTTGCATTTTCAATGAGCCCCTTGTCTAGGATCATGCACCAGGTCGCTAAAATATTAATCTACTGGAACTTTTATTATATTCACATTTAAACGTTATAAAATCAATTTACAATGTATTTTCAATGACCCCGTCGTCCAGGAACATGCACCAGGTCGCTAAAATGATAATCTAATGGAACTTTTTTGAAATTCGAACACTTAGTCTTTCAACAGAAATTCTGTTGCATTTTCAATGACCCCGTTGTCTAGGATCATGCACCAGGACGCTAAAATAATAATCTACTGGAACTTTTTTTATATTCACATTTAAACGCTATAAAATCAATTTACAATGCATTTTCAATGACCCCGTTGTTTAGGATCAAGCACCAGGTTGCTAAAACAATAGTCCACAGGAAATTTTTCTATATTCACATTTAAACGTTATAAAAACAATTTACAATGTATTTTCAATGACCCCGTCGTCCAGGATCATGCACCAGGTCGCTAAAATTATAATCTAGTGGAACTTTTTTGAATTTCGAACACTCAGTCTTTCAACAGAAATTCTGTTGCTTTTTCAATGACCCCCTTGTCTAGGATAATGCACCAGGACGCTAAAATAATAATCTACTGGAACTTTTTTTATATTCACATTTAAACGCTATAAAATCAATTTACAATGCATTTTCAATGACCCCGTTGTTTAGGATCAAGCACCAGGTTGCTAAAACAATAGTCCTCAGGAAATTTTTCTATATTCACATTTAAACGTTATAAAAACAATTTACAATGTATTTTCAATGACCCCGTCGTCCAGGATCATGCACCAGGTCGCTAAAATGATAATCTAATCGAACTTTTTTGAAATTCGAACACTTAGACTTTCAACAGAAATTCTGTTGCATTTTCAATGACCCCCTTGTCTAGGATCATGCACCAGGTCGCTAAAATATTAATCTACTGGAACTTTTATTATATTCACATTTAAACGTTATAAAATCAATTTACAATGTATTTTCAATGACCCCGTCGTCCAGGAACATGCACCAGGTCGCTAAAATGATAATCTAATGGAACTTTTTTGAAATTCGAACACTTAGTCTTTCAACAGAAATTCTGTTGCATTTTCAATGACCCCCTTGTCTAGGATCATGCACCAGGTCGCTAAAATAATAATCTACTGGAACTTTTATTATATTCACATTTAAATGTTATATAATCAATTTACAATGCATTTGCAATGACCCCGTTGTTTAGGATCAAGCACCAGGTTGCTAAAACAGTAGTCCACAGGAAATTCTTCTATATTCACATTTAAACGTTATATAATCAATTTACAATGCATTTGCAATGACCCCGTTGTTTAGGATCAAGCACCAGGTTGCTAAAACAATAGTCCACAGGAAATTTTTCTATATTCACATTTAAACGTTATAAAAACAATTTACAGTGCATTTTCACTGACCCCGTCGACCAGGATCATGCACCAGGTCGCTAAAATGATAATCTACTGGAACTTTTATTATATTCACATTTAAACGTTATATAATCAATTTACAATGTATTTTCAATGACCCCGTCGTCCAGGAACATGCACCAGGTCGCTAAAATGATAATCTAATGGAACTTTTTTGAAATTCGAACACTTAGTCTTTCAACAGAAATTCTGTTGCATTTTCAATGACCCCCTTGTCTGGGATCATGCACCAGGTCGCTAAAATAATAATCTACTGGATCTTTTTTTATATTCACATTTAAACGCTATAAAAATAATTTACAATGCATTTGCAGTGACCCCGTTGTTTAGGATCAAGCACCAGGTTGCAAAAACAGTAGTCCACAGGAAATTCTTCTATATTCACATTTAAACGTTATATAATCAATTTACAATGCATTTGCAATGACCCCGTTGTTTAGGATCAAGCACCATGTTGCTAAAACAATAGTCCACAGGAAATTTTTCTATATTCACATTTAAACGTTATAAAACAATTTACAGTGCATTTTCACTGACCCCGTCGACCAGGATCATGCACCAGGTCGCTAAAATGATAATCTACTGGAACTTTTATTATATTCACATTCAAACGTTATATAATCAATTTACAATGTATTTTCAATGACCCCGTCGTCCAGGATCATGCACCAGGTCGGTAAAATGATAATCTAATCGAACTTTTTTAAATTCGAACACTTAGGCTTTCAACAGAAATTCTGTTGCATTTTCAACGACCCCCTTGTCTAGGATCATGCAACAGGTCGCTAAAATATTAATCTACTGGAATTTTTATTATATTCACATTTAAACGTTATAAAATCAATTTACAATGTATTTTCAATGACCCCGTCGTCCAGGAACATGCACCAGGTCGCTAAAATGATAATCTAATGGAACTTTTTTGAAATTCGAACACTTAGTCTTTCAACAGAAATTCTGTTGCATTTTCAATGACCCCCTTGTCTAGGATCATGCACCAGGTCGCTAAAATAATAATCTACTGGAACTTATATTATATTCACATTTAAACGTTATATAATCAATTTACAATGCATTTGCCATGACCCCGTTGTTTAGGATCAAGCACCAGGTTGCTAAAACAGTAGTCCACAGGAAATTCTTCTATATTCACATTTAAACGTTATATAATCAATTTACAATGCATTTGCAATGACCCCGTTGTTTAGGATCAAGTACCAGGTTGCTAAAACAATAGTCCACAGGAAATTTTTCTATATTCACATTTAAACGTTATAAAAACAATTTACAGTGCATTTTCACTGACCCCGTCGACCAGGATCATGCACCAGGTCGCTAAAATGATAATCTAATGGAACTTTTTTGAAATTCGAACACTTAGTCTTTCAACAGAAATTCTGTTGCATTTTCAATGACCCCCTTGTCTAGGATCATGCACCAGGTCGCTAAAATAATAATCTACTGGATCTTTTTTTATATTCACATTTAAACGCTATAAAAATAATTTACAAGGCATTTTCAATGACCCCGTTGTTTAGGATCAAGCACCAGGTTGCTAAAACAATAGTCCACAGGAAATTTTTCTATATTCACATTTAAACGTTATAAAAACAATTTACAGTGCATTTTCAATGGCCCCGTTGTCTAGGAACAAGCACCAGGTTGCTAAAACAATACGCCACAGGAAATTTTTTTATATTCACATTTAAACGTTATAAAAACAATTTACAATGTATTTTCAATGACCCCGTCGTCCAGGATCATGCACCAGGTCGCTAAAATGATAATCTAATGAAACTTTTATTATATTCCCATTTAAACGTTATAAAAACAATTTACAATGCATTTTCAATGACCCCGTTGTTTAGGATCAAGAACCAGGTTGCTAAAATAATAATCTATTGGAACTTTTTTTATATTCACATTTAAACTTTATAAAAAAAATTTACAGTGGATTTTCATTGGCCCCGTTGTCTAGGATCATGCACCAGGTTGCTAAAACAATACTCCACAGGAAATTTTTTTATATTCACATTTAAACGTTATGTAATCAATTTACAATGCATTTTCAATGACCCCGTTGTTTAGGATCAAGCACCAGGTTGCTAAAACAATACTCCACAGGAAATTTGTTTATATTCACATTTAAACGTTATAAAAACAATTTACAATGCATTTTCAATGATCCCGTTGTTTAGGATCAAGCACCAGTTTGCTAAAATAATAATCTATTGGAACTTTTTTTATATTCACATTTAAACGTTATAAAAACAATTTACAGTGGATTTCCAATGTACCCGTTGTCTAGGATCATGCACCAGGTCGCTAAAATGATAATCTAATCGAACTTTTTTGAAATTCGAACACTTAGGCTTTCAACAGAAATTCTGTTGCATTTTCAATGAGCCCCTTGTCTAGGATCATGCACCAGGTCGCTAAAATATTAATCTACTGGAACTTTTATTATATTCACATTTAAACGTTATAAAATCAATTTACAATGTATTTTCAATGACCCCGTCGTCCAGGAACATGCACCAGGTCGCTAAAATGATAATCTAATGGAACTTTTTGAAATTCGAACACTTAGTCTTTCAACAGAAATTCTGTTGCATTTTCAATGACCCCCTTGTCTAGGATCATGCACCAGGACGCTAAAATAATAATCTACTGGAACTTTTTTATATTCACATTTAAACGCTATAAAAACAATTTACAATGCATTTTCAATGACCCCGTTGTTTAGGATCAAGCACCAGGTTGCTAAAACAATAGTCCACAGGAAATTTTTCTATATTCACATTTAAACGTTATAAAAACAATTTACAATGTATTTTCAATGACCCCGTCGTCCAGGATCATGCACCAGGTCGCTAAAATTATAATCTAGTGGAACTTTTTTGAATTTCGAACACTCAGTCTTTCAACAGAAATTCTGTTGCTTTTTCAATGACCCCCTTGTCTAGGATAATGCACCAGGACGCTAAAATAATAATCTACTGGAACTTTTTTTATATTCACATTTAAACGCTATAAAAACAATTTACAATGCATTTTCAATGACCCCGTTGTTTAGGATCAAGCACCAGGTTGCTAAAACAATAGTCCTCAGGAAATTTTTCTATATTCACATTTAAACGTTATAAAAACAATTTACAATGTATTTTCATTGACCCCGTCGTCCAGGATCATGCACCAGGTCGCTAAAATGATAATCTAATCGAACTTTTTTGAAATTCGAACACTTAGACTTTCAACAGAAATTCTGTTGCATTTTCAATGACCCCCTTGTCTAGGATCATGCACCAGGTCGCTAAAATATTAATCTACTGGAACTTTTATTATATTCACATTTAAACGTTATAAAATCAATTTACAATGTATTTTCAATGACCCCGTCGTCCAGGAACATGCACCAGGTCGCTAAAATGATAATCTAATGGAACTTTTTTGAAATTCGAACACTTAGTCTTTCAACAGAAATTCTGTTGCATTTTCAATGACCCCCTTGTCTAGGATCATGCACCAGGTCGCTAAAATAATAATCTACTGGAACTTTTATTATATTCACATTTAAATGTTATATAATCAATTTACAATGCATTTGCAATGACCCCGTTGTTTAGGATCAAGCACCAGGTTGCTAAAACAGTAGTCCACAGGAAATTCTTCTATATTCACATTTAAACGTTATATAATCAATTTACAATGCATTTGCAATGACCCCGTTGTTTAGGATCAAGCACCAGGTTGCTAAAACAATAGTCCACAGGAAATTTTTCTATATTCACATTTAAACGTTATAAAAACAATTTACAGTGCATTTTCACTGACCCCGTCGACCAGGATCATGCACCAGGTCGCTAAAACAATAGTCCACAGGAAATTTTTCTATATTCACATTTAAACGTTATAAAAACAATTTACAATGTATTTTCAATGACCCCGTCGTCCAGGATCATGCACCAGGTCGCTAAAATTATAATCTAGTGGAACTTTTTTGAATTTCGAACACTCAGTCTTTCAACAGAAATTCTGTTGCTTTTTCAATGACCCCCTTGTCTAGGATAATGCACCAGGACGCTAAAATAATAATCTACTGGAACTTTTTTTATATTCACATTTAAACGCTATAAAAACAATTTACAATGCATTTTCAATGAGCCCCTTGTCTAGGATCATGCACCAGGTCGCTAAAATATTAATCTACTGGAACTTTTATTATATTCACATTTAAACGTTATAAAATCAATTTACAATGTATTTTCAATGACCCCGTCGTCCAGGAACATGCACCAGGTCGCTAAAATGATAATCTAATGGAACTTTTTTGAAATTCGAACACTTAGTCTTTCAACAGAAATTCTGTTGCATTTTCAATGACCCCCTTGTCTAGGATCATGCACCAGGTCGCTAAAATAATAATCTACTGGAACTTTTATTATATTCACATTTAAACGTTATAAAATCAATTTACAATGTATTTTCAATGACCCCGTCGTCCAGGAACATGCACCAGGTCGCTAAAATGATAATCTAATGGAACTTTTTTGAAATTCGAACACTTAGTCTTTCAACAGAAATTCTGTTGCATTTTCAATGACCCCCTTGTCTAGGATCATGCACCAGGTCGCTAAAATAATAATCTACTGGAACTTTTATTATATTCACATTTAAATGTTATATAATCAATTTACAATGCATTTGCAATGACCCCGTTGTTTAGGATCAAGCACCAGGTTGCTAAAACAGTAGTCCACAGGAAATTCTTCTATATTCACATTTAAACGTTATATAATCAATTTACAATGCATTTGCAATGACCCCGTTGTTTAGGATCAAGCACCAGGTTGCTAAAACAATAGTCCACAGGAAATTTTTCTATATTCACATTTAAACGTTATAAAAACAATTTACAGTGCATTTTCACTGACCCCGTCGACCAGGATCATGCACCAG
Organism: Diplolepis rosae; assembly: GCA_030998225.1. Classification (NCBI taxonomy): domain Eukaryota; kingdom Metazoa; phylum Arthropoda; class Insecta; order Hymenoptera; family Diplolepididae; genus Diplolepis; species Diplolepis rosae. The sequence goes on from JAPYXD010000739.1 coordinate 1,043,441, forward strand.
GTCGCTAAAATGATAATCTACTGGAACTTTTATTATATTCACATTTAAACGTTATATAATCAATTTACAATGTATTTTCAATGACCCCGTCGTCCAGGAACATGCACCAGGTCGCTAAAATGATAATCTAATGGAACTTTTTGAAATTCGAACACTTAGTCTTTCAACAGAAATTCTGTTGCATTTTCAATGACCCCCTTGTCTGGGATCATGCACCAGGTCGCTAAAATAATAATCTACTGGATCTTTTTTTATATTCACATTTAAACGCTATAAAAATAATCTACAATGCATTTGCAGTGACCCCGTTGTTTAGGATCAAGCACCAGGTTGCAAAAACAGTAGTCCACAGGAAATTCTTCTATATTCACATTTAAACGTTATATAATCAATTTACAATGCATTTGCAATGACCCCGTTGTTTAGGATCAAGCACCATGTTGCTAAAACAATAGTCCACAGGAAATTTTTCTATATTCACATTTAAACGTTATAAAACAATTTACAGTGCATTTTCACTGACCACGTCGACCAGGATCATGCACCAGGTCGCTAAAATGATAATCTACTGGAACTTTTATTATATTCACATTCAAACGTTATATAATCAATTTACAATGTATTTTCAATGACCCCGTCGTCCAGGATCATGCACCAGGTCGCTAAAATGATAATCTAATCGAACTTTTTGAAATTCGAACACTTAGGCTTTCAACAGAAATTCTGTTGCATTTTCAATGACCCCCTTGTCTAGGATCATGCACCAGGTCGCTAAAATATTAATCTACTGGAATTTTTATTATATTCACATTTAAACGTTATAAAATCAATTTACAATGTATTTTCAATGACCCCGTCGTCCACGAACATGCACCAGGTCGCTAAAATGATAATCTAATGGAACTTTTTTGAAATTCGAACACTTAGTCTTTCAACAGAAATTCTGTTGCATTTTCAATGACCCCCTTGTCTAGGATCATGCACCAGGTCGCTAAAATAATAATCTACTGGAACTTTTATTATATTCACATTTAAACGTTATATAATCAATTTACAATGCATTTGCCATGACCCCGTTGTTTAGGATCAAGCACCAGGTTGCTAAAACAGTAGTCCACAGGAAATTCTTCTATATTCACATTTAAACGTTATATAATCAATTTACAATGCATTTGCAATGACCCCGTTGTTTAGGATCAAGTACCAGGTTGCTAAAACAATAGTCCACAGGAAATTTTTCTATATTCACATTTAAACGTTATAAAAACAATTTACAGTGCATTTTCACTGACCCCGTCGACCAGGATCATGCACCAGGTCGCTAAAATGATAATCTAATGGAACTTTTTGAAATTCGAACACTTAGTCTTTCAACAGAAATTCTGTTGCATTTTCAATGACCCCCTTGTCTAGGATCATGCACCAGGTCGCTAAAATAATAATCTACTGGATCTTTTTTTATATTCACATTTAAACGCTATAAAAATAATTTACAAGGCATTTTCAATGACCCCGTTGTTTAGGATCAAGCACCAGGTTGCTAAAACAATAGTCCACAGGAAATTTTTCTATATTCACATTTAAACGTTATAAAAACAATTTACAGTGCATTTTCAATGGCCCCGTTGTCTAGGAACAAGCACCAGGTTGCTAAAACAATACGCCACAGGAAATTTTTTTATATTCACATTTAAACGTTATAAAAACAATTTACAATGTATTTTCAATGACCCCGTCGTCCAGGATCATGCACCAGGTCGCTAAAATGATAATCTAATGAAACTTTTATTATATTCCCATTTAAACGTTATAAAAACAATTTACAATGCATTTTCAATGACCCCGTTGTTTAGGATCAAGAACCAGGTTGCTAAAATAATAATCTATTGGAACTTTTTTTATATTCACATTTAAACTTTATAAAAAAAATTTACAGTGGATTTTCATTGGCCCCGTTGTCTAGGATCATGCACCAGCTTGCTAAAACAATACTCCACAGGAAATTTTTTTATATTCACATTTAAACGTTATGTAATCAATTTACAATGCATTTTCAATGACCCCGTTGTTTAGGATCAAGCACCAGGTTGCTAAAACAATACTCCACAGGAAATTTGTTTATATTCACATTTAAACGTTATAAAAACAATTTACAATGCATTTTCAATGATCCCGTTGTTTAGGATCAAGCACCAGTTTGCTAAAATAATAATCTATTGGAACTTTTTTTATATTCACATTTAAACGTTATAAAAACAATTTACAGTGGATTTCCAATGTACCCGTTGTCTAGGACCATGCACCAGGTCGCTAAAATAATAATCTAATCGAAATTTTTTGCAATTCGAACACTTAGGCTTTCAACAGAAATTCTGTTGCATTTTCAATGAGCCCCTTGTCTAGGATCATGCACCAGGTCGCTAAAATATTAATCTACTGGAACTTTTATTATATTCACATTTAAACGTTATAAAATCAATTTACAATGTATTTTCAATGACCCCGTCGTCCAGGAACATGCACCAGGTCGCTAAAATGATAATCTAATGGAACTTTTTTTGAAATTCGAACACTTAGTCTTTCAACAGAATTTCTGTTGCATTTTCAATGACCCCCTTGTCTAGGATCATGCACCAGGACGCTAAAATAATAATCTACTGGAACTTTTTTTATATTCACATTTAAACGCTATAAAAACAATTTACATTTCATTTTCAATGACCCCGTTGTTTAGGATCAAGCACCAGGTTGCTAAAACAATAGTCCACAGGAAATTTTTCTATATTCACATTTAAAAGTTATAAAAACAATTTACAATGTATTTTCAATGACCCCGTCGTCCAGGATCATGCACCAGGTCGCTAAAATTATAATCTAGTGGAACTTTTTTGAATTTCGAACACTCAGTCTTTCAACAGAAATTCTGTTGCTTTTTCAATGACCCCCTTGTCTAGGATAATGCACCAGGACGCTAAAATAATAATCTACTGGAACTTTTTTTATATTCACATTTAAACGCTATAAAAACAATTTACAATGCATTTTCAATGACCCCGTTGTTTAGGATCAAGCACCAGGTTGCTAAAACAATAGTCCTCAGGAAATTTTTCTATATTCACATTTAAACGTTATAAAAACAATTTACAATGTATTTTCAATGACCCCGTCGTCCAGGATCATGCACCAGGTCGCTAAAATGATAATCTAATCGAACTTTTTTGAAATTCGAACACTTAGACTTTCAACAGAAATTCTGTTGCATTTTCAATGACCCCCTTGTCTAGGATCATGCACCAGGTCGCTAAAATATTAATCTACTGGAACTTTTATTATATTCACATTTAAACTTTATAAAATCAATTTACAATGTATTTTCAATGACCCCGTCGTCCAGGAACATGCACCAGGTCGCTAAAATGATAATCTAATGGAACTTTTTTGAAATTCGAACACTTAGTCTTTCAACAGAAATTCTGTTGCATTTTCAATGACCCCCTTGTCTAGGATCATGCACCAGGTCGCTAAAATAATAATCTACTGGAACTTTTATTATATTCACATTTAAATGTTATATAATCAATTTACAATGCATTTGCAATGACCCCGTTGTTTAGGATCAAGCACCAGGTTGCTAAAACAGTAGTCCACAGGAAATTCTTCTATATTCACATTTAAACGTTATATAATCAATTTACAATGCATTTGCAATGACCCCGTTGTTTAGGATCAAGCACCAGGTTGCTAAAACAATAGTCCACAGGAAATTTTTCTATATTCACATTTAAACGTTATAAAACAATTTACAGTGCATTTTCACTGACCCCGTCGACCAGGATCATGCACCAGGTCGCTAAAATGATAATCTACTGGAACTTTTATTATATTCACATTCAAACGTTATATAATCAATTTACAATGTATTTTCAATGACCCCGTCGTCCAGGATCATGCACCAGGTCGCTAAAATGATAATCTAATCGAACTTTTTTGAAATTCGAACACTTAGGCTTTCAACAGAAATTCTGTTGCATTTTCAATGACCCCCTTGTCTAGGATCATGCACCAGGTCGCTAAAATATTAATCTACTGGAATTTTTATTATATTCACATTTAAACGTTATAAAATCAATTTACAATGTATTTTCAATGACCCCGTCGTCCAGGATCATGCACCAGGTCGCTAAAATTATAATCTAGTGGAACTTTTTTGAATTTCGAACACTCAGTCTTTCAACAGAAATTCTGTTGCTTTTTCAATGACCCCCTTGTCTAGGATAATGCACCAGGACGCTAAAATAATAATCTACTGGAACTTTTTTTATATTCACATTTAAACGCTATAAAAACAATTTACAATGCATTTTCAATGACCCCGTTGTTTAGGATCAAGCACCAGGTTGCTAAAACAATAGTCCTCAGGAAATTTTTCTATATTCACATTTAAACGTTATAAAAACAATTTACAATGTATTTTCAATGACCCCGTCGTCCAGGATCATGCACCAGGTCGCTAAAATGATAATCTAATCGAACTTTTTGAAATTCGAACACTTAGACTTTCAACAGAAATTCTGTTGCATTTTCAATGACCCCCTTGTCTAGGATCATGCACCAGGTCGCTAAAATATTAATCTACTGGAACTTTTATTATATTCACATTTAAACTTTATAAAATCAATTTACAATGTATTTTCAATGACCCCGTCGTCCAGGAACATGCACCAGGTCGCTAAAATGATAATCTAATGGAACTTTTTTGAAATTCGAACACTTAGTCTTTCAACAGAAATTCTGTTGCATTTTCAATGACCCCCTTGTCTGGGATCATGCACCAGGTCGCTAAAATAATAATCTACTGGATCTTTTTTTATATTCACATTTAAACGCTATAAAAATAATTTACAATGCATTTGCAGTGACCCCGTTGTTTAGGATCAAGTACCAGGTTGCAAAAACAGTAGTCCACAGGAAATTCTTCTATATTCACATTTAAACGTTATATAATCAATTTACAATGCATTTGCAATGACCCCGTTGTTTAGGATCAAGCACCATGTTGCTAAAACAATAGTCCACAGGAAATTTTTCTATATTCACATTTAAACGTTATAAAACAATTTACAGTGCATTTTCACTGACCCCGTCGACCAGGATCATGCACCAGGTCGCTAAAATGATAATCTACTGGAACTTTTATTATATTCACATTCAAACGTTATATAATCAATTTACAATGTATTTTCAATGACCCCGTCGTCCAGGATCATGCACCAGGTCGCTAAAATGATAATCTAATCGAACTTTTTTGAAATTCGAACACTTAGGCTTTCAACAGAAATTCTGTTGCATTTTCAATGACCCCCTTGTCTAGGATCATGCACCAGGTCGCTAAAATATTAATCTACTGGAATTTTTATTATATTCACATTTAAACGTTATAAAATCAATTTACAATGTATTTTCAATGACCCCGTCGTCCAGGAACATGCACCAGGTCGCTAAAATAATAATCTACTGGAACTTTTTTATATTCACATTTAAACGTTATATAATCAATTTACAATGCATTTGCCATGACCCCGTTGTTTAGGATCAAGCACCAGGTTGCTAAAACAGTAGTCCACAGGAAATTCTTCTATATTCACATTTAAACGTTATATAATCAATTTACAATGCATTTGCAATGACCCCGTTGTTTAGGATCAAGTACCAGGTTGCTAAAACAATAGTCCACAGGAAATTTTTCTATATTCACATTTAAACGTTATAAAAACAATTTACAGTGCATTTTCACTGACCCCGTCGACCAGGATCATGCACCAGGTCGCTAAAATGATAATCTAATGGAACTTTTTTGAAATTCGAACACTTAGTCTTTCAACAGAAATTCTGTTGCATTTTCAATGACCCCCTTGTCTAGGATCATGCACCAGGTCGCTAAAATAATAATCTACTGGATCTTTTTTTATATTCACATTTAAACGCTATAAAAATAATTTACAAGGCATTTTCAATGACCCCGTTGTTTAGGATCAAGCACCAGGTTGCTAAAACAATAGTCCACAGGAAATTTTTCTATATTCACATTTAAACGTTATAAAAACAATTTACAGTGCATTTTCAATGGCCCCGTTGTCTAGGAACAAGCACCAGGTTGCTAAAACAATACGCCACAGGAAATTTTTTTATATTCACATTTAAACGTTATAAAAACAATTTACAATGTATTTTCAATGACCCCGTCGTCCAGGATCATGCACCAGGTCGCTAAAATGATAATCTAATGAAACTTTTATTATATTCCCATTTAAACGTTATAAAAACAATTTACAATGCATTTTCAATGACTCCGTTGTTTAGGATCAAGAACCAGGTTGCTAAAATAATAATCTATTGGAACTTTTTTTATATTCACATTTAAACTTTATAAAAAAAATTTACAGTGGATTTTCATTGGCCCCGTTGTCTAGGATCATGCACCAGGTTGCTAAAACAATACTCCACAGGAAATTTTTTTATATTCACATTTAAACGTTATGTAATCAATTTACAATGCATTTTCAATGACCCCGTTGTTTAGGATCAAGCACCAGGTTGCTAAAACAATACTCCACAGGAAATTTGTTTATATTCACATTTAAACGTTATAAAAACAATTTACAATGCATTTTCAATGACCCCGTTGTTTAAGATCAAGCACCAGTTTGCTAAAATAATAATCTATTGGAACTTTTTTTATATTCACATTTAAACGTTATAAAAACAATTTACAGTGGATTTCCAATGTACCCGTTGTCTAGGATCATGCACCAGGTCGCTAAAATGATAATCTAATCGAACTTTTTTGAAATTCGAACACTTAGGCTTTCAACAGAAATTCTGTTGCATTTTCAATGACCCCCTTGTCTAGGATCATGCACCAGGTCGCTAAAATATTAATCTACTGGAACTTTTATTATATTCACATTTAAACGTTATAAAATCAATTTACAATGTATTTTCAATGACCCCGTCGTCCAGGAACATGCACCAGGTCGCTAAAATGATAATCTAATGGAACTTTTTTGAAATTCGAACACTTAGTCTTTCAACAGAAATTCTGTTGCATTTTCAATGACCCCCTTGTCTAGGATCATGCACCAGGTCGCTAAAATAATAATCTACTGGATCTTTTTTTATATTCACATTTAAACGCTATGAAAATAATTTACAAGGCATTTTCAATGACCCCGTTGTTTAGGATCAAGCACCAGGTTGCTAAAACAATAGTCCACAGGAAATTTTTCTATATTCACATTTAAACGTTATAAAAACAATTTGCAGTGCATTTTCAATGGCCCCGTTGTCTAGGAACAAGCACCAAGTTGCTAAAACAATACGCCACAGGAAATTTTTTTATATTCACATTTAAACGTTATAAAAACAATTTACAATGTATTTTCAATGACCGCGTCGTCCAGGATCATGCACCAGGTCGCTAAAATGATAATCTAATGAAACTTTTATTATATTCCCATTTAAACGTTATAAAAACAATTTGCAATGCATTTTCAATGGCCCCGTTGTCTAGGATCATGAACCAGGTTGCTAAAATAATACTCTAATGGAACTTTTTTTTTATGAACATTTAAAAGTTCTAAAAAAAATTTACAATGCATTTTCATTGGCCCCGTTGTCTAGGATCATGCACTAGATTGCTAGAACAATACTTCACAGTAAATTTTTTTATATTCACATTTAACCGCTATAAAATCAATTTACAATGCATTTTCAATGACCCCGTTGTTTAGGATCAAGCACCAGGTTGCTAAAACAATACTCCACAGGAAATTTTTTTATATTCACATTTAAACGTTATAAAAACAATTTAAAATGCATTTTCAATGACCCCGTTGTTTAGGATCAAGCACCAGGTTGCTCATATAATAATCAACTGGAACTTTTTTTATATTCACATTTAAACTTTATAAAAACAATTTACAGTGGATTTCCAATGAACCCGTTGTCTAGGATCATGCACCAGGTTGCTAAAACAGTACTCCACAGAAAATTTTTTTATATTCACATATAAACGTTATATAATCAATTTACAATTTATTTTCAATGACCCCGTTGTCTAGGATCATGCACCAGGTTGCTAAAACAATACTCCACAGGAAATTTTTTTATATTCACATTTAAACGTTATAAAAACAATTTACAATGCATTTTCAATGACCCCGTTGCCTAGGATCATGAACCAGGACGCTAAAATAATAATCTAATGGAGCTTTTTTGAAATTCGATCACTTAGTCTTTCAGCAGAAATTCTATTGCATTTTCAATGACCCCTTTGTGTAGGATCATGGACCAGCTCGCTAAATTAATAATCTACTGGAACTTTTTTTATATACACAATTAAACGTTATAAAATCAATTTACAGTGCATTTTCAATGGCCCCGTTGTCTAGGATCATGCACCAGGTCGCTAAAATTATAATCTAGTGGAACTTTTTTGAATTTCGAACACTCAGTCTTTCAACAGAAATTCTGTTGCATTTTCAATGACCCCCTTGTCTAGGATAATGCACCAGGACGCTAAAATAATAATCTACTGGAACTTTTTTTATATTCACATTTAAACGCTATAAAAACAATTTACAATGCATTTTCAATGACCCCGTTGTTTAGGATCAAGCACCAGGTTGCTAAAACAATAGTCCACAGGAAATTTTTCTATATTCACATTTAAACGTTATAAAAACAATTTACAATGTATTTTCAATGACCCCGTCGTCCAGGATCATGCACCAGGTCGCTAAAATTATAATCTAGTGGAACTTTTTTGAATTTCGAACACTCAGTCTTTCAACAGAAATTCTGTTGCTTTTTCAATGACCCCCTTGTCTAGGATAATGCACCAGGACGCTAAAATAATAATCTACTGGAACTTTTTTTATATTCACATTTAAACGCTATAAAAACAATTTACAATGCATTTTCAATGACCCCGTTGTTTAGGATCAAGCACCAGGTTGCTAAAACAATAGTCCACAGGAAATTTTTCTATATTCACATTTAAACGTTATAAAAACAATTTACAATGTATTTTCAATGACCCCGTCGTCCAGGATCATGCACCAGGTCGCTAAAATGATAATCTAATCGAACTTTTTTGAAATTCGAACACTTAGTCTTTCAACAGAAATTCTGTTGCATTTTCAATGACCCCCTTGTCTAGGATCATGCACCAGGTCGCTAAAATATTAATCTACTGGAACTTTTATTATATTCACATTTAAACGTTATAAAATCAATTTACAATGTATTTTCAATGACCCCGTCGTCCAGGAACATGCACCAGGTCGCTAAAATGATAATCTAATGGAACTTTTTGAAATTCGAACACTTAGTCTTTCAACAGAAATTCTGTTGCATTTTCAATGACCTCCTTGTCTAGGATCATGCACCAGGTCGCTAAAATAATAATCTACTGGAACTTTTATTATATTCACATTTAAACGTTATATAATCAATTTACAATGCATTTGCAATGACCCCGTTGTTTAGGATCAAGCACCAGGTTGCTAAAACAATAGTCCACAGGAAATTTTTCTATATTCACATTTAAACGTTATAAAAACAATTTACAATGTATTTTCAATGACCCCGTCGTCCAGGATCATGCACCAGGTCGCTAAAATGATAATCTAATCGAACTTTGTTGAAATTCGAACACTTAGTCTTTCAACAGAAATTCTGTTGCATTTTCAATGACCCCCTTGTCTAGGATCATGCACCAGGTCGCTAAAATATTAATCTACTGGAACTTTTATTATATTCACATTTAAACGTTATAAAATCAATTTACAATGTATTTTCAATGACCCCGTCGTCCAGGAACATGCACCAGGTCGCTAAAATGATAATCTAACGGATATTTTTTGAAATTCGAACACTTAGTCTTTCAACAGAAATTCTGTTGCATTTTCAATGACCCCCTTGTCTAGGATCATGCACCAGGTCGCTAAAATAATAATCTACTGGAACTTTTATTATATTCACATTTAAACGTTATATAATCAATTTACAATGCATTTGCAATGACCCCGTTGTTTAGGATCAAGCACCAGGTTGCTAAAACAGTAGTCCACAGGAAATTCTTCTATATTCACATTTAAACGTTATATAATCAATTTACAATGCATTTGCAATGACCCCGTTGTTTAGGATCAAGCACCAGGTTGCTAAAACAATAGTCCACAGGAAATTTTTCTATATTCACATTTAAACATTATAAAAACAATTTACAGTGCATTTTCACTGACCCCGTCGACCAGGATCATGCACAAGTTTGCTAAAATAATAATCTATTGGAACTTTTTTTATATTCACATTTAAACGTTATAAAAACAATTTACAGTGGATTTCCAATGTACCCGTTGTCTAGGATCATGCACCAGGTCGCTAAAATGATAATCTAATCGAACTTTTTTGAAATTCGAACACTTAGGCTTTCAACAGAAATTCTGTTGCATTTTCAATGACCCCCTTGTCTAGGATCATGCACCAGGTCGCTAAAATATTAATCTACTGGAACTTTTATAATATTCACATTTAAACGTTATAAAATCAATTTACAATGTATTTTCAATGACCCCGTCGTCCAGGAACATGCACCAGGTCGCTAAAATGATAATCTAATGGAACTTTTTGAAATTCGAACACTTAGTCTTTCAACAGAAATTCTGTTGCATTTTCAATGACCCCCTTGTCTAGGATCATGCACCAGGTCGCTAAAATAATAATCTACTGGACCTTTTTTTATATTCACATTTAAACGCTATGAAAATAATTTACAAGGCATTTTCAATGACCCCGTTGTTTAGGATCAAGCACCAGGTTGCTAAAACAATAGTCCACAGGAAATTTTTCTATATTCACATTTAAACGTTATAAAAACAATTTGCAGTGCATTTTCAATGGCCCCGTTGTCTAGGAACAAGCACCAGGTTGCTAAAACAATACGCCACAGGAAATTTTTTTATATTCACATTTAAACGTTATAAAAACAATTTACAATGTATTTTCAATGACCCCGTCGTCCAGGATCATGCACCAGGTCGCTAAAATGATAATCTAATGAAACTTTTATTATATTCCCATTTAAACGTTATAAAAACAATTTACAATGCATTTTCAATGACCCCGTTGTTTAGGATCAAGCACCAGGTTGCTAATATAATAATCTACTGGAACTTTTTTTATATTCACATTTAAACGCTATAAAAAAAATTTACAATGCATTTTCAATGGCCCCGTTGTCTAGGATCATGCACTAGATTGCTAGAACAATACTTCACAGTAAATTTTTTTATATTCACATTTAAACGTTATGTAATCAATTTACAATGCATTTTCAATGACCCCGTTGTTTAGGATCAAGCACCAGGTTGCTAAAACAATACTCCACAGGAAATTTTTTTATATTCACATTTAAACGTTATAAAAACAATTTACAATGCATTTTCAATGACCCCGTTGTTTAGGATCAAGCACCAGGTTGCTAATATAATAATCTACTGGAACTTTTTTTATATTCACATTTAAACGTTATAAAAACAATTTACAGTGGATTGCCCATGTACCCGTTGTCTAGGATCATGCACCAGGCTGCTAAAACAGTACTCCACAGAAAATTTTTTTATATTCACATTTAAACGTTATGTAATCAATTTACAATGCATTTTCAATGACCCCGTTGTTTAGGATCAAGCACCAGGTTGCTAAAACAATACTCCACAGGAAATTTTTTTATATTCACATTTAAACGTTATAAAAACAATTTACAATGCATTTTCAATGACCCCGTTGTCTAGGATCATGAACCAGGACGCTAAAATAATAATCTAATGGAGCTTTTTTGAAATTCGATCACTTAGTCTTTCAGCAGAAATTCTATTGCATTTTCAATGACCCCTTTGTCTAGGATCATGCACCAGCTCGCTAAATTAATAATCTACTGGAACTTTTTTTATATACACAATTAAACGTTATAAAAACAATTTACAGTGCATTTTCAATGTCCCCGTTGTCTAGGATCATGCACCAGGTCGCTAAAATTATAATCTAGTGGAACTTTTTTGAATTTCGAACACTCAGGCTTTCAACAGAAATTCTGTTGCATTTTCAATGACCCCCTTGTCTAGGATAATGCACCAGGACGCTAAAATAATAATCTACTGGAACTTTTTTTATATTCACATTTAAACGCTATAAAAACAATTTACAATGCATTTTCAATGACCCCGTTGTTTAGGATCAAGCACCAGGTTGCTAAAACAATAGTCCACAGGAAATTTTTCTATATTCACATTTAAACGTTATAAAAACAATTTACAATGTATTTTCAATGACCCCGTCGTCCAGGATCATGCACCAGGTCGCTAAAATTATAATCTATTGGAACTTTTTTGAATTTCGAACACTCAGTCTTTCAACAGAAATTCTGTTGCTTTTTCAATGACCCCCTTGTCTAGGATAATGCACCAGGACGCTAAAATAATAATCTACTGGAACTTTTTTTATATTCACATTTAAACGCTATAAAAACAATTTACAATGCATTTTCAATGACCCCGTTGTTTAGGATCAAGAACCAGGTTGCTAAAACAATACGCCACAGGAAATTTTTCTATATTCACATTTAAACGTTATAAAAACAATTTACAATGTATTTTCAATGACCCCGTCGTCCAGGATCATGCACCAGGTCGCTAAAATGATAATCTAATCGAACTTTTTTGAAATTCGAACACTTAGTCTTTCAACAGAAATTCTGTTGCATTTTCAATGACCCCCTTGTCTAGGATCATGCACCAGGTCGCTAAAATATTAATCTACTGGAACTTTTATTATATTCACATTTAAACGTTATAAAATCAATTTACAATGTATTTTCAATGACCCCGTCGTCCAGGATCATGCACCAGGTCGCTAAAATGATAATCTAATCGAACTTTTTTGAAATTCGAACACTTAGTCTTTCAACAGAAATTCTGTTGCATTTTCAATGACCCCCTTGTCTAGGATCATGCACCAGGTCGCTAAAATATTAATCTACTGGAACTTTTATTATATTCACATTTAAACGTTATAAAATCAATTTACAATGTATTTTCAATGACCCCGTCGTCCAGGAACATGCACCAGGTCGCTAAAATGATAATCTAATGGAACTTTTTTGAAATTCGAACACTTAGTCTTTCAACAGAAATTCTGTTGCATTTTCAATGACCCCCTTGTCTAGGATCATGCACCAGGTCGCTAAAATAATAATCTACTGGAACTTTTATTATATTCACATTTAAACGTTATATAATCAATTTACAATGCATTTGCAATGACCCCGTTGTTTAGGATCAAGCACCAGGTTGCTAAAACAATAGTCCACAGGAAATTTTTCTATATTCACATTTAAACGTTATAAAAACAATTTACAATGTATTTTCAATGACCCCGTCGTCCAGGATCATGCACCAGGTCGCTAAAATGATAATCTAATCGAACTTTTTTGAAATTCGAACACTTAGTATTTCAACAGAAATTCTGTTGCATTTTCAATGACCCCCTTATCTAGGATCATGCACCAGGTCGCTAAAATAATAATCTACTGGATCTTTTTTTATATTCACATTTAAACGCTATGAAAATAATTTACAAGGCATTTTCAATGACCCCGTTGTTTAGGATCAAGCACCAGGTTGCTAAAACAATACGCCACAGGAAATTTTTTTATATTCACATTTAAACGTAATAAAAACAATTTACAATGTATTTTCAATGACCCCGTCGTCCAGGATCATGCACCAGGTCGCTAAAATGATAATCTAATGAAACTTTTATTATATTCCCATTTAAACGTTATAAAAACAATTTACAATGCATTTTCAATGACCCCGTTGTTTAGGATCAAGAACCAGGTTGCTAAAACAATACGCCACAGGAAATTTTTCTATATTCACATTTAAACGTTATAAAAACAATTTACAATGTATTTTCAATGACCCCGTCGTCCAGGATCATGCACCAGGTCGCTAAAATGATAATCTAATCGAACTTTTTTGAAATTCGAACACTTAGTCTTTCAACAGAAATTCTGTTGCATTTTCAATGACCCCCTTGTCTAGGATCATGCACCAGGTCGCTAAAATAATAATCTACTGGATCTTTTTTTATATTCACATTTAAACGCTATGAAAATAATTTACAAGGCATTTTCAATGACCCCCTTGTCTAGGATCATGCACCAGGTCGCTAAAATAATAATCTACTGGAACTTTTATTATATTCACATTTAAACGTTATATAATCAATTTACAATGCATTTGCAATGACCCCGTTGTTTAGGATCAAGCACCAGGTTGCTAAAACAATAGTCCACAGGAAATTTTTCTATATTCACATTTAAACGTTATAAAAACAATTTACAATGTATTTTCAATGACCCCGTCGTCCAGGATCATGCACCAGGTCGCTAAAATGATAATCTAATCGAACTTTTTTGAAATTCGAACACTTAGTCTTTCAACAGAAATTCTGTTGCATTTTCAATGACCCCCTTGTCTAGGATCATGCACCAGGTCGCTAAAATAATAATCTACTGGATCTTTTTTTATATTCACATTTAAACGCTATGAAAATAATTTACAAGGCATTTTCAATGACCCCGTTGTTTAGGATCAAGCACCAGGTTGCTAAAACAATAGTCCACAGGAAATTTTTCTATATTCACATTTAAACGTTATCAAAACAATTTACAATGTATTTTCAATGACCCCGTCGTCCAGGATCATGCACCAGGTCGCTAAAATGATAATCTAATCGAACTTTTTTGAAATTCGAACACTTAGTCTTTCAACAGAAATTCTGTTGCATTTTCAATGACCCCCTTGTCTAGGATCATGCACCAGGTCGCTAAAATAATAATCTACTGGAACTTTTATTATATTCACATTTAAACGTTATAAAAACAATTTGCAGTGCATTTTCAATGGCCCCATTGTCTAGGAACAGGCACCAAGTTGCTAAAACAATACGCCACAGGAAATTTTTTTATATTCACATTTAAACGTAATAAAAACAATTTACAATGTATTTTCAATGACCCCGTCGTCCAGGATCATGCACCAGGTCGCTAAAATGATAATCTAATGAAACTTTTATTATATTCCCATTTAAACTTTATAAAAACAATTTACAATGCATTTGCAATGACCCCGTTGTTTAGGATCAAGAACCAGGTTGCTAAAATAATAATCTATTGGAACTTTTTTTATATTCACATTTAAACGTTATAAAAAAATTTACAGTGGATTTTCAATGGCCCCGTTGTCTAGGATCATGCACTAGATTGCTAGAACAATACTTCACAGTAAATTTTTTTATATTCACATTTAAACGTTATGTAATCAATTTACAATGCATTTTCAATGACCCCGTTGTTTAGGATCAAGCACCAGGTTGCTAAAACAATACTCCACAGGAAATTTCTTTATATTCACATTTAAACGTTATAAAAACAATTTACAATGCATTTTCAATGACCCCGTTGTTTAGGATCAAGCACCAGTTTGCTAAAATAATAATCTATTGGAACTTTTTTATATTCACATTTAAACGTTATAAAAACAATTTACAGTGGATTTCCAATGTACCCGTTGTCTAGGATCATGCACCAGGTTGCTAAAACAATACTCCACAGGAAATTTTTTTATATTCACATTTAAACGTTATATAATCAATTTACAATGTATTTTCAATGACCCCGTTGTCTAGGATCATGCACCAGGTTGCTAAAACAATACTCCACAGGAAATTTTTTTATATTCACATTTAAACGTTATAAAAACAATTTACAATGCATTTTCAATGACCCCGTTGTCTAGGATCATGCACCAGGTCGCTAAAATAATAATCTAATGGAGCTTTTTTGAAATTCGATCACTTAGTCTTTCAGCAGAAATTCTATTGCATTTTCAATGACCCCTTTGTCTAGGATCATGCACCAGCTCGCTAAATTAATAATCTACTGGAACTTTTTTTATATACACAATTAAACGTTATAAAAACAATTTACAGTGCATTTTCAATGGCCCCGTTGTCTAGGATCATGCACCAGGTCGCTAAAATTATAATCTAGTGGAACTTTTTTGAATTTCGAACACTCAGTCTTTCAACAGAAATTCTGTTGCATTTTCAATGACCCCCTTGTCTAGGATCATGCACCAGGTCGCTAAAATATTAATCTACTGGAACTTTTATTATATTCACATTTAAACGTTATAAAATCAATTTACAATGTATTTTCAATGACCCCGTCGTCCAGGATCATGCACCAGGTCGCTAAAATGATAATCTAATCGAACTTTTTGAAATTCGAACACTTAGTCTTTCAACAGAAATTCTGTTGCATTTTCAATGACCCCCTTGTCTAGGATCATGCACCAGGTCGCTAAAATATTAATCTACTGGAACTTTTATTATATTCACATTTAAACGTTATAAAATCAATTTACAATGTATTTTCAATGACCCCGTCGTCCAGGAACATGCACCAGGTCGCTAAAATGATAATCTAATGGAACTTTTTTGAAATTCGAACACTTAGTCTTTCAACAGAAATTCTGTTGCATTTTCAATGACCCCCTTGTCTAGGATCATGCACCAGGTCGCTAAAATAATAATCTACTGGAACTTTTATTATATTCACATTTAAACGTTATATAATCAATTTACAATGCATTTGCAATGACCCCGTTGTTTAGGATCAAGCACCAGGTTGCTAAAACAATAGTCCACAGGAAATTTTTCTATATTCACATTTAAACGTTATAAAAACAATTTACAATGTATTTTCAATGACCCCGTCGTCCAGGATCATGCACCAGGTCGCTAAAATGATAATCTAATCGAACTTTTTGAAATTCGATCACTTAGTCTTTCAGCAGAAATTCTATTGCATTTTCAATGACCCCTTTGTCTAGGATCATGCACCAGCTCGCTAAATTAATAATCTACTGGAACTTTTTTTATATACACAATTAAACGTTATAAAAACAATTTACAGTGCATTTTCAATGGCCCCGTTGTCTAGGATCATGCACCAGGTCGCTAAAATTATAATCTAGTGGAACTTTTTTGAATTTCGAACACTCAGGCTTTCAACAGAAATTCTGTTGCATTTTCAATGACCCCCTTGTCTAGGATAATGCACCAGGACGCTAAAATAATAATCTACTGGAACTTTTTTTATATTCACATTTAAACGCTATAAAAACAATTTACAATGCATTTTCAATGACCCCGTTGTTTAGGATCAAGCACCAGGTTGCTAAAACAATAGTCCACAGGAAATTTTTCTATATTCACATTTAAACGTTATAAAAACAATTTACAATGTATTTTCAATGACCCCGTCGTGCAGGATCATGCACCAGGTCGCTAAAATTATAATCTATTGGAACTTTTTTGAATTTCGAACACTCAGTCTTTCAACAGAAATTCTGTTGCTTTTTCAATGACCCCCTTGTCTAGGATAATGCACCAGGACGCTAAAATAATAATCTACTGGAACTTTTTTTTATATTCACATTTAAACGCTATAAAAACAATTTACAATGCATTTTCAATGACCCCGTTGTTTAGGATCAAGCACCAGGTTGCTAAAACAATAGTCCACAGGAAATTTTTCTATATTCACATTTAAACGTTATAAAAACAATTTACAATGTATTTTCAATGACCCCGTCGTCCAGGATCATGCACCAGGTCGCTAAAATGATAATCTAATCGAACTTTTTTGAAATTCGAACACTTAGTCTTTCAACAGAAATTCTGTTGCATTTTCAATGACCCCCTTGTCTAGGATCATGCACCAGGTCGCTAAAATATTAATCTACTGGAACTTTTATTATATTCACATTTAAACGTTATAAAATCAATTTACAATGTATTTTCAATGACCCCGTCGTCCAGGATCATGCACCAGGTCGCTAAAATGATAATCTAATCGAACTTTTTTGAAATTCGAACACTTAGTCTTTCAACAGAAATTCTGTTGCATTTTCAATGACCCCCTTGTCTAGGATCATGCACCAGGTCGCTAAAATATTAATCTACTGGAACTTTTATTATATTCACATTTAAACGTTATAAAATCAATTTACAATGTATTTTCAATGACCCCGTCGTCCAGGAACATGCACCAGGTCGCTAAAATGATAATCTAATGGAACTTTTTTGAAATTCGAACACTTAGTCTTTCAACAGAAATTCTGTTGCATTTTCAATGACCCCCTTGTCTAGGATCAAGCACCAGGTTGCTAAAACAATAGTCCACAGGAAATTTTTCTATATTCACATTTAAACGTTATAAAAACAATTTACAATGTATTTTCAATGACCCCGTCGTCCAGGATCATGCACCAGGTCGCTAAAATGATAATCTAATCGAACTTTTTTGAAATTCGAACACTTAGTCTTTCAACAGAAATTCTGTTGCATTTTCAATGACCCCCTTATCTAGGATCATGCACCAGGTCGCTAAAATAATAATCTACTGGATCTTTTTTTATATTCACATTTAAACGCTATGAAAATAATTTACAAGGCATTTTCAATGACCCCGTTGTTTAGGATCAAGCACCAGGTTGCTAAAACAATACGCCACAGGAAATTTTTTTATATTCACATTTAAACGTAATAAAAACAATTTACAATGTATTTTCAATGACCCCGTCGTCCAGGATCATGCACCAGGTCGCTAAAATGATAATCTAATGAAACTTTTATTATATTCCCATTTAAACGTTATAAAAACAATTTACAATGCATTTTCAATGACCCCGTTGTTTAGGATCAAGAACCAGGTTGCTAAAACAATACGCCACAGGAAATTTTTCTATATTCACATTTAAACGTTATAAAAACAATTTACAATGTATTTTCAATGACCCCGTCGTCCAGGATCATGCACCAGGTCGCTAAAATGATAATCTAATCGAACTTTTTTGAAATTCGAACACTTAGTCTTTCAACAGAAATTCTGTTGCATTTTCAATGACCCCCTTGTCTAGGATCATGCACCAGGTCGCTAAAATAATAATCTACTGGATCTTTTTTTATATTCACATTTAAACGCTATGAAAATAATTTACAAGGCATTTTCAATGACCCCCTTGTCTAGGATCATGCACCAGGTCGCTAAAATAATAATCTACTGGAACTTTTATTATATTCACATTTAAACGTTATATAATCAATTTACAATGCATTTGCAATGACCCCGTTGTTTAGGATCAAGCACCAGGTTGCTAAAACAATAGTCCACAGGAAATTTTTCTATATTCACATTTAAACGTTATAAAAACAATTTACAATGTATTTTCAATGACCCCGTCGTCCAGGATCATGCACCAGGTCGCTAAAATGATAATCTACTGGATCTTTTTTTATATTCACATTTAAACGCTATGAAAATAATTTACAAGGCATTTTCAATGACCCCGTTGTTTAGGATCAAGCACCAGGTTGCTAAAACAATAGTCCACAGGAAATTTTTCTATATTCACATTTAAACGTTATCAAAACAATTTACAATGTATTTTCAATGACCCCGTCGTCCAGGATCATGCACCAGGTCGCTAAAATGATAATCTAATCGAACTTTTTTGAAATTCGAACACTTAGTCTTTCAACAGAAATTCTGTTGCATTTTCAATGACCCCCTTGTCTAGGATCATGCACCAGGTCGCTAAAATAATAATCTACTGGATCTTTTTTTATATTCACATTTAAACGCTATGAAAATAATTTACAAGGCATTTTCAATGACCCCGTTGTTTAGGATCAAGCACCAGGTTGCTAAAACAATAGTCCACAGGAAATTTTTCTATATTCACATTTAAACGTTATCAAAACAATTTACAATGTATTTTCAATGACCCCGTCGTCCAGGATCATGCACCAGGTCGCTAAAATGATAATCTAATCGAACTTTTTTGAAATTCGAACACTTAGTCTTTCAACAGAAATTCTGTTGCATTTTCAATGACCCCCTTGTCTAGGATCATGCACCAGGTCGCTAAAATAATAATCTACTGGAACTTTTATTATATTCACATTTAAACGTTATAAAAACAATTTGCAGTGCATTTTCAATGGCCCCATTGTCTAGGAACAGGCACCAAGTTGCTAAAACAATACGCCACAGGAAATTTTTTTATATTCACATTTAAACGTAATAAAAACAATTTACAATGTATTTTCAATGACCCCGTCGTCCAGGATCATGCACCAGGTCGCTAAAATGATAATCTAATGAAACTTTTATTATATTCCCATTTAAACTTTATAAAAACAATTTACAATGCATTTTCAATGACCCCGTTGTTTAGGATCAAGAACCAGGTTGCTAAAATAATAATCTATTGGAACTTTTTTTATATTCACATTTAAACGTTATAAAAAAAATTTACAGTGGATTTTCAATGGCCCCGTTGTCTAGGATCATGCACTAGATTGCTAGAACAATACTTCACAGTAAATTTTTTTATATTCACATTTAAACGTTATGTAATCAATTTACAATGCATTTTCAATGACTCCGTTGTTTAGGATTAAGCACCAGGTTGCTAAAACAATACTCCACAGGAAATTTTTTTATATTCACATTTAAACGTTATAAAAACAATTTACAATGCATTTTCAATGACCCCGTTGTTTAGGATCAAGCACCAGGTTGCTAAAATAATAATCTACTGGAACTTTTTTTATATTCACATTTAAACGTTATAAAAACAATTTACAGTGGATTTCCAATGTACCCGTTGTCTAGGATCATGCACCAGGTTGCTAAAACAGTACTCCACAGAAAATTTTTTTATATTCACATTTAAACGTTATGTAATCAATTTACAATGCATTTTCAATGACCCCGTTGTTTAGGATCATGCACCAGGTTGCTAAAACAATACTCCACAGGAAATTTTTTTATATTCACATTTAAACGTTATAAAAACAATTTACAATGCATTTTCAATGACCCCGTTGTCTAGGATCATGAACCAGGACGCTAAAATAATAATCTAATGGAGCTTTTTTGAAATTCGATCACTTAGTCTTTCAGCAGAAATTCTATTGCATTTTCAATGACCCCTTTGTCTAGGATCATGCACCAGCTCGCTAAATTAATAATCTACTGGAACTTTTTTTATATACACAATTAAACGTTATAAAAACAATTTACAGTGCATTTTCAATGGCCCCGTTGTCTAGGATCATGCACCAGGTCGCTAAAATTATAATCTAGTGGAACTTTTTTGAAATTCGAACACTTAGTCTTTCAACAGAATTTCTGTTGCATTTTCAATGGCCCCGTTGTCTAGGATCATGCACCAGGTCGCTAAAATAATAATCTACTGGAACTTTTTTTATATTCACATTTAAACGCTATAAAAACAATTTACAAAGCAATTTCAAATACCCCGTTGTTTAGGATCAAGCACCAGGTTGCTAAAACAATAATCCACAGGAACTTTTTCTATATTCACATTTAAACGTTATAAAAACAATTTACAATGCATTTTCAATGACCCCGTTGTTTAGGATCAAGCACCGGTTTGCTTAAATAATACTCCACAGGAAATTTTTTTATATTCACATTTAAACGTTATAAAAGCAATTTACAATGTATTTTCAATGACCCCGTCGTCCAGGATCATGCACCAGGTCGCTAAAACAATAATCTATTGGAACTTTTTTTATATTCACATTTAAACGTTATAAAAACAATTTACAGTGGATTTCCAATGTACCCGTTGTCTAGGATCATGCACCAGGTTGCTAAAACAGTACTCCACAGAAAATTTTTTTATATTCACATTTGAACGTTATGTAATCAATTTACAATGTATTTTCAATGACCCCGTTGTCTAGGATCATGCACCACGTTGCTAAAACAATACTCCACAGGAAATTTTTTTATATTCACATTTAAACGTTAAAAAAACAATTTACAATGCATTTTCAATGACCCCGTTGCCTAGGATCATGAACCAGGACGCTAAAATAATAATCTAATGGAGCTTTTTTGAAATTCGATCACTTAGTCTTTCAGCAGAAATTCTATTGCATTTTCAATGACCCCTTTGTCTAGGATCATGCACCAGCTCGCTAAATTAATAATCTACTGGAACTTTTTTTATATACACAATTAAACGTTATAAAAACAATTTACAGTGCATTTTCAATGGCCCCGTTGTCTAGGATCATGCACCAGGTCGCTAAAATTATAATCTAGTGGAACTTTTTTGAATTTCGAACACTCAGTCTTTCAACAGAAATTCTGTTGCATTTTCAATGACCCCCTTGTCTAGGATAATGCACCAGGACGCTAAAATAATAATCTACTGGAACTTTTTTTGTATTAACATTTAAACGCTATAAAATCAATTTACAATGCATTTTCAATGACCCCGTTGTTTAGGATCAAGCACCAGGTTGCTAAAACAATACTCCACAGGAAATTTTTTCATATTCACATTTAAACGTTATAAAAACAATTTGCAATGCATTTTCAATGACCCCGTTGTTTAGGATCAAGCACCAGTTTGCTAAAATAATACTCCCCAGGAAATTTTTTTATATTCACATTTAAACGTTATAAAAAAAATTTACAATGCATTTTCAATGACCCCGTTGTTTAGGATCAAGCACCAGGTTGCTAATATAATAATCTACTGGAACTTTTTTTATATTCACATTTAAACGTTATAAAAACAATTTACAATGGATTTCCAATGTACCCGTTGTCTAGGATCATGCACCAGGTTGCTAAAACAGTACTCCACAGAAAATTTTTTTATATTCACATTTAAACGTTATGTAATCAATTTACAATGTATTTTCAATGACCCCGTTGTCTAGGATCATGCACCAGGTTGCTAAAACAATACTCCACAGGAAATTTTTTTATATTCACATTTAAACGTTATAAAAACAATTTACAATGCATTTTCAATGACCCCGTTGCCTAGGATCATGAACCAGGACGCTAAAATAATAATCTAATGGAGCTTTTTTGAAATTCGATCACTTAGTCTTTCAGCAGAAATTCTATTGCATTTTCAATGACCCCTTTGTCTAGGATCATGCACCAGCTCGCTAAATTAATAATCTACTGGAACTTTTTTTATATACACAATTAAACGTTATAAAAACAATTTACAGTGCATTTTCAATGGCCCCGTTGTCTAGGATCATGCACCAGGTCGCTAAAATTATAATCTAGTGGAACTTTTTTGAATTTCGAACACTCAGTCTTTCAACAAAAATTCTGTTGCATTTTCAATGACCCCCTTGTCTAGGATAATGCACCAGGACGCTAAAATAATAATCTACTGGAACTTTTTTATATTCACATTTAAACGCTATAAAAACAATTTACAATGCATTTTCAATGACCCCGTTGTTTAGGATCAAGCACCAGGTTGCTAAAACAATAGTCCACAGGAAATTTTTCTATATTCACATTTAAACGTTATAAAAACAATTTACAATGTATTTTCAATGACCCCGTCGTCCAGGATCATGCACCAGGTCGCTAAAATTATAATCTAGTGGAACTTTTTTGAATTTCGAACACTCAGTCTTTCAACAGAAATTCTGTAGCTTTTTCAATGACCCCCTTGTCTAGGATAATGCACCAGGACGCTAAAATAATAATCTACTGGAACTTTTTTTATATTCACATTTAAACGCTATAAAAACAATTTACAATGCATTTTCAATGACCCCGTTGTTTAGGATCAAGCACCAGGTTGCTAAAACAATAGTCCACAGGAAATTTTTCTATATTCACATTTAAACGTTATAAAAAAAATTTACAATGTATTTTCAATGACCCCGTCGTCCAGGATCATGCACCAGGTCGCTAAAATGATAATCTAATCGAACTTTTTTGAAATTCGAACACTTAGTCTTTCAACAGAAATTCTGTTGCATTTTCAATGAGCCCCTTGTCTAGGATCATGCACCAGGTCGCTAAAATATTAATCTACTGGAACTTTTATTATATTCACATTTAAACGTTATAAAATCAATTTACAATGTATTTTCAATGACCCCGTCGTCCAGGAACATGCACCAGGTCGCTAAAATGATAATCTAATGGAACTTTATTGAAATTCGAACACTTAGTCTTTCAACAGAAATTCTGTTGCATTTTCAATGACCCCCTTGTCTAGGATCATGCACCAGGTCGCTAAAATAATAATCTACTGGAACTTTTATTATATTCACATTTAAACGTTATATAATCAATTTAAAATGCATTTGCAATGACCCCGTTGTTTAGGATCAAGCACCAGGTTGCTAAAATATTAATCTACTGGAACTTTTATTATATTCACATTTAAACGTTATAAAATCAATTTACAATGTATTTTCAATGACCCCGTCGTCCAGGAACATGCACCAGGTCGCTAAAATGATAATCTAATGGAACTTTTTTGAAATTCGAACACTTAGTCTTTCAACAGAAATTCTGTTGCATTTTCAATGAGCCCCTTGTCTAGGATCATGCACCAGGTCGCTAAAATATTAATCTACTGGAACTTTTATTATATTCACATTTACACGTTATAAAAACAATTTACAATGTATTTTCAATGACCCCGTCGTCCAGGATCATGCACCAGGTCGCTAAAATGATAATCTAATCGAACTTTTTTGAAATTCGAACACTTAGTCTTTCAACAGAAATTCTGTTGCATTTTCAATGACCCCCTTGTCTAGGATCATGCACCAGGTCGCTAAAATAATAATCTACTGGATCTTTTTTTATATTCACATTTAAACGCTATGAAAATAATTTACAAGGCATTTTCAATGACCCCGTTGTTTAGGATCAAGCACCAGGTTGCTAAAACAATAGACCACAGGAAATTTTTCTATATTCACATTTAAACGTTATAAAAACAATTTGCAGTGCATTTTCAATGGCCCCGTTGTCTAGGAACAAGCACCAAGTTGCTAAAACAATACGCCACAGGAAATTTTTTTATATTCACATTTAAAAGTAATAAAAACAATTTACAATGTATTTTCAATGACCCCGTCGTCCAGGATCATGCACCAGGTCGCTAAAATGATAATCTACTGGAACTTTTATTATATTCACATTTAAACGTTATAAAATCAATTTACAATGTATTTTCAATGACCCCGTCGTCCAGGAACATGCACCAGGTCGCTAAAATGATAATCTAATGGAACTTTTTTGAAATTCGAACACTTAGTCTTTCAACAGAAATTCTGTTGCATTTTCAATGACCCCCTTGTCTAGGATCATGCACCAGGTCGCTAAAATATTAATCTACTGGAACTTTTATTATATTCACATTTAAACGTTATAAAATCAATTTACAATGTATTTTCAATGACCCCGTCGTCCAGGAACATGCACCAGGTCGCTAAAATGATAATCTAACGGATATTTTTTGAAATTCGAACACTTAGTCTTTCAACAGAAATTCTGTTGCATTTTCAATGACCCCCTTGTCTAGGATCATGCACCAGGTCGCTAAAATAATAATCTACTGGAACTTTTATTATATTCACATTTAAACGTTATATAATCAATTTACAATGCATTTGCAATGACCCCGTTGTTTAGGATCAAGCACCAGGTTGCTAAAACAATAGTCCACAGGAAATTTTTCTATATTCACATTTAAACGTTATAAAAAAAATTTACAATGAATTTTCAAAGATCCTGTTTCCAGGATCATGCACCAGGTCGCTAAAATGATAATCTAATCGAACTTTTTTGAAATTCGAACACTTAGTCTTTCAACAGAAATTCTGTTGCATTTTCAATGACCCCCTTGTCTAGGATCATGCACCAGGTCGCTAAAATATTAATCTACTGGAACTTTTATTATATTCACATTTAAACGTTATAAAATCAATTTACAATGTATTTTCAATGACCCCGTCGTCCAGGAACATGCACCAGGTCGCTAAAATGATAATCTAACGGATATTTTTTGAAATTCGAACACTTAGTCTTTCAACAGAAATTCTGTTGCATTTTCAATGACCCCCTTGTCTAGGATCATGCACCAGGTCGCTAAAATAATAATCTACTGGAACTTTTATTATATTCACATTTAAACGTTATATAATCAATTTACAATGCATTTGCAATGACCCCGTTGTTTAGGATCAAGCACCAGGTTGCTAAAACAGTAGTCCACAGGAAATTCTTCTATATTCACATTTAAACGTTATATAATCAATTTACAATGCATTTGCAATGACCCCGTTGTTTAGGATCAAGCACCAGGTTGCTAAAACAATAGTCCACAGGAAATTTTTCTATATTCACATTTAAACGTTATAAAAACAATTTTCAGTGCATTTTCACTGACCCCGTCGACCAGGATCATGCACCAGTTTGCTAAAATAATAATCTATTGGAACTTTTTTTATATTCACATTTAAACGTTATAAAAACAATTTACAGTGGATTTCCAATGTACCCGTTGTCTAGGATCATGCACCAGGTCGCTAAAATGATAATCTAATCGAACTTTTTTGAAATTCGAACACTTAGGCTTTCAACAGAAATTCTGTTGCATTTTCAATGACCCCCTTGTCTAGGATCATGCACCAGGTCGCTAAAATATTAATCTACTGGAACTTTTATTATATTCACATTTAAACGTTATAAAATCAATTTACAATGTATTTTCAATGACCCCGTCGTCCAGGAACATGCACCAGGTCGTTAAAATGATAATCTAATGGAACTTTTTTGAAATTCGAACACTTAGTCTTTCAACAGAAATTCTGTTGCATTTTCAATGACCCCCTTGTCTAGGATCATGCACCAGGTCGCTAAAATAATAATCTTCTGGATCTTTTTTTATATTCACATTTAAACGCTATGAAAATAATTTACAAGGCATTTTCAATGACCCCGTTGTTTAGGATCAAGCACCAGGTTGCTAAAACAATACTCCACAGGAAATTTTTCTATATTCACATTTAAACGTTATAAAAACAATTTACAGTGGATTTTCAATGGCCCCGTTGTCTAGGAACAAGCACCAGGTTGCTAAAACAATACTCAACAGGAAATTTTTTTATATTCAAAGTTAAACGTTATAAAAACAATTTGCAATGCATTTTCAATGACCCCGTCGTCCAGGATCATGCACCAGGTCGCTAAAATGATAATCTAATGAAACTTTTATTATATTCCCATTTAAACGTTATAAAAACAATTTACAATGCATTTTCAATGACCCCGTTGTTTAGGATCAAGAACCAGGTTGCTAAAATAATAATCTACTGGAACTTTTTTTATATTCACATTTAAACGTTATAAAAACAATTTACAGTGGATTTTCAATGGCCCCGTTGTCTAGGATCATGCACTAGATTGCTAGAACAATACTTCACAGTAAACTTTTTTATATTCACATTTAAACGCTATAAAATCAATTTACAATGCATTTTCAATGACCCCGTTGTTTAGGATCAAGCACCAGGTTGCTAAAACAATACTCCACAGGAAATTTTTTTATATTCACATTTAAACGTTATAAAAACAATTTACAATGCATTTTCAATGACCCCGTTGTTTAGGATCAAGCACCAGGTCGCTAAAAAAATAATCTAATGGAAATTTTTTTTTATTCAAATTTAAAAGTTATAAAAACAATTTACAGTGGATTTCCCATGTACCCGTTGTCTAGGATCATGCACCAGGTTGCTAAAACAGTACTCCACAGGAAATTTTTTTATATTCACATTTAAACGTTATAAAAACAATTTACAATGCATTTTCAATGACCCCGTTGTTTAGGATCAAGCACCAGGTTGCTAAAACAATACTCCACATGAAATTTTTTTATATTCACATTTAAACGTTATAAAAGCAATTTACAATGCATTTTCAATGGCCCCGTTGTCTAAGATCAAGCACCAGGTCGCTAAGATAATAATCTAATAGAACATTTTTGAAATTCGATCACTTAGTCTTTCAGCAGAAATTCTATTGCATTTTCAATGACCCCTTTGTCTAGGATCATGCACCAGCTCGCTTAATTAAGAATCTAGTTGAACTTTTTTTATATAAACTTTTAAAGTTATAAAAACAATTTACATTGCATTTTCAATGGCCCCGTTGTCTAGGATCATGCACCAGGTCGCTAAAATTATAATCTAGTGGAACTTTTTTGAATTTCGAACACTCAGGCTTTCAACAGAAATTCTGTTGCATTTTCAATGACCCCCTTGTCTAGGATAATGCACCAGGTTGCTAATATAATAATCTACTGGAACTTTTTTTATATTCACATTTAAACGCTATAAAATCAATTTACAATGCATTTTCAATGACCCCGTTGTTTAGGATCAAGCACCAGGTTGCTAAAACAAAACTCCACAGGAAATTTTTCTATATTCACATTTAAACGTTATAAAAACAATTTACAATGTATTTTCAATGACCCCGTCGTCCAGGATCATGCACCAGGTCGCTAAAATTATAATCTATTGGAACTTTTTTGAATTTCGAACACTCAGTCTTTCAACAGAAATTCTGTTGCTTTTTCAATGACCCCCTTGTCTAGGATAATGCACCAGGACGCTAAAATAATAATCTACTGGAACTTTTTTTATATTCACATTTAAACGCTATAAAAACAATTTACAATGCATTTTCAATGACCCCGTTGTTTAGGATCAAGCACCAGGTTGCTAAAACAATAGTCCACAGGAAATTTTTCTATATTCACATTTAAACGTTATAAAAACAATTTACAATGTATTTTCAATGACCCCGTCGTCCAGGATCATGCACCAGGTCGCTAAAATGATAATCTAATCGAACTTTTTGAAATTCGAACACTTAGTCTTTCAACAGAAATTCTGTTGCATTTTCAATGACCCCCTTGTCTAGGATCATGCACCAGGTCGCTAAAATATTAATCTACTGGAACTTTTATTATATTCACATTTAAACGTTATAAAATCAATTTACAATGTATTTTCAATGACCCCGTCGTCCAGGATCATGCACCAGGTCGCTAAAATGATAATCTAATCGAACTTTTTTGAAATTCGAACACTTAGTCTTTCAACAGAAATTCTGTTGCATTTTCAATGACCCCCTTGTCTAGGATCATGCACCAGGTCGCTAAAATATTAATCTACTGGAACTTTTATTATATTCACATTTAAACGTTATAAAATCAATTTACAATGTATTTTCAATGACCCCGTCGTCCAGGAACATGCACCAGGTCGCTAAAATGATAATCTAATGGAACTTTTTTGAAATTCGAACACTTAGTCTTTCAACAGAAATTCTGTTGCATTTTCAATGACCCCCTTGTCTAGGATCATGCACCAGGTCGCTAAAATAATAATCTACTGGAACTTTTATTATATTCACATTTAAACGTTATATAATCAATTTACAATGCATTTGCAATGACCCCGTTGTTTAGGATCAAGCACCAGGTTGCTAAAACAATAGTCCACAGGAAATTTTTCTATATTCACATTTAAACGTTATAAAAACAATTTACAATGTATTTTCAATGACCCCGTCGTCCAGGATCATGCACCAGGTCGCTAAAATGATAATCTAATCGAACTTTTTGAAATTCGAACACTTAGTCTTTCAACAGAAATTCTGTTGCATTTTCAATGACCCCCTTGTCTAGGATCATGCACCAGGTCGCTAAAATAATAATCTACTGGATCTTTTTTTATATTCACATTTAAACGCTATGAAAATAATTTACAAGGCATTTTCAATGACCCCGTTGTTTAGGATCAAGCACCAGGTTGCTAAAACAATAGACCACAGGAAATTTTTCTATATTAACATTTAAACGTTATAAAAACAATTTGCAGTGCATTTTCAATGGCCCCGTTGTCTAGGAACAAGCACCAAGTTGCTAAAACAATACGCCACAGGAAATTTTTTTATATTCACATTTGAACGTAATAAAAACAATTTACAATGTATTTTCAATGACCCCGTCGTCCAGGATCATGCACCAGGTCGCTAAAATGATAATCTAATGAAACTTTTATTATATTCCCATTTAAACGTTATAAAAACAATTTACAATGCATTTTCAATGACCCCGTTGTTTAGGATCAAGAACCAGGTTGCTAAAATAATAATCTATTGGAACTTTTTTATATTCACATTTAAACGTTATAAAAAAATTTACAGTGGATTTTCAATGGCCCCGTTGTCTAGGATCATGCACTAGATTGCTAGAACAATACTTCACAGTAAATTTTTTTATATTCACATTTAAACGTTATGTAATCAATTTACAATGCATTTTCAATGACCCCGTTGTTTAGGATCAAGCACCAGGTTGCTAAAACAATACTCCACAGGAAATTTTTTTATATTCACATTTAAACGTTATAAAAACAATTTACAATGCATTTTCAATGACCCCGTTGTTTAGGATCAAGCACCAGGTCGCTAAAATAATAATCTACTGGAACTTTTTTTATATTCACATTTAAACGTTATAAAAACAATTTACAGTGGATTTCCAATGTACCCGTTGTCTAGGATCATGCACCAGGTTGCTAAAACAGTACTCCACAGAAAATTTTTTTATATTCACATTTAAACGTTATAAAAACTATTTACAATGTATTTTCAATGACCCCGTTGTCTAGGATCATGCACCACGTTGCTAAAACAATACTCCACAGGAAATTTTTTTATATTCACATTTAAACGTTATAAAAACAATTTACAATGCATTTTCAATGACCCCGTTGCCTAGGATCATGCACCAGGTCGCTAAAATAATAATCTAATGGAGCTTTTTTGAAATTCGATCACTTAGTCTTTCAGCAGAAATTCTATTGCATTTTCAATGACCCCTTTGTCTAGGATCATGCACCAGCTCGCTAAATTAATAATCTACTGGAACTTTTTTATATACACAATTAAACGTTATAAAAACAATTTACAGTGCATTTTCAATGGCCCCGTTGTCTAGGATCATGCACCAGGTCGCTAAAATTATAATCTAGTGGAACTTTTTTGAATTACGAACACTCAGTCTTTCAACAGAAATTCTGTTGCATTTTCAATGACCCCCTTGTCTAGGATAATGCACCAGGACGCTAAAATAATAATCTACTGGAACTTTTTTATATTCACATTTAAACGCTATAAAAACAATTTACAATGCATTTTCAATGACCCCGTTGTTTAGGATCAAGCACCAGGTTGCTAAAACAATAGTCCACAGGAAATTTTTCTATATTCACATTTAAACGTTATAAAAACAATTTACAATGTATTTTCAATGACCCCGTCGTCCAGGATCATGCACCAGGTCGCTAAAATTATAATCTAGTGGAACTTTTTTGAATTTCGAACACTCAGTCTTTCAACAGAAATTCTGTTGCTTTTTCAATGACCCCCTTGTCTAGGATAATGCACCAGGACGCTAAAATAATAATCTACTGGAACTTTTTTATATTCACATTTAAACGCTATAAAAACAATTTAAAATGCATTTTCAATGACCCCGTTGTTTAGGATCAAGCACCAGGTTGCTAAAACAATAGTCCACAGGAAATTTTTCTATATTCACATTTAAACGTTATAAAAACAATTTACAATGTATTTTCAATGACCCCGTCGTCCAGGATCATGCACCAGGTCGCTAAAATGATAATCTAATCGAACTTTTTTGAAATTCGAACACTTAGTCTTTCAACAGAAATTCTGTTGCATTTTCAATGAGCCCCTTGTCTAGGATCATGCACCAGGTCGCTAAAATATTAATCTACTGGAACTTTTATTATATTCACATTTAAACGTTATAAAATCAATTTACAATGTATTTTCAATGACCCCGTCGTCCAGGAACATGCACCAGGTCGCTAAAATGATAATCTAATGGAACTTTTTTGAAATTCGAACACTTAGTCTTTCAACAGAAATTCTGTTGCATTTTCAATGACCCCCTTGTCTAGGATCATGCACCAGGTCGCTAAAATAATAATCTACTGGAACTTTTATTATATTCACATTTAAACGTTATATAATCAATTTACAATGTATTTTCAATGACCCCGTCGTCCAGGATCATGCACCAGGTCGCTAAAATGATAATCTAATCGAACTTTTTGAAATTCGAACACTTAGTCTTTCAACAGAAATTCTGTTGCATTTTCAATGAGCCCCTTGTCTAGGATCATGCACCAGGTCGCTAAAATATTAATCTACTGGAACTTTTATTATATTCACATTTAAACGTTATAAAATCAATTTACAATGTATTTTCAATGACCCCGTCGTCCAGGAACATGCACCAGGTCGCTAAAATGATAATCTAACGGATATTTTTTGAAATTCGAACACTTAGTCTTTCAACAGAAATTCTGTTGCATTTTCAATGACCCCCTTGTCTAGGATCATGCACCAGGTCGCTAAAATAATAATCTACTGGAACTTTTATTATATTCACATTTAAACGTTATATAATCAATTTACAATGCATTTGCAATGACCCCGTTGTTTAGGATCAAGCACCAGGTTGCTAAAACAGTAGTCCACAGAAATTCTTCTATATTCACATTTAAACGTTATATAATCAATTTACAATGCATTTGCAATGACCCCGTTGTTTAGGATCAAGCACCAGGTTGCTAAAACAATAGTCCACAGGAAATTTTTCTATATTCACATTTAAACGTTATAAAAACAATTTTCAGTGCATTTTCACTGACCCCGTCGACCAGGATCATGCACCAGTTTGCTAAAATAATAATCTATTGGAACTTTTTTTATATTCACATTTAAACGTTATAAAAACAATTTACAGTGGATTTCCAATGTACCCGTTGTCTAGGATCATGCACCAGGTCGCTAAAATGATAATCTAATCGAACTTTTTTGAAATTCGAACACTTAGGCTTTCAACAGAAATTCTGTTGCATTTTCAATGACCCCCTTGTCTAGGATCATGCACCAGGTCGCTAAAATATTAATCTACTGGAACTTTTATTATATTCACATTTAAACGTTATAAAATCAATTTACAATGTATTTTCAATGACCCCGTCGTCCAGGAACATGCACCAGGTCGCTAAAATGATAATCTAATGGAACTTTTTTGAAATTCGAACACTTAGTCTTTCAACAGAAATTCTGTTGCATTTTCAATGACCCCCTTGTCTAGGATCATGCACCAGGTCGCTAAAATAATAATCTACTGGAACTTTTTTTATATTCACATTTAAACGCTATGAAAATAATTTACAAGGCATTTTCAATGACCCCGTTGTTTAGGATCAAGCACCAGGTTGCTAAAACAATAGTCCACAGGAAATTTTTCTATATTCACATTTAAACGTTATAAAAACAATTTGCAGTGCATTTTCAATGGCCCCGTTGTCTAGGAACAAGCACCAGGTTGCTAAAACAATACGCCACAGGAAATTTTTTTATATTCACATTTAAACGTTATAAAAACAATTTACAATGTATTTTCAATGACCCCGTCGTCCAGGATCATGCACCAGGTCGCTAAAATGATAATCTAATGAAACTTTTATTATATTCCCATTTAAACGTTATAAAAACAATTTACAATGCATTTTCAATGACCCCGTTGTTTAGGATCAAGAACCAGGTTGCTAAAATAATAATCTATTGGAACTTTTTTTATATTCACATTTAAACGTTATAAAAAAAATTTACAGTGGATTTTCAATGGCCCCGTTGTCTAGGATCATGCACTAGGTTGCTAAGACAATACTCCACAGGAAATTTTTTTATATTCACATTTAAACGT
This sequence comes from Diplolepis rosae, assembly GCA_030998225.1. Classification (NCBI taxonomy): domain Eukaryota; kingdom Metazoa; phylum Arthropoda; class Insecta; order Hymenoptera; family Diplolepididae; genus Diplolepis; species Diplolepis rosae. The sequence continues at coordinate 1,077,349 of JAPYXD010000739.1, forward strand.
TATGTAATCAATTTACAATGCATTTTCAATGACCCCGTTGTTTAGGATCAAGCACCAGGTTGCTAAAACAATACTCCACAGGAAATTTTTTTATATTCACATTTAAACGTTATAAAAACAATTTACAATGCATTTTCAATGACCCCGTTGTTTAGGATCAAGCACCAGGTTGCTAATATAATAATCTACTGGAACTTTTTTTATATTCACATTTAAACGTTATAAAAACAATTTACAGTGGATTTCCCATGTACCCGTTGTCTAGGATCATGCACCAGGTTGCTAAAACAGTACTCCACAGAAAATTTTTTTATATTCACATTTAAACTCTATAAAATCAATTTACAATGCATTTTCAATGACCCCGTTGTTTAGGATCAAGCACCAGGTTGCTAAAACAATACTCCACAGGAAATTTTTTTATATTCACATTTAAACGTTATAAAAACAATTTACAATGCATTTTCAATGAACCCGTTGTCTAGGATCATGAACCAGGACGCTAAAATAATAATCTAATGGAGCTTTTTTGAAATTCGATCACTTAGTCTTTCAGCAGAAATTCTATTGCATTTTCAATGACCCCTTTGTCTAGGATCATGCACCAGCTCGCTAAATTAATAATCTACTGGAACTTTTTTATATACACAATTAAACGTTATAAAAACAATTTACAGTGCATTTTCAATGGCCCCGTTGTCTAGGATCATGCACCAGGTCGCTAAAATTATAATCTAGTGGAACTTTTTTGAATTTCGAACACTCAGGCTTTCAACAGAAATTCTGTTGCATTTTCAATGACCCCCTTGTCTAGGATAATGCACCAGGACGCTAAAATAATAATCTACTGGAACTTTTTTTATATTCACATTTAAACGCTATAAAAACAATTTACAATGCATTTTCAATGACCCCGTTGTTTAGGATCAAGCACCAGGTTGCTAAAACAATAGTCCACAGGAAATTTTTCTATATTCACATTTAAACGTTATAAAAACAATTTACAATGTATTTTCAATGACCCCGTCGTCCAGGATCATGCACCAGGTCGCTAAAATTATAATCTAGTGGAACTTTTTGAATTTCGAACACTCAGTCTTTCAACAGAAATTCTGTTGCTTTTTCAATGACCCCCTTGTCTAGGATAATGCACCAGGACGCTAAAATAATAATCTACTGGAACTTTTTTTATATTCACATTTAAACGTTACAAAAACAATGTAAAATGCATTTTCAATGACCCCGTTGTTCAGGATCAAACACCAGGTTGCTAAAACAATAGTCCACAGGAAATTTTTCTATATTCACATTTAAACGTTATAAAAACAATTTACAATGTATTTTCAATGACCCCGTCGTCCAGGATCATGCACCAGGTCGCTAAAATGATAATCTAATCGAACTTTTTTGAAATTCGAACACTTAGTCTTTCAACAGAAATTCTGTTGCATTTTCAATGAGCCCCTTGTCTAGGATCATGCACCAGGTCGCTAAAATATTAATCTACTGGAACTTTTATTATATTCACATTTAAACGTTATAAAATCAATTTACAATGTATTTTCAATGACCCCGTCGTCCAGGAACATGCACCAGGTCGCTAAAATGATAATCTAATGGAACTTTTTTGAAATTCGAACACTTAGTCTTTCAACAGAAATTCTGTTGCATTTTCAATGACCCCCTTGTCTAGGATCATGCACCAGGTCGCTAAAATAATAATCTACTGGAACTTTTATTATATTCACATTTAAACGTTATATAATCAATTTACAATGTATTTTCAATGACCCCGTCGTCCAGGATCATGCACCAGGTCGCTAAAATGATAATCTAATCGAACTTTTTGAAATTCGAACACTTAGTCTTTCAACAGAAATTCTGTTGCATTTTCAATGAGCCCCTTGTCTAGGATCATGCACCAGGTCGCTAAAATATTAATCTACTGGAACTTTTATTATATTCACATTTAAACGTTATAAAATCAATTTACAATGTATTTTCAATGACCCCGTCGTCCAGGAACATGCACCAGGTCGCTAAAATGATAATCTAACGGATATTTTTTGAAATTCGAACACTTAGTCTTTCAACAGAAATTCTGTTGCATTTTCAATGACCCCCTTGTCTAGGATCATGCACCAGGTCGCTAAAATAATAATCTACTGGAACTTTTATTATATTCACATTTAAACGTTATATAATCAATTTACAATGCATTTGCAATGACCCCGTTGTTTAGGATCAAGCACCAGGTTGCTAAAACAGTAGTCCACAGGAAATTCTTCTATATTCACATTTAAACGTTATATAATCAATTTACAATGCATTTGCAATGACCCCGTTGTTTAGGATCAAGCACCAGGTTGCTAAAACAATAGTCCACAGGAAATTTTTCTATATTCACATTTAAACGTTATAAAAACAATTTTCAGTGCATTTTCACTGACCCCGTCGACCAGGATCATGCACCAGTTTGCTAAAATAATAATCTATTGGAACTTTTTTTATATTCACATTTAAACGTTATAAAAACAATTTACAGTGGATTTCCAATGTACCCGTTGTCTAGGATCATGCACCAGGTCGCTAAAATGATAATCTAATCGAACTTTTTGAAATTCGAACACTTAGGCATTCAACAGAAATTCTGTTGCATTTTCAATGACCCCCTTGTCTAGGATCATGCACCAGGTCGCTAAAATATTAATCTACTGGAACTTTTATTATATTCACATTTAAACGTTATAAAATCAATTTACAATGTATTTTCAATGACCCCGTCGTCCAGGAACATGCACCAGGTCGCTAAAATGATAATCTAATGGAACTTTTTTGAAATTCGAACACTTAGTCTTTCAACAGAAATTCTGTTGCATTTTCAATGACCCCCTTGTCTAGGATCATGCACCAGGTCGCTAAAATAATAATCTACTGGATCTTTTTTTATATTCACATTTAAACGCTATGAAAATAATTTACAAGGCATTTTCAATGACCCCGTTGTTTAGGATCAAGCACCAGGTTGCTAAAACAATAGTCCACAGGAAATTTTTCTATATTCACATTTAAACGTTATAAAAACAATTTGCAGTGCATTTTCAATGGCCCCGTTGTCTAGGAACAAGCACCAGGTTGCTAAAACAATACGCCACAGGAAATTTTTTTATATTCACATTTAAACGTTATAAAAACAATTTACAATGTATTTTCAATGACCCCGTCGTCCAGGATCATGCACCAGGTCGCTAAAATGATAATCTAATGAAACTTTTATTATATTCCCATTTAAACGTTATAAAAACAATTTACAATGCATTTTCAATGACCCCGTTGTTTAGGATCAAGAACCAGGTTGCTAAAATAATAATCTATTGGAACTTTTTTTATATTCACATTTAAACGTTATAAAAAAAATTTACAGTGGATTTTCAATGGCCCCGTTGTCTAGGATCATGCACTAGGTTGCTAAGACAATACTCCACAGGAAATTTTTTTATATTCACATTTAAACGTTATGTAATCAATTTACAATGCATTTTCAATGACCCCGTTGTTTAGGATCAAGCACCAGGTTGCTAAAACAATACTCCACAGGAAATTTTTTTATATTCACATTTAAACGTTATAAAAACAATTTACAATGCATTTTCAATGACCCCGTTGTTTAGGATCAAGCACCAGGTCGCTAAAATAATAATCTACTGGAACTTTTTTTATATTCACATTTAAACGTTATAAAAACAATTTACAGTGGATTTCCCATGTACCCGTTGTCTAGGATCATGCACCAGGTTGCTAAAACAGTACTCCACAGAAAATTTTTTTCTATTCACATTTAAACGCTATAAAATCAATTTACAATGCATTTTCAATGACCCCGTTGTTTAGGATCAAGCACCAGGTTGCTAAAACAATACTCCACAGGAAATTTTTTTATATTCACATTTAAACGTTATAAAAACAATTTACAATGCATTTTCAATGGCCCCGTTGTCTAAGATCAAGCACCAGGACGCTAAAATAATAATCTAATGGAACTTTTTTGAAATTCGATCACTTAGTCTTTCAGCAGAAATTCTATTGCATTTTCAATGACCCCTTTGTCTAGGATCATGCACCAGCTCGCTAAATTAATAATCTACTGGAACTTTTTTTATATACACAATTAAACGTTATAAAAACAATTTACAGTGCATTTTCAATGGCCCCGTTGTCTAGGATCATGCACCAGGTCGCTAAAATTATAATCTAGTGGAACTTTTTTGAATTTCGAACACTCAGGCTTTCAACAGAAATTCTGTTGCATTTTCAATGACCCCCTTGTCTAGGATAATGCACCAGGACGCTAAAATAATAATCTACTGGAACTTTTTTATATTCACATTTAAACGCTATAAAAACAATTTACAATGCATTTTCAATGACCCCGTTGTTTAGGATCAAGCACCAGGTTGCTAAAACAATAGTCCACAGGAAATTTTTCTATATTCACATTTAAACGTTATAAAAACAATTTACAATGTATTTTCAATGACCCCGTCGTCCAGGATCATGCACCAGGTCGCTAAAATTATAATCTATTGGAACTTTTTGAATTTCGAACACTCAGTCTTTCAACAGAAATTCTGTTGCTTTTTCAATGACCCCCTTGTCTAGGATAATGCACCAGGACGCTAAAATAATAATCTACTGGAACTTTTTTTATATTCACATTTAAACGCTATAAAAACAATTTACAATGCATTTTCAATGACCCCGTTGTTTAGGATCAAGCACCAGGTTGCTAAAACAATAGTCCACAGGAAATTTTTCTATATTCACATTTAAACGTTATAAAAACAATTTACAATGTATTTTCAATGACCCCGTCGTCCAGGATCATGCACCAGGTCGCTAAAATGATAATCTAATCGAACTTTTTTGAAATTCGAACACTTAGTCTTTCAACAGAAATTCTGTTGCATTTTCAATGACCCCCTTGTCTAGGATCATGCACCAGGTCGCTAAAATATTAATCTACGTGAACTTTTATTATATTCACATTTAAACGTTATAAAATCAATTTACAATGTATTTTCAATGACCCCGTCGTCCAGGATCATGCACCAGGTCGCTAAAATGATAATCTAATCGAACTTTTTTGAAATTCGAACACTTAGTCTTTCAACAGAAATTCTGTTGCATTTTCAATGACCCCCTTGTCTAGGATCATGCACCAGGTCGCTAAAATATTAATCTACTGGAACTTTTATTATATTCACATTTAAACGTTATAAAATCAATTTACAATGTATTTTCAATGACCCCGTCGTCCAGGAACATGCACCAGGTCGCTAAAATGATAATCTACTGGAACTTTATTGAAATTCGAACACTTAGTCTTTCAACAGAAATTCTGTTGCATTTTCAATGACCCCCTTGTCTAGGATCATGCACCAGGTCGCTAAAATAATAATCTACTGGAACTTTTATTATATTCACATTTAAACGTTATATAATCAATTTACAATGCATTTGCAATGACCCCGTTGTTTAGGATCAAGCACCAGGTTGCTAAAACAATAGTCCACAGGAAATTTTTCTATATTCACATTTAAACGTTATAAAAACAATTTACAATGTATTTTCAATGACCCCGTTGTCTAGGATCATGCACCAGGTCGCTAAAATAATAATATAATGAAACTTTTTTGAAATTCGAACACTAATTCTTCAACAGAAATTCTATTGCATTTTCAATAACCCCGTTGTCTAGGATCATGCACCAGGTTGCTAAAATAATAATCTACTGGATCTTTTTTTATATTCACATTTAAACGTTATGAAAACAATCTACAATGCATTTTCAATGACCCCGTTGTCTAGGATCAAGCACCAGGTTGCTAAAACAATAGACCACAGGAAATTTTTCTATATTCACATTTAAACGTTATAAAAACAATTTGTAGTGCATTTTCAATGGCCCCGTTGTCTAGGAACAAGCACCAAGTTGCTAAAACAATACGCCACAGGAAATTTTTTTATATTCACATTTAAACGTAATAAAAACAATTTACAATGTATTTTCAATGACCCCGTCGTCCAGGATCATGCACCAGGTTGCTAAAATAATAATCTACTGAAACTTTTTTTATATTCACATTTAAGCGTTATAAAAACAATTTACAATGCATTTTCAATGACCCCGTTGTTTAGGATCATGCACCAGGTTGCTAAAATAATAATCTACTGGAACTTTTTTTATATTCACATTTAAACGTTATAAAAACAATTTACAGTGGATTTTCAATGGCCCCGTTGTCTAGGATCATGCACCAGGTTGCTAAAACAATACTCCACAGGAAATTTTTTTATATTCACATTTAAACGTTATATAATCAATTTACAATGCATTTTCAATGGCCCCGTTGTTTAGGATCAAGCACCAGGTTGCTAAAACAATACTCCACAGGAAATTTTTTTATATTCACATTTAAACGTTATAAAAACAATTTACAATGCATTTTCAATGACCCCGTTGTTTAGGATCAAGCACCAGGTTGCTAAAACAATACTCCACAGGAAATTTTTTTATATTCACATTTAAACGTTATAAAAACAATTTACAATGCATTTTCAATGACCCCGTTGTCTAGGATCATGCACCAGGACGCTAAAATAATAATCTAATGGAACTTTTTTGAAATTCGATCACTTAGTCTTTCAGCAGAAATTCTATTGCATTTTCAATGACCCCTTTGTCTAGGATCATGCACCAGCTCGCTAAATTAATAATCTACTGGAACTTTTTTTAGATTCACAATTAAACGTTATAAAAACAATTTACAGTGCATTTTCAATGGCCCCGTTGTCTAGGATCATGTACCAGGTCGCTAAAATTATAATCTAGTGGAACTTTTTTGAATTTCGAACACTCAGTCTTTCAACAGAAATTCTGTTGCATTTTCAATGACCCCCTTGTCTAGGATAAAGCACCAGGTTGCTAATATAATAATCTACTGGAACTTTTTTTATATTCACATTTAAACGCTATAAAAACAATTTACAATGCATTTTCAATGACCCCGTTGTTTAGGATCAAGCACCAGGTTGCTAAAACAATACTCCACAGGAAATTTTTTTATATTCACATTTAAACGTTATAAAAACAATTTACAATGTATTTTCAATGACCCCGTCGTCCAGGATCATGCACCAGGTCGCTAAAATTATAATCTATTGGAACTTTTTTGAATTTCGAACACTCAGTCTTTCAACAGAAATTCTGTTGCTTTTTCAATGACCCCCTTGTCTAGGATAATGCACCAGGACGCTAAAATAATAATCTACTGGAACTTTTTTTATATTCACATTTAAACGCTATAAAAACAATTTACACTGGATTTTCAATGACCCCGTTGTATAGGATCAAGCACCAGGTTGCTAAAACAATAGTCCACAGGAAATTTTTCTATATTCACATTTAAACGTTATAAAAACAATTTACAATGTATTTTCAATGACCCCGTCGTCCAGGATCATGCACCAGGTCGCTAAAATGATAATCTAATCGAACTTTTTTGAAATTCGAACACTTAGTCTTTCAACAGAAATTCTGTTGCATTTTCAATGACCCCCTTGTCTAGGATCATGCACCAGGTCGCTAAAATATTAATCTACTGGAACTTTTATTATATTCACATTTAAACGTTATAAAATCAATTTACAATGTATTTTCAATGACCCCGTCGTCCAGGATCATGCACCAGGTCGCTAAAATGATAATCTAATCGAACTTTTTTGAAATTCGAACACTTAGTCTTTCAACAGAAATTCTGTTGCATTTTCAATGACCCCCTTGTCTAGGATCATGCACCAGGTCGCTAAAATATTAATCTACTGGAACTTTTATTATATTCACATTTAAACGTTATAAAATCAATTTACAATGTATTTTCAATGACCCCGTCGTCCAGGAACATGCACCAGGTCGCTAAAATGATAATCTAATGGAACTTTTTTGAAATTCGAACACTTAGTCTTTCAACAGAAATTCTGTTGCATTTTCAATGACCCCCTTGTCTAGGATCATGCACCAGGTCGCTAAAATAATAATCTACTGGAACTTTTATTATATTCACATTTAAACGTTATATAATCAATTTACAATGCATTTGCAATGACCCCGTTGTTTAGGATCAAGCACCAGGTTGCTAAAACAATAGTCCACAGGAAATTTTTCTATATTCACATTTAAACGTTATAAAAACAATTTACAATGTATTTTCAATGACCCCGTCGTCCAGGATCATGCACCAGGTCGCTAAAATGATAATCTAATCGAACTTTTTGAAATTCGAACACTTAGTCTTTCAACAGAAATTCTGTTGCATTTTCAATGACCCCCTTGTCTAGGATCATGCACCAGGTCGCTAAAATAATAATCTACTGGATCTTTTTTTATATTCACATTTAAACGCTATGAAAATAATTTACAAGGCATTTTCAATGACCCCGTTGTTTAGGATCAAGCACCAGGTTGCTAAAACAATAGACCACAGGAAATTTTTCTATATTCACATTTAAACGTTATAAAAACAATTTGTAGTGCATTTTCAATGGCCCCGTTGTCTAGGAACAAGCACCAAGTTGCTAAAACAATACGCCACAGGAAATTTTTTTATATTCACATTTAAACGTAATAAAAACAATTTACAATGTATTTTCAATGACCCCGTCGTCCAGGATCATGCACCAGGTCGCTAAAATGATAATCTAATGAAACTTTTATTATATTCCCATTTAAACGTTATAAAAACAATTTACAATGCATTTTCAATGACCCCGTTGTTTAGGATCAAGAACCAGGTTGCTAAAATAATAATCTATTGGAACTTTTTTTATATTCACATTTAAACGTTATAAAAAAAATTTACAGTGGATTTTCAATGGCCCCGTTGTCTAGGATCATGCACTAGATTGCTAGAACAATACTTCACAGTAAATTTTTTTATATTCACATTTAAACGTTATGTAATCAATTTACAATGCATTTTCAATGACCCCGTTGTTTAGGATCAAGCACCAGGTTGCTAAAACAATACTCCACAGGAAATTTTTTTATATTCACATTTAAACGTTATAAAAACAATTTACAATGCATTTTCAATGACCCCGTTGTTTAGGATCAAGCACCAGGTTGCTAAAATAATAATCTACTGGAACTTTTTTTATATTCACATTTAAACGTTATAAAAACAATTTACAGTGGATTTCCAATGTACCCGTTGTCTAGGATCATGCACCAGGTTGCTAAAACAGTACTCCACAGAAAATTTTTTTATATTCACATTTAAACGTTATAAAAACTATTTACAATGTATTTTCAATGACCCCGTTGTCTAGGATCATGCACCACGTTGCTAAAACAATACTCCACAGGAAATTTTTTTATATTCACATTTAAACGTTATAAAAACAATTTACAATGCATTTTCAATGACCCCGTTGCCTAGGATCATGCACCAGGTCGCTAAAATAATAATCTAATGGAGCTTTTTTGAAATTCGATCACTTAGTCTTTCAGCAGAAATTCTATTGCATTTTCAATGACCCCTTTGTCTAGGATCATGCACCAGCTCGCTAAATTAATAATCTACTGGAACTTTTTTTATATACACAATTAAACGTTATAAAAACAATTTACAGTGCATTTTCAATGGCCCCGTTGTCTAGGATCATGCACCAGGTCGCTAAAATTATAATCTAGTGGAACTTTTTTGAATTTCGAACACTCAGTCTTTCAACAGAAATTCTGTTGCATTTTCAATGACCCCCTTGTCTAGGATAATGCACCAGGACGCTAAAATAATAATCTACTAGAACTTTTTTATATTCACATTTAAACGCTATAAAAACAATTTACAATGCATTTTCAATGACCCCGTCGTTTAGGATCAAGCACCAGGTTGCTAAAACAATAGTCCACAGGAAATTTTTCTATATTCACATTTAAACGTTATAAAAACAATTTACAATGTATTTTCAATGACCCCGTCGTCCAGGATCATGCACCAGGTCGCTAAAATTATAATCTAGTGGAACTTTTTTGAATTTCGAACACTCAGTCTTTCAACAGAAATTCTGTTGCTTTTTCAATGACCCCCTTGTCTAGGATAATGCACCAGGACGCTAAAATAATAATCTACTGGAACTTTTTTTATATTCACATTTAAACGCTATAAAAACAATTTACAATGCATTTTCAATGACCCCGTTGTTTAGGATCAAGCACCACGTTGCTAAAACAATAGTCCACAGGAAATTTTTCTATATTCACATTTAAACGTTATAAAAACAATTTACAATGTATTTTCAATGACCCCGTCGTCCAGGATCATGCACCAGGTCGCTAAAATGATAATCTAATCGAACTTTTTTGAAATTCGAACACTTAGTCTTTCAACAGAAATTCTGTTGCATTTTCAATGAGCCCCTTGTCTAGGATCATGCACCAGGTCGCTAAAATATTAATCTACTGGAACTTTTATTATATTCACATTTAAACGTTATAAAATCAATTTACAATGTATTTTCAATGACCCCGTCGTCCAGGAACATGCACCAGGTCGCTAAAATGATAATCTAATGGAACTTTTTTGAAATTCGAACACTTAGTCTTTCAACAGAAATTCTGTTGCATTTTCAATGACCCCCTTGTCTAGGATCATGCACCAGGTCGCTAAAATAATAATCTACTGGAACTTTTATTATATTCAAATTTAAACGTTATATAATCAATTTACAATGCATTTGCAATGACCCCGTTGTTTAGGATCAAGCACCAGGTTGCTAAAACAATAGTCCACAGGAAATTTTTCTATATTCACATTTACACGCTATAAAAACAATTTACAATGCATTTTCACTGACCCCGTTGTTTAGGATCAAGAACCAGGTTGCTAAAATAATAATCTACTGGAACTTTTTTTATATTCACATTTAAACGTTATAAAAAAAAATTACAGTGGATTTTAAAAGGCCCCGTTGTCTAGGATCATGCACTAGATTGCTAGAACAATACTTCACAGTAAATTTTTTTATATTCACATTTAAACGTTATGTAATCAATTTACAATGCATTTTCAATGCCGCCGGTGTTTAGGATCAAGCACCAGGTTTCTAAAACAATACTCCACATGAAATTTTTTTAAATTCACATTTAATCGTTATAAAATCAATTTACAATGCATTTTCAATGACCCCGTTGTTTAGGATCAAGCACCAGGTTGCAAAAACAGTAGTCCACAGGAAATTCTTCTATATTCACATTTAAACGTTATATAATCAATTTACAATGCATTTGCAATGACCCCGTTGTTTAGGATCAAGCACCAGGTTGCTAAAACAATAGTCCACAGGAAATTTTTCTATATTCACATTTACACGTTATAAAAACAATTTACAATGTATTTTCAATGACCCCGTCGTCCAGGATCATGCACCAGGTCGCTAAAATTATAATCTAGTGGAACTTTTTTGAATTTCGAACACTCAGTCTTTCAACAGAAATTCTGTTGCATTTTCAATGACCCCCTTGTCTAGGATCATGCACCAGGTCGCTAAAATAATAATCTACTGGATCTTTTTTTATATTCACATTTAAACGCTATGAAAATAATTTACAAGGCATTTTCAATGACCCCGTTGTTTAGGATCAAGCACCAGGTTGCTAAAACAATAGACCACAGGAAATTTTTCTATATTCACATTTAAACGTTATAAAAACAATTTGCAGTGCATTTTCAATGGCCCCGTTGTCTAGGAACAAGCACCAAGTTGCTAAAACAATACGCCACAGGAAATTTTTTATATTCACATTTAAACGTAATAAAAACAATTTACAATGTATTTTCAATGACCCCGTCGTCCAGGATCATGCACCAGGTCGCTAAAATGATAATCTACTGGATCTTTTTTTATATTCACATTTAAACGCTATGAAAATAATTTACAAGGCATTTTCAATGACCCCGTTGTTTAGGATCAAGCACCAGGTTGCTAAAACAATAGACCACAGGAAATTTTTCTATATTCACATTTAAACGTTATAAAAACAATTTGCAGTGCATTTTCAATGGCCCCGTTGTCTAGGAACAAGCACCAAGTTGCTAAAACAATACGCCACAGGAAATTTTTTATATTCACATTTAAACGTAATAAAAACAATTTACAATGTATTTTCAATGACCCCGTCGTCCAGGATCATGCACCAGGTCGCTAAAATGATAATCTAATGAAACTTTTATTATATTCCCATTTAAACGTTATAAAAACAATTTACAATGCATTTTCAATGACCCCGTTGTTTAGGATCAAGAACCAGGTTGCTAAAATAATAATCTATTGGAACTTTTTTATATTCACATTTAAACGTTATAAAAAAAATTTACAGTGGATTTTCAATGGCCCCGTTGTCTAGGATCATGCACTAGATTGCTAGAACAATACTTCACAGTAAATTTTTTTATATTCACATTTAAACGTTATGTAATCAATTTACAATGCATTTTCAATGACCCCGTTGTTTAGGATCAAGCACCAGGTTGCTAAAACAATACTCCACAGGAAATTTTTTTATATTCACATTTAAACGTTATAAAAAAAATTTACAATGCATTTTCAATGACCCCGTTGTTTAGGATCAAGCACCAGGTTGCTAAAATAATAATCTAATAGAACTTTTTTTATATTCACATTTAAACGTTATAAAAACAATTTACAGTGGATTTCCAATGTACCCGTTGTCTAGGATCATGCACCAGGTTGCTAAAACAGTACTCCACAGAAAATTTTTTTATATTCACATTTAAACGTTATGTAATCAATTTTCAATGCATTTTCAATGACCCCGTTGTCTAGGATCATGCACCAGGTTGCTAAAACAATACACCACAGGAAAGTTTTTTATATTCACATTTAAACTTTATAAAAACAATTTACAATGCATTTGCAATGACCCCGTTGTCTAGGATCATGAACCAGGACGCTAAAATAATAATCTAATGGAGCTTTTTTGAAATTCGATCACTTAGTCTTTCAGCAGAAATTCTATTGCATTTTCAATGACCCCTTTGTCTAGGATCATGCACCAGCTCGCTAAATTAATAATCTACTGGAACTTTTTTTATATACACAATTAAACGTTATAAAAACAATTTACAGTGCATTTTCAATGGCCCCGTTGTCTAGGATCATGCACCAGGTCGCTAAAATTATAATCTAGTGGAACTTTTTTGAATTTCGAACACTCAGTCTTTCAACAGAAATTCGGTTGCATTTTCAATGACCCCCTTGTCTAGGATAATGCACCAGGACGCTAAAATAATAATCTACTGGAACTTTTTTTATATTCACATTTAAACGCTATAAAAACAATTTACAATGCATTTTCAATGACCCCGTTGTTTAGGATCAAGCACCAGGTTGCTAAAACAATAGTCCACAGGAAATTTTTCTATATTCACATTTAAACGTTATAAAAACAATTTACAATGTATTTTCAATGACCCCGTCGTCCAGGATCATGCACCAGGTCGCTAAAATTATAATCTAGTGGAACTTTTTTGAATTTCGAACACTCAGTCTTTCAACAGAAATTCTGTTGCTTTTTCAATGACCCCCTTGTCTAGGATAATGCACCAGGACGCTAAAATAATAATCTACTGGAACTTTTTTTATATTCACATTTAAACGCTATAAAAACAATTTACAATGCATTTTTAATGACCCTGTTGTACAGGATCATGCACCAGGTCGCTAAAAAAATAATCAACACTAAATTTTTTAAATTAACATTTAAAAGTTATAAAAACAATTTACAATGTATTTTCAATGACCCCGTCGTCCAGGAACATGCACCAGGTCGCTAAAATGATAATCTAATGGAACTTTTTTGAAAGTCGAACACTTAGTCTTTCAACAGAAATTCTGTTGCATTTTCAATGACCCCCTTGTCTAGGATCATGCACCAGGTCGCTAAAATAATAAGCTACTGGAACTTTTATTATATTCACATTTAAACGTTATATAATCAATTTACAATGCATTTGCAATGACCCCGTTGTTTAGGATCAAGCACCAGGTTGCTAAAACAATAGTCCACAGGAAATTTTTCTATATTCACATTTAAACGTTATAAAAACAATTTACAATGTATTTTCACTGACCCCGTTGTACAGGATCATGCACCAGGACGCTAAAATGATAATCTAATCGAACTTTTTTGAAATTCGAACACTTAGTCTTTCAACAGAAATTCTGTTGCATTTTCAATGACCCCCTTGTCTAGGATCATGCACCAGGTCGCTAAAATATTAATCTACTGGAACTTTTATTATATTCACATTTAAACGTTATAAAATCAATTTACAATGTATTTTCAATGACCCCGTCGTCCAGGAACATGCACCAGGTCGCTAAAATGATAATCTAACGGATCTTTTTTGAAATTCGAACACTTAGTCTTTCAACAGAAATTCTGTTGCATTTTCAATGACCCCCTTGTCTAGGATCATGCACCAGGTCGCTAAAATAATAATCTACTGGAACTTTTATTATATTCACATTTAAACGTTATATAATCAATTTACAATGCATTTGCAATGACCCCGTTGTTTAGGATCAAGCACCAGGTTGCTAAAACAATACTCCACAGGAAATTTGTTTATATTCACATTTAAACGTTATAAAAACAATTTACAATGCATTTTCAATGACCCCGTTGTTTAGGATCAAGCACCAGTTTGCTAAAATAATAATCTATTGGAACTTTTTTATATTCACATTTAAACGTTATAAAAACAATTTACAGTGGATTTCCAATGTACCCGTTGTCTAGGATCATGCACCAGGTCGCTAAAATGATAATCTAATCGAACTTTTTGAAATTCGAACACTTAGGCTTTCAACAGAAATTCTGTTGCATTTTCAATGACCCCCTTGTCTAGGATCATGCACCAGGTCGCTAAAATATTAATCTACTGGAACTTTTATTATATTCACATTTAAACGTTATAAAATCAATTTACAATGTATTTTCCATGACCCCGTCGTCCAGGAACATGCACCAGGTCGCTAAAATGATAATCTAATGGAACTTTTTTGAAATTCGAACACTTAGTCTTTCAACAGAAATTCTGTTGCATTTTCAATGACCCCCTTGTCTAGGATCATGCACCAGGTCGCTAAAATAATAATCAAAAGGATCTTTTTTTATATTCACATTTAAACGCTATGAAAATAATTTACAAGGCATTTTCAATGACCCCGTTGTTTAGGATCAAGCACCAGGTTGCTAAAACAATAGTCCACAGGAAATTTTTCTATATTCACATTTAAACGTTATAAAAACAATTTGCAGTGCATTTTCAATGGCCCCGTTGTCTAGGAACAAGCACCAAGTTGCTAAAACAATACTCCACAGGAAATTTTTTTATATTCACATTTAAACGTTATAAAAACAATTTACAATGCATTTTCAATGACCCCGTTGTCTAGGATCATGAACCAGGACGCTAAAATAATAATCTAATCGAGCTTTTTTGAAATTCGATCACTTAGTCTTTCAGCAGAAATTCTATTGCATTTTCAATGACCCCGTTGTCTAGGATCATGCACTAGGTTGCTAAAACAATACTCCACAGGAAATTTTTTTATATTCACATTTAAACGTTATGTAATCAATTTACAATGCATTTTCAATGACCCCGTTGTTTAGGATCAAGCACCAGGTTGCTAAAACAATACCTCACAGGAAATTTTTTTATATTCACATTTAAACGTTATAAAAACAATTTACAATGCATTTTCAATGACCCCGTTGTTTAGGATCAAGCACCAGTTTGCTAAAATAATAATCTATTGGAACTTTTTTTATATTCACATTTAAACGTTATAAAAACAATTTACAGTGGATTTCCAATGTACCCGTTGTCTAGGATCATGCACCAGGTTGCTAAAACAGTACTCCACAGAAAATTTTTTTATATTCACATTTAAACGTTATGTAATCAATTTACAATGCATTTTCAATGACCCCGTTGTTTAGGATCATGCACCAGGTTGCTAAAACAATACTCCACAGGAAATTTTTTTATATTCACATTTAAACGTTATAAAAACAATTTACAATGCATTTTCAATGACCCCGTTGTCTAGGATCATGAACCAGGACGCTAAAATAATAATCTAATCGAGCTTTTTTGAAATTCGATCACTTAGTCTTTCAGCAGAAATTCTATTGCATTTTCAATGACCCCTTTGTCTAGGATCATGCACCAGCTCGCTAAATTAATAATCTACTGGAACTTTTTTTATATACACAATTAAACGTTATAAAAACAATTTACAGTGCATTTTCAATGGCCCCGTTGTCTAGGATCATGCACCAGGTCGCTAAAATTATAATCTAGTGGAACTTTTTTGAATTTCGAACACTCAGTCTTTCAACAGAAATTCTGTTGCATTTTCAATGACCCCCTTGTCTAGGATAATGCACCAGGACGCTAAAATAATAATCTACTGGATCTTTTTTTATATTCACATTTAAACGCTATAAAAATAATTTACAATGCATTTGCAGTGACCCCGTTGTTTAGGATCAAGCACCAGGTTGCAAAAACAGTAGTCCACAGGAAATTCTTCTATATTCACATTTAAACGTTATATAATCAATTTACAATGCATTTGCAATGACCCCGTTGTTTAGGATCAAGCACCATGTTGCTAAAACAATAGTCCACAGGAAATTTTTCTATATTCACATTTAAACGTTATAAAACAATTTACAGTGCATTTTCACTGACCCCGTCGACCAGGATCATGCACCAGGTCGCTAAAATATTAATCTACTGGAACTTTTATTATATTCACATTTAAACGTTATAAAATCAATTTACAATGTATTTTCAATGACCCCGTCGTCCAGGAACATGCACCAGGTCGCTAAAATGATAATCTAATGGAACTTTTTTGAAATTCGAACACTTAGTATTTCAACAGAAATTCTGTTGCATTTTCAATGACCCCCTTGTCTAGGATCATGCACCAGGTCGCTAAAATAATAATCTACTGGAACTTTTATTATATTCACATTTAACTGTTATATTATCAATTTACAATGCATTTGCAATGACCCCGTTGTTTAGGATCAAGCACCAGGTTGCTAAAACAATAGTCCACAGGAAATTTTTCTATATTCACATTTAAACGTTATAAAAACAATTTACAGTGCATTTTCACTGACCCCGTCGACCAGGATCATGCACCAGGTCGCTAAAATGATAATCTACTGGAACTTTTATTATATTCACATTTAAACGTTATATAATCAATTTACAATGTATTTTCAATGACCCCGTCGTCCAGGATCATGCACCAGGTCGCTAAAATGATAATCTAATCGAACTTTTTTGAAATTCGAACACTTAGTCTTTCAACAGAAATTCTGTTGCATTTTCAATGACCCCCTTGTCTAGGATCATGCACCAGGTCGCTAAAATATTAATCTACTGGAACTTTTATTATATTCACATTTAAACGTTATAAAATCAATTTACAACGTATTTTCAATGACCCCGTCGTCCAGGAACATGCACCAGGTCGCTAAAATGATAATCTAATGGAACTTTTTTGAAATTCGAACACTTAGTCTTTCAACAGAAATTCTGTTGCATTTTCAATGACCCCCTTGTCTGGGATCATGCACCAGGTCGCTAAAATAATAATCTACTGGATCTTTTTTTATATTCACATTTAAACGCTATAAAAATAATTTACAATGCATTTGCAGTGACCCCGTTGTTTAGGATCAAGCACCAGGTTGCAAAAACAGTAGTCCACAGGAAATTCTTCTATATTCACATTTAAACGTTATATAATCAATTTACAATGCATTTGCAATGACCTCGTTGTTTAGGATCAAGCACCATGTTGCTAAAACAATAGTCCACAGGAAATTTTTCTATATTCACATTTAAACGTTATAAAACAATTTACAGTGCATTTTCACTGACCCCGTCGACCAGGATCATGCACCAGGTCGCTAAAATGATAATCTACTGGAACTTTTATTATATTCACATTCAAACGTTATATAATCAATTTACAATGTATTTTCAATGACCCCGTCGTCCAGGATCATGCACCAGGTCGCTAAAATGATAATCTAATCGAACTTTTTGAAATTCGAACACTTAGGCTTTCAACAGAAATTCTGTTGCATTTTCAATGACCCCCTTGTCTAGGATCATGCACCAGGTCGCTAAAATATTAATCTACTGGAATTTTTATTATATTCACATTTAAACGTTATAAAATCAATTTACAATGTACTTTCAATGACCCCGTCGTCCAGGAACATGCACCAGGTCGCTAAAATGATAATCTAATGGAACTTTTTTGAAATTCGAACACTTAGTCTTTCAACAGAAATTCTGTTGCATTTTCAATGACCCCCTTGTCTAGGATCATGCACCAGGTCGCTAAAATAATAATCTACTGGAACTTTTATTATATTCACATTTAAACGTTATATAATCAATTTACAATGCATTTGCCATGACCCCGTTGTTTAGGATCAAGCACCAGGTTGCTAAAACAGTAGTCCACAGGAAATTCTTCTATATTCACATTTAAACGTTATATAATCAATTTACAATGCATTTGCAATGACCCCGTTGTTTAGGATCAAGTACCAGGTTGCTAAAACAATAGTCCACAGGAAATTTTTCTATATTCACATTTAAACGTTATAAAAACAATTTACAGTGCATTTTCACTGACCCCGTCGACCAGGATCATGCACCAGGTCGCTAAAATGATAATCTAATGGAACTTTTTGAAATTCGAACACTTAGTCTTTCAACAGAAATTCTGTTGCATTTTCAATGACCCCCTTGTCTAGGATCATGCACCAGGTCGCTAAAATAATAATCTACTGGATCTTTTTTTATATTCACATTTAAACGCTATAAAAATAATTTACAAGGCATTTTCAATGACCCCGTTGTTTAGGATCAAGCACCAGGTTGCTAAAACAATAGTCCACAGGAAATTTTTCTATATTCACATTTAAACGTTATAAAAACAATTTACAGTGCATTTTCAATGGCCCCGTTGTCTAGGATCATGCACCAGGTCGCTAAAATTATAATCTAGTGGAACTTTTTGAATTTCGAACACTCAGTCTTTCAACAGAAATTCGGTTGCATTTTCAATGACCCCCTTGTCTAGGATAATGCACCAGGACGCTAAAATAATAATCTACTGGAACTTTTTTTATATTCACATTTAAACGCTATAAAAACAATTTACAATGCATTTTCAATGACCCCGTTGTGTAGGATCAAGCACCAGGTTGCTAAAACAATAGTCCACAGGAAATTTTTCTATATTCACATTTAAACGTTATAAAAACAATTTACAATGTATTTTCAATGACCCCGTCGTCCAGGATCATGCACCAGGTCGCTAAAATTATAATCTAGTGGAACTTTTTTGAATTTCGAACACTCAGTCTTTCAACAGAAATTCTGTTGCTTTTTCAATGACCCCCTTGTCTAGGATAATGCACCAGGACGCTAAAATAATAATCTACTGGAACTTTTTTTATATTCACATTTAAACGCTATAAAAACAATTTACAATGCATTTTCAATGACCCCGTTGTTTAGGATCAAGCACCAGGTTGCTAAAACAATAGTCCACAGGAAATTTTTCTATATTCACATTTAAAAGTTATAAAAACAATTTACAATGTATTTTCAATGACCCCGTCGTCCAGGAACATGCACCAGGTCGCTAAAATGATAATCTAATGGAACTTTTTTGAAAGTCGAACACTTAGTCTTTCAACAGAAATTCTGTTGCATTTTCAATGACCCCCTTGTCTAGGATCATGCACCAGGTCGCTAAAATATTAATCTACTGGAACTTTTATTATATTCACATTTAAACGTTATAAAATCAATTTACAATGTATTTTCAATGACCCCGTCGTCCAGGAACATGCACCAGGTCGCTAAAATGATAATCTAACGGATCTTTTTTGAAATTCGAACACTTAGTCTTTCAACAGAAATTCTGTTGCATTTTCAATGACCCCCTTGTCTAGGATCATGCACCAGGTCGCTAAAATAATAATCTACTGGAACTTTTATTATATTCACATTTAAACGTTATATAATCAATTTACAATGCATTTGCAATGACCCCGTTGTTTAGGATCAAGCACCAGGTTGCTAAAACAATACTCCACAGGAAATTTGTTTATATTCACATTTAAACGTTATAAAAACAATTTACAATGCATTTTCAATGACCCCGTTGTTTAGGATCAAGCACCAGTTTGCTAAAATAATAATCTATTGGAACTTTTTTTATATTCACATTTAAACGTTATAAAAACAATTTACAGTGGATTTCCAATGTACCCGTTGTCTAGGATCATGCACCAGGTCGCTAAAATGATAATCTAATCGAACTTTTTTGAAATTCGAACACTTAGGCTTTCAACAGAAATTCTGTTGCATTTTCAATGACCCCCTTGTCTAGGATCATGCACCAGGTCGCTAAAATATTAATCTACTGGAACTTTTATTATATTCACATTTAAACGTTATAAAATCAATTTACAATGTATTTTCCATGACCCCGTCGTCCAGGAACATGCACCAGGTCGCTAAAATGATAATCTAATGGAACTTTTTGAAATTCGAACACTTAGTCTTTCAACAGAAATTCTGTTGCATTTTCAATGACCCCCTTGTCTAGGATCATGCACCAGGTCGCTAAAATAATAATCAAAAGGATCTTTTTTTATATTCACATTTAAACGCTATGAAAATAATTTACAAGGCATTTTCAATGACCCCGTTGTTTAGGATCAAGCACCAGGTTGCTAAAACAATAGTCCACAGGAAATTTTTCTATATTCACATTTAAACGTTATAAAAACAATTTGCAGTGCATTTTCAATGGCCCCGTTGTCTAGGAACAAGCACCAAGTTGCTAAAACAATACTCCACAGGAAATTTTTTTATATTCACATTTAAACGTTATAAAAACAATTTACAATGCATTTTCAATGACCCCGTTGTCTAGGATCATGAACCAGGACGCTAAAATAATAATCTAATCGAGCTTTTTTGAAATTCGATCACTTAGTCTTTCAGCAGAAATTCTATTGCATTTTCAATGACCCCGTTGTCTAGGATCATGCACTAGGTTGCTAAAACAATACTCCACAGGAAATTTTTTTATATTCACATTTATAAGTTATAAAAGCAATTTACAATGCATTTTCAATGGCCCCGTTGTCTAGGATCAAGCACCAGGTTGCTAAAACAATACTCCACAGGAACTTTTTTGTATTCACATTTAAACGTTACAAAAAAAATTTACAATGCATTTTCAATGACCCCGTTGTTTAGGATCAAGCACCAGGTTGCTAAAAAAGTAATCTATTGGAACTTTTTTATATTCACATTTAAACGTTATAAAAACAATTTACAGTGGATTTCCAATGTACCCGTTGTCTAGGATCATGCACCAGGTTGCTAAAACAGTACTCCACAGAAAATTTTTTTATATTCACATTTAAACGTTATAAAAACTATTTACAATGTATTTTCAATGACCCCGTTGTCTAGGATCATGCACCACGTTGCTAAAACAATACTCCACAGGAAATTTTTTTATATTCACATTTAAACGTTATAAAAACAATTTACAATGCATTTTCAATGACCCCGTTGCCTAGGATCATGCACCAGGTCGCTAAAATAATAATCTAATCGAGCTTTTTTGAAATTCGATCACTTAGTCTTTCAGCAGAAATTCTATTGCATTTTCAATGACCCCTTTGTCTAGGATCATGCACCAGCTCGCTAAATTAATAATCTACTGGAACTTTTTTTATATACACAATTAAACGTTATAAAAACAATTTACAGTGCATTTTCAATGGCCCCGTTGTCTAGGATCATGCACCAGGTCGCTAAAATTATAATCTAGTGGAACTTTTTTGAATTTCGAACACTCAGTCTTTCAACAGAAATTCTGTTGCATTTTCAATGACCCCCTTGTCTAGGATAATGCACCAGGACGCTAAAATAATAATCTACTGGATCTTTTTTTATATTCACATTTAAACGCTATAAAAATAATTTACAATGCATTTGCAGTGACCCCGTTGTTTAGGATCAAGCACCAGGTTGCAAAAACAGTAGTCCACAGGAAATTCTTCTATATTCACATTTAAACGTTATATAATCAATTTACAATGCATTTGCAATGACCCCGTTGTTTAGGATCAAGCACCATGTTGCTAAAACAATAGTCCACAGGAAATTTTTCTATATTCACATTTAAACGTTATAAAACAATTTACAGTGCATTTTCACTGACCCCGTCGACCAGGATCATGCACCAGGTCGCTAAAATATTAATCTACTGGAACTTTTATTATATTCACATTTAAACGTTATAAAATCAATTTACAATGTATTTTCAATGACCCCGTCGTCCAGGAACATGCACCAGGTCGCTAAAATGATAATCTAATGGAACTTTTTTGAAATTCGAACACTTAGTATTTCAACAGAAATTCTGTTGCATTTTCAATGACCCCCTTGTCTAGGATCATGCACCAGGTCGCTAAAATAATAATCTACTGGAACTTTTATTATATTCACATTTAACTGTTATATTATCAATTTACAATGCATTTGCAATGACCCCGTTGTTTAGGATCAAGCACCAGGTTGCTAAAACAATAGTCCACAGGAAATTTTTCTATATTCACATTTAAACGTTATAAAAACAATTTACAGTGCATTTTCACTGACCCCGTCGACCAGGATCATGCACCAGGTCGCTAAAATGATAATCTACTGGAACTTTTATTATATTCACATTTAAACGTTATATAATCAATTTACAATGTATTTTCAATGACCCCGTCGTCCAGGATCATGCACCAGGTCGCTAAAATGATAATCTAATCGAACTTTTTTGAAATTCGAACACTTAGTCTTTCAACAGAAATTCTGTTGCATTTTCAATGACCCCCTTGTCTAGGATCATGCACCAGGTCGCTAAAATATTAATCTACTGGAACTTTTATTATATTCACATTTAAACGTTATAAAATCAATTTACAACGTATTTTCAATGACCCCGTCGTCCAGGAACATGCACCAGGTCGCTAAAATGATAATCTAATGGAACTTTTTTGAAATTCGAACACTTAGTCTTTCAACAGAAATTCTGTTGCATTTTCAATGACCCCCTTGTCTGGGATCATGCACCAGGTCGCTAAAATAATAATCTACTGGATCTTTTTTTATATTCACATTTAAACGCTATAAAAATAATTTACAATGCATTTGCAGTGACCCCGTTGTTTAGGATCAAGCACCAGGTTGCAAAAACAGTAGTCCACAGGAAATTCTTCTATATTCACATTTAAACGTTATATAATCAATTTACAATGCATTTGCAATGACCTCGTTGTTTAGGATCAAGCACCATGTTGCTAAAACAATAGTCCACAGGAAATTTTTCTATATTCACATTTAAACGTTATAAAACAATTTACAGTGCATTTTCACTGACCCCGTCGACCAGGATCATGCACCAGGTCGCTAAAATGATAATCTACTGGAACTTTTATTATATTCACATTCAAACGTTATATAATCAATTTACAATGTATTTTCAATGACCCCGTCGTCCAGGATCATGCACCAGGTCGCTAAAATGATAATCTAATCGAACTTTTTGAAATTCGAACACTTAGGCTTTCAACAGAAATTCTGTTGCATTTTCAATGACCCCCTTGTCTAGGATCATGCACCAGGTCGCTAAAATATTAATCTACTGGAATTTTTATTATATTCACATTTAAACGTTATAAAATCAATTTACAATGTACTTTCAATGACCCCGTCGTCCAGGAACATGCACCAGGTCGCTAAAATGATAATCTAATGGAACTTTTTTGAAATTCGAACACTTAGTCTTTCAACAGAAATTCTGTTGCATTTTCAATGACCCCCTTGTCTAGGATCATGCACCAGGTCGCTAAAATAATAATCTACTGGAACTTTTATTATATTCACATTTAAACGTTATATAATCAATTTACAATGCATTTGCCATGACCCCGTTGTTTAGGATCAAGCACCAGGTTGCTAAAACAGTAGTCCACAGGAAATTCTTCTATATTCACATTTAAACGTTATATAATCAATTTACAATGCATTTGCAATGACCCCGTTGTTTAGGATCAAGTACCAGGTTGCTAAAACAATAGTCCACAGGAAATTTTTCTATATTCACATTTAAACGTTATAAAAACAATTTACAGTGCATTTTCACTGACCCCGTCGACCAGGATCATGCACCAGGTCGCTAAAATGATAATCTAATGGAACTTTTTGAAATTCGAACACTTAGTCTTTCAACAGAAATTCTGTTGCATTTTCAATGACCCCCTTGTCTAGGATCATGCACCAGGTCGCTAAAATAATAATCTACTGGATCTTTTTTTATATTCACATTTAAACGCTATAAAAATAATTTACAATGCATTTGCAGTGACCCCGTTGTTTAGGATCAAGCACCAGGTTGCTAAAACAATAGTCCACAGGAAATTTTTCTATATTCACATTTAAACGTTATAAAAACAATTTACAATGCATTTTCAATAGCCCCGTTGTCTAGGTACAAGCACCCGTTTGCTAAAACAATACGCCACAGGAAATTTTTTTATATTCACATTTAAACGTTATAAAAACAATTTACAATGTATTTTCAATGACCCCGTCGTCCAGGATCATGCACCAGGTCGCTAAAATGATAATCTAATGAAACTTTTATTATATTCCCATTTAAACGTTATAAAAACAATTTACAATGCATTTTCAATGACCCCGTTGTTTAGGATCAAGAACCAGGTTGCTAAAATAATAATCTATTGGAACTTTTTTATATTCACATTTAAACTTTATAAAAAAAATTTACAGTGGATTTTTATTGGCCTCGTTGTCTAGGATCATGCACCAGGTTGCTAAAACAATACTCCAAAGGAAATTTTTTTATATTCACATTTAAACGCTATAAAATCAATTTACAATGCATTTTCAATGACCCCGTTGTTTAGGATCAAGCACCAGGTTGCTAAAACAATACTCCACAGGAAATTTGTTTATATTCACATTTAAACGTTATAAAAACTATTTACAATGCATTTTCAATGATCCCGTTGTTTAGGATCAAGCACCAGTTTGCTAAAATAATAATCTATTGGAACTTTTTTATATTCACATTTAAACGTTATAAAAACAATTTACAGTGGATTTCCAATGTACCCGTTGTCTAGGATCATGCACCAGGTCGCTAAAATGATAATCTAATCGAACTTTTTTGAAATTCGAACACTCAGGCTTTCAACAGAAATTCTGTTGCATTTTCAATGACCCCCTTGTCTAGGATCATGCACCAGGTCGCTAAAATATTAATCTACCGGAACTTTTATTATATTCACATTTAAACGTTATAAAATCAATTTACAATGTATTTTCAATGACCCCGTCGTCCAGGAACATGCACCAGGTCGCTAAAATGATAATCTAATGGAACTTTTTTGAAATTCGAACACTTAGTCTTTCAACAGAAATTCTGTTGCATTTTCAATGACCCCCTTGTCTAGGATCATGCACCAGGACGCTAAAATAATAATCTACTGGAACTTTTTTTATATTCACATTATACGCTATAAAAACAATTTACAATGCATTTTCAATGACCCCGTTGTTTAGGATCAAGCACCAGGTTGCTAAAACAATAGTCCACAGGAAATTTTTCTATATTCACATTTAAACGTTATAAAAACAATTTACAATGTATTTTCAATGACCCCGTCGTCCAGGATCATGCACCAGGTCGCTAAAATGATAATCTAATCGAACTTTTTGAAATTGGAACACTTAGACTTTCAACAGAAATTCTGTTGCATTTTCAATGACCCCCTTGTCTAGGATCATGCACCAGGTCGCTAAAATATTAATCTACTGGAACTTTTATTATATTCACATTTAAACGTTATAAAATCAATTTACAATGTATTTTCAATGACCCCGTCGTCCAGGAACATGCACCAGGTCGCTAAAATGATAATGTAATGGAACTTTTTTGAAATTCGAACACTTAGTCTTTCAACAGAAATTCTGTTGCATTTTCAATGACCCCCTTGTCTAGGATCATGCACCAGGTCGCTAAAATAATAATCTACTGGAACTTTTATTATATTCACATTTAAATGTTATATAATCAATTTACAATGCATTTGCAATGACCCCGTTGTTTAGGATCAAGCACCAGGTTGCTAAAACAGTAGTCCACAGGAAATTCTTCTATATTCACATTTAAACGTTATATAATCAATTTACAATGCATTTGCAATGACCCCGTTGTTTAGGATCAAGCACCAGGTTGCTAAAACAATAGTCCACAGGAAATTTTTCTATATTCACATTTAAACGTTATAAAAACAATTTACAGTGCATTTTCACTGACCCCGTCGACCAGGATCATGCACCAGGTCGCTAAAATGATAATCTACTGGAACTTTTATTATATTCACATTTAAACGTTATATAATCAATTTACAATGTATTTTCAATGGCCCCAGTCGTCCAGGAACATGCACCAGGTCGCTAAAATGATAATCTAATGGAACTTTTTTGAAATTCGAACACTTAGTCTTTCAACAGAAATTCTGTTGCATTTTCAATGACCCCCTTGTCTGGGATCATGCACCAGGTCGCTAAAATAATAATCTACTGGATCTTTTTTTATATTCACATTTAAACGCTATAAAAATAATTTACAATGCATTTGCAGTGACCCCGTTGTTTAGGATCAAGAACCAGGTTGCAAAAACAGTAGTCCACAGGAAATTCTTCTATATTCACATTTAAACGTTATATAATCAATTTACAATGCATTTGCAATGACCCCGTTGTTTAGGATCAAGCACCATGTTGCTAAAACAATAGTCCACAGGAAATTTTTCTATATTCACATTTAAACGTTATGAAACAATTTACAGTGCATTTTCACTGACCCCGTCGACCGGGATCATGCACCAGGTCGCTAAAATGATAATCTAATCGAACTTTTTTGAAATTCGAACACTTAGGCTTTCAACAGAAATTCTGTTGCATTTTCAATGACCCCCTTGTCTAGGATCATGCACCAGGTCGCTAAAATATTAATCTACTGGAATTTTTATTATATTCACATTTAAACGTTATAAAATCAATTTACAATGTATTTTCAATGACCCCGTCGTCCAGGAACATGCACCAGGTCGCTAAAATGATAATCTAATGGAACTTTTTTGAAATTCGAACACTTAGTCTTTCAACAGAAATTCTGTTGCATTTTTAATGACCCCCTTGTCTAGGATCATGCACCAGGTTGCTAAAATAATAATCAACTGGAACTTTTATTATATTCACATTTAAACGTTATATAATCAATTTACAATGCATTTGCCATGACCCCGTTGTTTAGGATCAAGCACCAGGTTGCTAAAACAGTAGTCCACAGGAAATTCTTCTATATTCACATTTAAACGTTATATAATCAATTTACAATGCATTTGCAATGACCACGTTGTTTAGGATCAAGTACCAGGTTGCTAAAACAATAGTCCACAGGAAATTTTTCTATATTCACATTTAAACGTTATAAAAACAATTTACAGTGCATTTTCACTGACCCCGTCGACCAGGATCATGCACCAGGTCGCTAAAATGATAATCTAATGGAACTTTTTGAAATTCGAACACTTAGTCTTTCAACAGAAATTCTGTTGCATTTTCAATGACCCCTTGTCTAGGATCATGCACCAGGTCGCTAAAATAATAATCTACTGGAACTTTTATTATATTCACATTTAAACGTTATATAATCAATTTACAATGCATTTGCCATGACCCCGTTGTTTAGGATCAAGCACCAGGTTGCTAAAACAGTAGTCCACAGGAAATTCTTCTATATTCACATTTAAACGTTATATAATCAATTTACAATGCATTTGCAATGACCCCGTTGTTTAGGATCAAGTACCAGGTTGCTAAAACAATAGTCCACAGGAAATTTTTCTATATTCACATTTAAACGTTATAAAAACAATTTACAGTGCATTTTCACTGACCCCGTCGACCAGGATCATGCACCAGGTCGCTAAAATGATAATCTAATGGAACTTTTTTGAAATTCGAACACTTAGTCTTTCAACAGAAATTCTGTTGCATTTTCAATGACCGCCTTGTCTAGGATCATGCACCAGGTCGCTAAAATAATAATCTACTGGATCTTTTTTTATATTCACATTTAAACGCTATAAAAATAATTTACAAGGCATTTTCAATGACCCCGTTGTTTAGGATCAAGCACCAGGTTGCTAAAACAATAGTCCACAGGAAATTTTTCTATATTCACATTTAAACGTTATAAAAACAATTTACAGTGGATTTTCAATGGCCCCGTTGTCTAGGAACAAGCACCAGGTTGCTAAAACAATACTCAACAGGAAATTTTTTTATATTCACATTTAAACGTTATAAAAACAATTTGCAATGCATTTTCAATGACCCCGTCGTCCAGGATCATGCACCAGGTCGCTAAAATGATAATCTAATGAAACTTTTATTATATTCCCATTTAAACGTTATAAAAACAATTTACAATGCATTTTCAATGACCCCGTTGTTTAGGATCAAGAACCAGGTTGCTAAAATAATAATCTATTGGAACTTTTTTATATTCACATTTAAACTTTATAAAAAAAATTTACAGTGGATTTTCATTGGCCCCGTTGTCTAGGATCATGCACCAGGTTGCTAAAACAATACTCCACAGGAAATTTTTTTATATTCACATTTAAACGTTATGTAATCAATTTACAATGCATTTTCAATGACCCCGTTGTTTAGGATCAAGCACCAGGTTGCTAAAACAATACTCCACAGGAAATTTGTTTATATTCACATTTAAACGTTATAAAAACAATTTACAATGCATTTTCAATGACCCCGTTGTTTAGGATCAAGCACCAGTTTGCTAAAATAATAATCTATTGGAACTTTTTTTATATTCACATTTAAACGTTATAAAAACAATTTGCAGTGGATTTCCAATGTACCCGTTGTCTAGGATCATGCACCAGGTCGCTAAAATGATAATCTAATCGAACTTTTTTGAAATTCGAACACTTAGGCTTTCAACAGAAATTCTGTTGCATTTTCAATGACCCCCTTGTCTAGGATCATGCACCAGGTCGCTAAAATATTAATCTACTGGAACTTTTTTTATATTCACATATACACGTTATAAAATCAATTTACAGTGGATTTTCAATGGCCCCGTTGTCTAGGATCAAGCACCAGGTTGCTAAAACAATACGCCACAGGAAATTTTTTTATATTCACATTTAAACGTTATAAAAACAATTTACAATGTATTTTCAATGACCGCGTCGTCCAGGATCATGCACCAGGTCGCTAAAATGATAATCTAACGAAACTTTTATTATATTCCCATTTAAACGTTATAAAAACAATTTACAATGCATTTTCAATGACCCCGTTGTTTAGGATCAAGAACCAGGTTGCTAAAATAATAATCTATTGGAACTTTTTTTATATTCACATTTAAACTTTATAAAAAAAATTTACAGTGGATTTTCATTGGCCCCGTTGTCTAGGATCATGCACCAGGTTGCTAAAACAATACTCCACAGGAAATTTTTTTATATTCACATTTAAAAGATATAAAAACAAGTTACAATGCATTTTCAATGACCCCGTTGTTTAGGATCAAGCACCAGGTTGCTAAAACACTACTCCACAGGAAATTTGTTTATATTCACATTTAAACGTTATAAAAACAATTTACAATGCATTTTCAATGACCCCGTTGTTTAGGATCAAGCACCAGTTTGCTAAAATAATAATCTATTGGAACTTTTTTTATATTCACATTTAAACGTTATAAAAACAATTTACAGTGGATTTCCAATGTCCCCGTCGTCTAAGATCAAGCACCAGGTTGCTAAAACAGTACTCCACAGGAAATTTTTTTATATTCACATCTAAACGTCATAAAAACGATTTACAATGTAGTTTCAATGACCCCGTTGTCTAGGATCATGCATCAGGACGCTAAAATAATAATCTACTGGATCTTTTTTTATATTCGGTCACTTAGTCTTTCAGCAGAAATTCTATTGCATTTTCAATGACCCCTTTGTCTAGGATCATGCACCAGCTCGCTAAATTAATAATCTACTGGAACTTTTTTTATATACACAATTAAACGTTATAAAATCAATTTACAGTGCATTTTCAATGGCCCCGTTGTCTAGGATCATGCACCAGGTCGCTAAAATTATAATCTAGTGGAACTTTTTTGAATTTCGAACACTCAGTCTTTCAACAGAAATTCTGTTGCATTTTCAATGACCCCCTTGTCTAGGATAATGCACCAGGACGCTAAAATAATAATCTACTGGAACTTTTTTTATATTCACATTTAAACGCTATAAAAACAATTTACAATGCATTTTCAATGACCCCGTTGTTTAGGATCAAGCACCAGGTTGCTAAAACAATAGTCCACAGGAAATTTTTCTATATTCACATTTAAACGTTATAAAAACAATTTACAATGTATTTTCAATGACCCCGTCGTCCAGGATCATGCACCAGGTCGCTAAAATTATAATCTAGTGGAACTTTTTTTAATTTCGAACACTCAGTCTTTCAACAGAAATTCTGTTGCTTTTTCAATGACCCCCTTGTCTAGGATAATGCACCAGGACGCTAAAATAATAATCTACTGGAACTTTTTTTATATTCACATTTAAACGCTATAAAAACAATTTACAATGCATTTACAATGACCCCGTTGTTTAGGATCAAGCACCAGGTTGCTAAAACAATAGTCCACAGGAAATTTTTCTATATTCACATTTAAACGTTATAAAAACAATTTACAATGTATTTTCAATGACCCCGTCGTCCAGGATCATGCACCAGGTCGCTAAAATGATAATCTAATCGAACTTTTTTGAAATTCGAACACTTAGTCTTTCAACAGAAATTCTGTTGCATTTTCAATGACCCCCTTGTCTAGGATCATGCACCAGGTCGCTAAAATATTAATCTACTGGAACTTTTATTATATTCACATTTAAACGTTATAAAATCAATTTACAATGTATTTTCAATGACCCCGTCGTCCAGGAACATGCACCAGGTCGCTAAAATGATAATCTAATGGAACTTTTTTGAAATTCGAACACTTAGTCTTTCAACAGAAATTCTGTTGCATTTTCAATGACCCCCTTGTCTAGGATCATGCACCAGGTCGCTAAAATAATAATCTACTGGAACTTTTATTATATTCACATTTAAACGTTATATAATCAATTTACAATGCATTTGCAATGACCCCGTTGTTTAGGATCAAGCACCAGGTTGCTAAAACAATAGTCCACAGGAAATTTTTCTATATTCACATTTAAACGTTATAAAAACAATTTACAATGTATTTTCAATGACCCCGTTGTTTAGGATCAAGCACCAGGTTGCTAAAACAATAGTCCACAGGAAATTTTTCTATATTCACATTTAAACGTTACAAAAACAATTTACAGTGCATTTTCACTGACCCCGTCGACCAGGATCATGCACCAGGTCGCTAAAATGATAATCTACTGGAACTTTTATTATATTCACATTTAAACGTTATATAATCAATTTACAATGTATTTTCAATGACCCCGTCGTCCAGGAACATGCACCAGGTCGCTAAAATGATAATCTAATGGAACTTTTTTGAAATTCGAACACTTAGTCTTTCAACAGAAATTCTGTTGCATTTTCAATGACCCCCTTGTCTGGGATCATGCACCAGGTCGCTAAAATAATAATCTACTGGATCTTTTTTTATATTCACATTTAAACGCTATAAAAATAATTTACAATGCATTTGCAGTGACCCCGTTGTTTAGGATCAAGCACCAGGTTGCAAAAACAGTAGTCCACAGGAAATTCTTCCATATTCACATTTAAACGTTATATAATCAATTTACAATGCATTTGCAATGACCCCGTTGTTTAGGATCAAGCACCATGTTGCTAAAACAATAGTCCACAGGAAATTTTTCTATATTCACATTTAAACGTTATAAAACAATTTACAGTGCATTTTCACTGACCCCGTCGACCAGGATCATGCACCAGGTCGCTAAAATGATAATCTACTGGAACTTTTATTATATTCACATTCAAACGTTATATAATCAATTTACAATGTATTTTCAATGACCCCGTCGTCCAGGATCATGCACCAGGTCGCTAAAATGATAATCTAATCGAACTTTTTTGAAATTCGAACACTTAGGCTTTCAACAGAAATTCTGTTGCATTTTCAATGACCCCCTTGTCTAGGATCATGCACCAGGTCGCTAAAATATTAATCTACTGGAATTTTTATTATATTCACATTTAAACGTTATAAAATCAATTTACAATGTATTTTCAATGACCCCGTCGTCCAAGAACATGCACCAGGTCGCTAAAATGATAATCTAATGGAACTTTTTTGAAATTCGAACACTTAGTCTTTCAACAGAAAT
Source organism: Diplolepis rosae (assembly GCA_030998225.1). Lineage (NCBI taxonomy): Eukaryota > Metazoa > Arthropoda > Insecta > Hymenoptera > Diplolepididae > Diplolepis > Diplolepis rosae. Next base: position 1,110,107 of record JAPYXD010000739.1, read on the forward strand.
TCTGTTGCATTTGCAATGACCCCCTTGTCTAGGATCATGCACCACGTCGCTAAAATAATAATCTACTGGAACTTTTATTATATTCACATTTAAACGTTATATAATCAATTTACAATGCATTTGCCATGACCCCGTTGTTTAGGATCAAGCACCAGGTTGCTAAAACAGTAGTCCACAGGAAATTCTTCTATATTCACATTTAAACGTTATATAATCAATTTACAATGCATTTGCAATGACCCCGTTGTTTAGGATCAAGTACCAGGTTGCTAAAACAATAGTCCACAGGAAATTTTTCTATATTCACATTTAAACGTTATAAAAACAATTTACAGTGCATTTTCACTGACCCCGTCGACCAGGATCATGCACCAGGTCGCTAAAGTGATAATCAACTTGAACTTTTATCAAATTCGAACACTAATTCTTTCAACAGAAATTCTATTGCATCTTCAATAACCCCGTTGTATAGGATCATGCACCAGGTTGCTAAAATAATAATCTACTGGATCTTTTTTTATATTCACATTTAAACGTTATAAAAATAATTTACAAGGCATTTTCAATGACCCCGTTGTTTAGGATCAAGCACCAGGTTGCTAAAACAATAGTCCACAGGAAATTTTTCTATATTCACATTTAAACGTTATAAAAACAATTTACAATGCATTTTCAATGGCCCCGTTGACTAGGATCATGCACCAGGTTGCTAAAATAATAATCTACTGGAACTTTTTTTATATCCACATTTAAACGTTATAAAAACAATTTACAATGCATTTTCAATGACCCTGTTGTCTAGGATCAAGAACCAGGTTGCTAAAATAATAATCTAATAGAACTTTTTTTATATTCACATTTAAACGTTATAAAAACAATTTACAGTGGATTTTCATTGGCCCCGTTGTCTAGGATCACGCACCAGGTTGCTAAAACAATACTCCACAGGAAATTTTTTATATTCACATTTAAACGTTATGTAATCAATTTACAATGCATTTTCAATGACCCCGTTGTCTAGTATCAAGCACCAGGTTGCTAAAACAATACTCCACAGGAAATTTGTTTATATTCACATTTAAACGTTATAAAAACAATTTACAATGCATTTTCAATGACCCCGTTGTTTAGGATCAAGCACCAGGTTGCTAATATAATAATCTACTGGAACTTTTTTTATATTCACATTTAAACGTTATAAAAACAATTTACAGTGGATTTCCAATGTACCCGTTGTCTAGGATCATGCACCAGGTCGCTAAAATGATAATCTAATCGAACTTTTTTGAAATTCGAACACTTAGGCTTTCAACAGAAATTCTGTTGCATTTTCAATGACCCCCTTGTCTAGGATCATGCACCAGGTCTCTAAAATAATAATATACTGTAACTTTTTTTATATTCATTTTTAAACGTTATAAAATCTATTTACAATGTATTTTCAATGACCCCGTCGTCCAGGAACATGCACCAGGTCGCTAAAATGATAATCTAATGGAACTTTTTTGAAATTCGAACACTTAGTCTTTCAACAGAAATTCTGTTGCATTTTCAATGACCCCCTTGTCTAGGATCATGCGCCAGGTCGATAAAATAATAATCTACTGGATCTTTTTTTATATTCACATTTAAACGCTATGAAAATCAATTTACAAGGCATTTTCAATGACCCCGTTGTTTAGGATCAAGCACCAGGTTGCTAAAACAATAGTCCACAGGAAATTTTTCTATATTCACATTTAAACGTTATAAAAACAATTTGCAGTGCATTTTCAATGGCCCCGTTGTCTAGGAACAAGCACCAAGTTGCTAAAACAATACGCCACAGGAAATTTTTTTATATTCACATTTAAACGTTATAAAAACAATTTACAATGTATTTTCAATGACCCCGTCGTCCAGGATCATGCACCAGGTCGCTAAAATGATAATCTAATGAAACTTTTATTATATTCCCATTTAAACGTTATAAAAACAATTTACAATGCATTTTCAATGACCCCGTTGTTTAGGATCAAGAACCAGGTTGCTAAAATAATAATCTATTGGAACTTTTTTTATATTCACATTTAAACGTTATAAAAAAATGTACAGTGGATTTTCAATGGCCCCGTTGTCTAGGATCATGCACTAGATTGCTAGAACAATACTTCACAGTAAATTTTTTTATATTCACATTTAAACGTTATGTAATCAATTTACAATGCATTTTCAATGACCCCGTTGTTTAGGATCAAGCACCAGGTTGCTAAAACAATACTCCACAGGAAATTTTTTTATATTCACATTTAAACGTTATAAAAACAATTTACAATGCATTTTCAATGACCCCGTTGTTTAGGATCAAGCACCAGTTTGCTAAAATAATAATCAATTGGAACTTTTTTTATATTCACATTTAAACCTTATAAAAACAATTTACAGTGGATTTCCAATGTACCCGTTGTCTAGGATCATGCACCAGGTTGCTAAAACAGTACTCCACAGAAAATTTTTTTATATTCACATTTAAACGTTATGTAATCAATTTACAATGCATTTTCAATGACCCCGTTGTTTAGGATCATGCACCAGGTTGCTAAAACAATACTCCACAGGAAATTTTTTTATATTCACATTTAAACGTTATAAAAACAATTTACAATGCATTTTCAATGACCCCGTTGTCTAGGATCATGAACCAGGACGCTAAAATAATAATCTAATGGAGCTTTTTTGAAATTCGATCACTTAGTCTTTCAGCAGAAATTCTATTGCATTTTCAATGACCCCTTTGTCTAGGATCATGCACCAGCTCGTTAAATTAATAATCTACTGGAACTTTTTTTATATACACAATTAAACGTTATAAAAACAATTTACAGTGCATTTTCAATGGCCCCGTTGTCTAGGATCATGCACCAGGTCGCTAAAATTATAATCTAGTGGAACTTTTTTGAATTTCGAACACTCAGTCTTTCAACAGAAATTCTGTTGCATTTTCAATGACCCCCTTGTCTAGGATAATGCACCAGGACGCTAAAATAATAATCTACTGGAACTTTTTTTATATTCACATTTAAACGCTATAAAAACAATTTACAATGCATTTTCAATGACCCCGTTGTTTAGGATCAAGCACCAGGTTGCTAAAACAATAGTCCACAGGAAATTTTTCTATATTCACATTTAAACGTTATAAAAACAATTTACAATGTATTTTCAATGACCCCGTCGTCCAGGATCATGCACCAGGTCGCTAAAATTATAATCTAGTGGAACTTTTTTGAATTTCGAACACTCAGTCTTTCAACAGAAATTCTGTTGCTTTTTCAATGACCCCCTTGTCTAGGATAATGCACCAGGACGCTAAAATAATAATCTACTGGAACTTTTTTATATTCACATTTAAACGCTATAAAAACAATTTACAATGCATTTTCAATGACCCCGTTGTTTAGGATCAAGCACCAGGTTGCTAAAACAATAGTCCACAGGAAATTTTTCTATATTCACATTTAAACGTTATAAAAACAATTTACAATGTATTTTCAATGACCCCGTCGTCCAGGATCATGCACCAGGTCGCTAAAATGATAATCTAATCGAACTTTTTTGAAATTCGAACACTTAGTCTTTCAACAGAAATTCTGTTGCATTTTCAATGACCCCCTTGTCTAGGATCATGCACCAGGTCGCTAAAATATTAATCTACTGGAACTTTTATTATATTCACATTTAAACGTTATAAAATCAATTTACAATGTATTTTCAATGACCCCGTCGTCCAGGAACATGCACCAGGTCGCTAAAATGATAATCTAATGGAACTTTTTTGAAATTCGAACACTTAGTCTTTCAACAGAAATTCTGTTGCATTTTCAATGACCCCCTTGTCTAGGATCATGCACCAGGTCGCTAAAATAATAATCTACTGGAACTTTTATTATATTCACATTTAAACGTTATATAATCAATTTACAATGCATTTGCAATGACCCCGTTGTTTAGGATCAAGCACCAGGTTGCTAAAACAATAGTCCACAGGAAATTTTTCTATATTCACATTTAAACGTTATAAAAACAATTTACAATGTATTTTCAATGACCCCGTCGTCCAGGATCATGCACCAGGTCGCTAAAATGATAATCTAATCGAACTTTTTGAAATTCGAACACTTAGTCTTTCAACAGAAATTCTGTTGCATTTTCAATGACCCCCTTGTCTAGGATCATGCACCAGGTCGCTAAAATATTAATCTACTGGAACTTTTATTATATTCACATTTAAACGTTATAAAATCAATTTACAATGTATTTTTAATGACCCCGTCGTCCAGGATCATGCACCAGGTGGCTAAAATAATAATCTACTCAATCTTTTTTGAAATTCGAAAACTAATTCTCTCAACAGAAATTCTATTGCATCCTCAATGACCCCGTTGTCTAGGATCATGCACCAGGTGGATAAAACAATAATCTACTGGAACTTTTTTTATATTAACATTTAAACGTTATATAATCAATTTACAATGCATTTGCAATGACCCCGTTGTTTAGGATCAAGCACCAGGTTGCTAAAACAGTAGTCCACAGGAAATTCTTCTATATTCACATTTAAACGTTATATAATCAATTTACAATGCATTTGCAATGACCCCGTTGTTTAGGATCAAGCACCAGGTTGCTAAAACAATAGTCCACAGGAAATTTTTCTATATTCACATTTAAACGTTATAAAAACAATTTACAGTGCATTTTCACTGACCCCGTCGACCAGGATCATGCACCAATTTGCTAAAATAATAATCTATTGGAACTTTTTTTATATTCACATTTAAACGTTATAAAAACAATTTACAGTGGATTTCCAATGTACCCGTTGTCTAGGATCATGCACCAGGTCGCTAAAATATTAATCTACTGAAACTTTTATTATATTCACATTTAAACGTTATAAAATCAATTTACAATGTATTTTCAATGACCCCGTCGTCCAGGAAGATGCACCAGGTCGCTAAAATGATAATCTAATGGAACTTTTTTGAAATTCGAACACTTAGTCTTTCAACAGAAATTCTGTTGCATTTTCAATGACCCCCTTGTCTAGGATCATGCACCAGGTCGCTAAAATAATAATCTACTGGATCTTTTTTTATATTCACATTTAAACGCTATGAAAATAATTTACAAGGCATTTTCAATGACCCCGTTGTTTAGGATCAAGCACCAGGTTGCTAAAACAATAGTCCACAGGAAATTTTTCTATATTCACATTTAAACGTTATAAAAACAATTTACAATGTATTTTCAATGACCCCGTCGTCCGGGATCATGCACCAGGTCGCTAAAATGATAATCTAATGAAACTTTTATTATATTCCCATTTAAACGTTATAAAAACAATTTACAATGCATTTTCAATGACCCCGTTGTTTAGGATCAAGAACCAGGTCGCTAAAATAATAATCTACTGGAACTTTTTTTATATTCACATATAAACGTTATAAAAACAATTTACAGTGGATTTTCAATGGCCCCGTTGTCTAGGATCATGCACTAGGTTGCTAAAACAATACTCCACATGAAATTTTTTTATATTCACATTTAAACGCTATAAAATCAATTTACAATGCATTTTCAATGACCCCGTTGTTTAGGATCAAGCACCAGGTTGCTAAAACAATACTCCACAGGAAATTTTTTTATATTCACATTTAAACGTTATAAAAACAATTTACAATGCATTTTCAATGACCCCGTTGTTTAGGATCAAGCACCAGGTTGCTAATATAATAATCTACTGGAACTTTTTTTATATTCACATTTAAACGCTATAAAAACAATTTACAGTGGATTTCCAATGTACCCGTTGTCTAGGATCATGCACCAGGTTGCTAAAACAGTACTCCACAGAAAATTTTTTTATATTCACATTTAAAAGTTATAAAATCAATTTACAATGCATTTTCAATGACCCCGTTGTTTAGGATCAAGCACCAGGTTGCTAAAACAATACTCCACAGGAAATTTTTTTATATTCACATTTAAACGTTATAAAAACAATTTACAATGCATTTTCAATGGCCCCGTTGTCTAAGATCAAGCACCAGGTCGCTAAAATAATAATCTAATGGAACTTTTTGAAATTCGATCACTTAGTCTTTCAGCAGAAATTCTATTGCATTTTCAATGACCCCTTTGTCTAGGATCATGCACCAGCTCGCTAAATTAATAATCTACTGGAACTTTTTCTATATACACAATTAAACGTTATAAAAACAATTTACAGTGCATTTTCAATGGCCCCGTTGACTAGGATCATGCAACAGGTCGCTAAAATTATAATCTAGTGGAACTTTTTTGAATTTCGAACACTTAGTCTTTCAAGAGAAATTCTGTTGCGTTTTCAATGACCCCCTTGTCTAGGATCATGCACCAGGTCGCTAAAATAATAACCTACTGGAACTTTTTTTATATTCACATTTAAACGCTATAAAAACAATTAACAATGCATTTTCAATGTTCCCGTTGTTTAGGATCAAGCACCAGGTTGCTAAAACAATAGTCCACAGGAAATTTTTCTATATTCACATTTAAACGTTATAAAAACAATTTACAATGTATTTTCAATGACCCCGTCGTCCAGGATCATGCACCAGGTCGCTAAAATTATAATCTAGTGGAACTTTTTTGAATTTCGAACACTCAGTCTTTCAACAGAAATTCTGTTGCTTTTTCAATGACCAACTTGTCTAGGATCATGCACCAGGTCGCTAAAATAATAATCTACTGGAACTTTTATTATATTCACATTTAAACGTTATATAATCAATTTACAATGCATTTGCAATGACCCCGTTGTTTAGGATCAAGCACCAGGTTGCTAAAACAATAGTCCACAGGAAATTTTTCTATATTCACATTTAAACGTTATAAAAACAATTTACAATGTATTTTCAATGACCCCGTCGTCCAGGATCATGCACCAGGTCGCTAAAATGATAATCTAATCGAACTTTTTGAAATTCGAACACTTAGTCTTTCAACAGAAATTCTGTTGCATTTTCAATGACCCCCTTGTCTAGGATCATGCACCAGGTCGCTAAAATATTAATCTACTGGAACTTTTATTATATTCACATTTAAACGTTATAAAATCAATTTACAATGTATTTTCAATGACCCCGTCGTCCAGGAACATGCACCAGGTCGCTAAAATGATAATCTAATGGAACTTTTTTGAAATTCGAACACTTAGTCTTTCAACAGAAATTCTGTTGCATTTTCAACGACCCCCTTGTCTAGGATCATGCACCAGGTCGCTAAAATAATAATCTACTGGAACTTTTATTATATTCACATTTAAACGTTATATAATCAATTTACAATGCATTTGCAATGACCCCGTTGTTTAGGATCAAGCACCAGGTTGCTAAAACAATAGTCCACAGGAAATTTTTGTATATTCACATTTAAACGTTATAAAAACAATTTACAATGTATTTTCAATGACCCCGTCGTCCAGGATCATGCACCAGGTCGCTAAAATGATAATCTAATCGAACTTTTTGAAATTCGAACACTTAGTCTTTCAACAGAAATTCTGTTGCATTTTCAATGACCCCCTTGTCTAGGATCATGCACCAGGTCGCTAAAATATTAATCTACTGGAACTTTTATTATATTCACATTTAAACGTTATAAAAACAATTTACAGTGGATTTCCAATGTACCCGTTGTCTAGGATCATGCACCAGGTCGCTAAAATGATAATCTAACGGAACTTTTTTGAAATTCGAACACTTAGTCTTTCAACAGAAATTCTGTTGCATTTTCAATGACCCCCTTGTCTAGGATCATGCACCAGGTCGCTAAAATAATAATCTACTGGAACTTTTATTATATTCACATTTAAACGTTATATAATCAATTTACAATGCATTTGCAATGACCCCGTTGTTTAGGATCAAGCACCAGGTTGCTAAAACAGTAGTCCACAGGAAATTCTTCTATATTCACATTTAAACGTTATATAATCAATTTACAATGCATTTGCAATGACCCCGTTGTTTAGGATCAAGCACCAGGTTGCTAAAACAATAGTCCACAGGAAATTTTTCTATATTCACATTTAAACGTTATAAAAACAATTTACAGTGCATTTTCACTGACCCCGTCGACCAGGATCATGCACCAGGCCGCAAAAATGATAATCTACTGGAACTTTTATTATATTCACATTTAAACGTTATATAATCAATTTACAATGTATTTTCAATGACCCCGTCGTCCAGGATCATGCACCAGGTCGCTAAAATGATAATCTAATCGAACTTTTTTGAAATTCGAACACTTAGTCTTTCAACAGAAATTCTGTTGCATTTTCAATGACCCCCTTGTCTAGGATCATGCACCAGGTCGCTAAAATATTAATCTACTGGAACTTTCATTATATTCACATTTAAACGTTATAAAATCAATTTACAATGTATTTTCAATGACCCCTTCGTCCAGGAACATGCACCAGGTCGCTAAAATGATAATCTAATGGAACTTTTTGAAATTCGAACACTTAGTCTTTCAACAGAAATTCTGTTGCATTTTCAATGACCCCCTTGTCTAGGATCATGCACCAGGTCGCTAAAATAATAATCTACTGGAACTTTTATTATATTCACATTTAAACGTTATATAATCCATTTACAATGCATTTGCAATGACCCCGTTGTTTAGGATCAAGCACCAGGTTGCTAAAACAGTAGTCCACAGGAAATTCTTCTATATTCACATTTAAACGTTATATAATCAATTTACAGTGCATTTTCACTGACCCCGTCGACCAGGATCATGCACCAGGTCGCTAAAATGATAATCTAATGGAACTTTTTTGAAATTCGAACACTTAGTCTTTCAACAGAAATTCTGTTGCATTTTCAATGACCCCCTTGTCTAGGATCATGCACCAGGTCGCTAAAATATTAATCTACTGGAACTTTTATTATATTCACATTTAAACGTTATAAAATCAATTTACAATGTATTTTCAATGACCCCGTCGTCCAGGAACATGCACCAGGTCGCTAAAATGATAATCTAATGGAACTTTTTTGAAATTCGAACACTTAGTCTTTCAACAGAAATTCTGTTGCATTTTCAATGACCCCCTTGTCTAGGATCATGCACCAGGCCGCTAAAATAATAATCTACTGGAACTTTTATTATATTCACATTTAAACGTTATATAATCAATTTACAATGCATTTGCAATGACCCCGTTGTTTAGGATCAAGCACCAGGTTGCTAAAACAGTAGTCCACAGGAAATTCTTCTATATTCACATTTAAACGTTATATAATCAATTTACAATGCATTTGCAATGACCCCGTTGTTTAGGATCAAGCACCAGGTTGCTAAAACAATAGTCCACAGGAAATTTTTCTATATTCACATTTAGAAGTTATAAAAACAATTTACAGTGCATTTTCACTGACCCCGTCGACCAGGATCATGCACCAGGTCGCTAAAATAATAATCTACTGGAACTTTTTTGAAATTCGAACACTTAGACTTTCAACAGAAATTCTGTTGCATTTTCAATGACCCCGTTGTCTAGGATCATTCACCGGGTCGCTAAAATATTAATCTACTGGAACTTTTATTATATTCACATTTAAACGTTATAAAATCAATTTACAATGTATTTTCAATGACCCCGTCGTCCAGGAACATGCACCAGGTCGCTAAAATGATAATCTAATGGAACTTTTTTGAAATTCGAACACTTAGTCTTTCAACAGAAATTCTGTTGCATTTTCAATGACCCCCTTGTCTAGGATCATGCACCAGGTCGCTAAAATAATAATCTACTGGAACTTTTATTATATTCACATTTAAACGTTATATAATCCATTTACAATGCATTTGCAATGACCCCGTTGTTTAGGATCAAGCACCAGGTTGCTAAAACAGTAGTCCACAGGAAATTCTTCTATATTCACATTTAAACGTTATATAATCAATTTACAGTGCATTTTCACTGACCCCGACGACCAGGATCATGCACCAGGTCGCTAAAATGATAATCTAATGGAACTTTTTGAAATTCGAACACTTAGTCTTTCAACAGAAATTCTGTTGCATTTTCAATGACCCCCTTGTCTAGGATCATGCACCAGGTCGCTAAAATAATAATCTACTGGAACTTTTATTATATTCACATTTAAACGTTATATAATCAATTTACAATGCATTTGCAATGACCCCGTTGTTTAGGATCAAGCACCAGGTTGCTAAAACAATAGTCCACAGGAAATTTTTCTATATTCACATTTAAACGTTATAAAAACAATTTACAGTGCATTTTCACTGACCCCGTCGACCAGGATCATGCACCAGGCCGCAAAAATGATAATCTACTGGAACTTTTATTATATTCACATTTAAACGTTATATAATCAATTTACAATGTATTTTCAATGACCCCGTCGTCCAGGATCATGCACCAGGTCGCTAAAATGATAATCTAATCGAACTTTTTTGAAATTCGAACACTTAGTCTTTCAACAGAAATTCTGTTGCATTTTCAATTGACACCCTTGTCTAGGATCATGCACCAGGTCGCTAAAATAATAATCTACTGGAACTTCTATTATATTCACATTTAAACGTTATATAATCAATTTACAATGTATTTTCAATGACCCCGTCGTCCAGGAACATGCACCAGGTCGCTAAAATGATAATCTAACGGAACTTTTTTGAAATTCGAACACTTAGTCTTTCAACAGAAATTCTGTTGCATTTTCAATGACCCCCTTGTCTAGGATCATGCACCAGGTCGCTAAAATAATAATCTACTGGAACTTTTATTATATTCACATTTAAACGTTATATAATCCATTTACAATGCATTTGCAATGACCCCGTTGTTTAGGATCAAGCACCAGGTTGCTAAAACAGTAGTCCACAGGAAATTCTTCTATATTCACATTTAAACGTTATATAATCAATTTACAGTGCATTTTCACTGACCCCGTCGACCAGGATCATGCACCAGGTCGCTAAAATGATAATCTAATGGAACTTTTTTGAAATTCGAACACTTAGTCTTTCAACAGAAATTCTGTTGCATTTTCAATGACCCCCTTGTCTAGGATCATGCACCAGGTCGCTAAAATATTAATCTACTGGAACTTTTATTATATTCACATTTAAACGTTATAAAATCAATTTACAATGTATTTTCAATGACCCCGTCGTCCAGGAACATGCACCAGGTCGCTAAAATGATAATCTAATGGAACTTTTTGAAATTCGAACACTTAGTCTTTCAACAGAAATTCTGTTGCATTTTCAATGACCCCCTTGTCTAGGATCATGCACCAGGCCGCTAAAATAATAATCTACTGGAACTTTTATTATATTCACATTTAAACGTTATATAATCAATTTACAATGCATTTGCAATGACCCCGTTGTTTAGGATCAAGCACCAGGTTGCTAAAACAGTAGTCCACAGGAAATTCTTCTATATTCACATTTAAACGTTATATAATCAATTTACAATGCATTTGCAATGACCCCGTTGTTTAGGATCAAGCACCAGGTTGCTAAAACAATAGTCCACAGGAAATTTTTCTATATTCACATTTAGAAGTTATAAAAACAATTTACAGTGCATTTTCACTGACCCCGTCGACCAGGATCATGCACCAGGTCGCTAAAATGATAATCTACTGGAACTTTTTGAAATTCGAACACTTAGACTTTCAACAGAAATTCTGTTGCATTTTCAATGACCCCCTTGTCTAGGATCATGCACCAGGTCGCTAAAATATTAATCTACTGGAACTTTTATTATATTCACATTTAAACGTTATAAAATCAATTTACAATGTATTTTCAATGACCCCGTGGTCCAGGAACATGCACCAGGTCGCTAAAATGATAATCTAATGGAACTTTTTTGAAAATCGAACACTTAGTCTTTCAACAGAAATTCTGTTGCATTTTCAATGACACCCTTGTCTAGGATCATGCACCAGGTCGCTAAAATAATAATCTACTGGAACTTCTATTATATTCACATTTAAACGTTATATAATCAATTTACAATGTATTTTCAATGACCCCGTCGTCCAGGAACATGCACCAGGTCGCTAAAATGATAATCTAACGGAACTTTTTTGAAATTCGAACACTTAGTCTTTCAACAGAAATTCTGTTGCATTTTCAATGACCCCCTTGTCTAGGATCATGCACCAGGTCGCTAAAATAATAATCTACTGGAACTTTTATTATATTCACATTTAAACGTTATATAATCAATTTACAATGCATTTGCAATGACCCTGTTGTTTAGGATCAAGCACCAGGTTGCTAAAACAGTAGTCCACAGGAAATTCTTCTATATTCACATTTAAACGTTATATAATCAATTTACAATGCATTTGCAATGACCCCGTTGTTTAGGATCAAGCACCAGGTTGCTAAAACAATAGTCCACAGGAAATTTTTCTATATTCACATTTAAACGTTATAAAAACAATTTACAGTGCATTTTCACTGACCCCGTCGACCAGGATCATGCACCAGGCCGCAAAAATGATAATCTACTGGAACTTTTATTATATTCACATTTAAACGTTATATAATCAATTTACAATGTATTTTCAATGACCCCGTCGTCCAGGATCATGCACCAGGTCGCTAAAATGATAATCTAATCGAACTTTTTTGAAATTCGAACACTTAGTCTTTCAACAGAAATTCTGTTGCATTTTCAATGACCCCCTTGTCTAGGATCATGCACCAGGTCGCTAAAATATTAATCTACTGGAACTTTCATTATATTCACATTTAAACGTTATAAAATCAATTTACAATGTATTTTCAATGACCCCTTCGTCCAGGAACATGCACCAGGTCGCTAAAATGATAATCTAATGGAACTTTTTTGAAATTCGAACACTTAGTCTTTCAACAGAAATTCTGTTGCATTTTCAATGACCCCCTTGTCTAGGATCATGCACCAGGTCGCTAAAATAATAATCTACTGGAACTTTTATTATATTCACATTTAAACGTTATATAATCCATTTACAATGCATTTGCAATGACCCCATTGTTTAGGATCAAGCACCAGGTTGCTAAAACAGTAGTCCACAGGAAATTCTTCTATATTCACATTTAAACGTTATATAATCAATTTACAGTGCATTTTCACTGACCCCGTCGACCAGGATCATGCACCAGGTCGCTAAAATGATAATCTAATGGAACTTTTTGAAATTCGAACAATTAGTCTTTCAACAGAAATTCTGTTGCATTTTCAATGACCCCCTTGTCTAGGATCATGCACCAGGTCGCTAAAATATTAATCTACTGGAACTTTTATTATATTCACATTTAAACGTTATAAAATCAATTTACAATGTATTTTCAATGACCCCGTCGTCCAGGAACATGCACCAGGTCGCTAAAATGATAATCTAATGGAACTTTTTTGAAATTCGAACACTTAGTCTTTCAACAGAAATTCTGTTGCATTTTCAATGACCCCCTTGTCTAGGATCATGCACCAGGCCGCTAAAATAATAATCTACTGGAACTTTTATTATATTCACATTTAAACGTTATATAATCAATTTACAATGCATTTGCAATGACCCCGTTGTTTAGGATCAAGCACCAGGTTGCTAAAACAGTAGTCCACAGGAAATTCTTCTATATTCACATTTAAACGTTATATAATCAATTTACAATGCATTTGCAATGACCCCGTTGTTTAGGATCAAGCACCAGGTTGCTAAAACAATAGTCCACAGGAAATTTTTCTATATTCACATTTAGAAGTTATAAAAACAATTTACACTGCATTTTCACTGACCCCGTCGACCAGGATCATGCACCAGGTCGCTAAAATGATAATCTACTGGAACTTTTTTGAAATTCGAACACTTAGACTTTCAACAGAAATTCTGTTGCATTTTCAATGACCCCCTTGTCTAGGATCATGCACCAGGTCGCTAAAATATTAATCTACTGGAACTTTTATTATATTCACATTTAAACGTTATAAAATCAATTTACAATGTATTTTCAATGACCCCGTCGTCCAGGAACATGCACCAGGTCGCTAAAATGATAATCTAATGGAACTTTTTTGAAAATCGAACACTTAGTCTTTCAACAGAAATTCTGTTGCATTTTCAATGACACCCTTGTCTAGGATCATGCACCAGGTCGCTAAAATAATAATCTACTGGAACTTCTATTATATTCACATTTAAACGTTATATAATCAATTTACAAGGCATTTTCAATGACCCCGTTGTTTAGGATCAAGCACCAGGTTGCTAAAACAATAGTCCACAGGAAATTTTTCTATATTCACATTTAAACGTTATAAAAACAATTTGCAGTGCATTTTCAATGGCCCCGTTGTCTAGGAACAAGCACCAGGTTGCTAAAACAATACGCCACAGGAAATTTTTTTATATTCACATTTAAACGTTATAAAAACAATTTACAATGTATTTTCAATGACCCCGTCGTCCAGGATCATGCACCAGGTCGCTAAAATGATAATCTAATGAAACTTTTATTATATTCCCATTTAAACGTTATAAAAACAATTTACAATGCATTTTCAATGACCCCGTTGTTTAGGATCAAGAACCAGGTTGCTAAAATAATAATCTATTGGAACTTTTTTTATATTCACATTTAAACGTTATAAAAAAATTTACAGTGGATTTTCAAGGGCCCCGTTGTCTAGGATCATGCACTAGATTGCTAGAACAATACTTCACAGGAAATTTTTTTATATTCACATTTAAACGTTATAAAAACAATTTACAATGCATTTTCAATGACCACGTTGTTTAGGATCAAGCACCAGGTTGCTAAAATAATAATCTACTGGAACTTTTTTTATATTCACATTTAAACGCTATAAAAACAATTTACAGTGGATTTCCAATGTACCCGTTGTCTAGGATCATGCACCAGGTTGCTAAAACAGTACTCCACAGAAAATTTTTTTATATTCACATTTAAACGTTATGTAATCAATTTACAATGCATTTTCAATGACCCCGTTGTTTAGGATCAAGCACCAGGTTGCTAAAACAATACTCCACAGGAAATTTTTTTATATTCACATTTAAACGTTATAAAAACAATTTTCAATGCATTTTCAATGTCCCCGTTGTCTAGGATCATGAACCAGGACGCTAAAATAATAATCTAATGGAGCTTTTTTGAAATTCGATCACTTAGTCTTTCAGCAGAAATTCTATTGCATTTTCAATGACCCCTTTGTCTAGGATCATGCACCAGCTCGCTAAATTATTAATCTACTGGAACTTTTTCTATATACACAATTAAACGTTATAAAAACAATTTACAGTGCATTTTCAATGGCCCCGTTGTCTAGGATCATGCACCAGGTCGCTAAAATTATAATCTAGTGGAACTTTTTTGAATTTCGAACACTCAGTCTTTCAACAGAAATTCTGTTGCATTTTCAATGACCCCCTTGTCTAGGATAATGCACCAGGACGCTAAAATAATAATCTACTGGAACTTTTTTATATTCACATTTAAACGCTATAAAAACAATTTACAATGCATTTTCAATGACCCCGTTGTTTAGGATCAAGCACCAGGTTGCTAAAACAATAGTCCACAGGAAATTTTTCTATATTCACATTTAAACGTTATAAAAACAATTTACAATGTATTTTCAATGACCCCGTCGTCCAGGATCATGCACCAGGTCGCTAAAATTATAATCTAGTGGAACTTTTTTGAATTTCGAACACTCAGTCTTTCAACAGAAATTCTGTTGCTTTTTCAATGACCCCCTTGTCTAGGATAATGCACCAGTACGCTAAAATAATAATCTACTGGAACTTTTTTTATATTCACATTTAAACGCTATAAAAACAATTTACAATGCATTTTCAATGACCCCGTTGTTTAGGATCAAGCACCAGGTTGCTAAAACAATAGTCCACAGGAAATTTTTCTATATTCACATTTAAACGTTATAAAAACAATTTACAATGTATTTTCAATGACCCCGTCGTCCAGGATCATGCACCAGGTCGCTAAAATGATAATCTAATCGAACTTTTTGAAATTCGAACACTTAGTCTTTCAACAGAAATTCTGTTGCATTTTCAATGACCCCCTTGTCTAGGATCATGCACCAGGTCGCTAAAATATTAATCTACTGGAACGTTTATTATATTCACATTTAAACGTTATAAAATCAATTTACAATGTATTTTCAATGACCCCGTCGTCAGGAACATGCACCAGGTCGCTAAAATGATAATCTAATGGAACTTTTTGAAATTCGAACACTTAGTCTTTCAACAGAAATTCTGTTGCATTTTCAATGACCCCCTTGTCTAGGATCATGCACCAGGTCGCTAAAATAATAATCTACTGGAACTTTTATTATATTCACATTTAAACGTTATATAATCAATTTACAATGCATTTGCAATGACCCCGTTGTTTAGGATCAAGCACCAGGTTGCTAAAACAATAGTCCACAGGAAATTTTTCTATATTCACATTTAAACGTTATAAAAACAATTTACAATGTATTTTCAATGACCCCGTCGTCCAGGATCATGCACCAGGTCGCTAAAATGATAATCTAATCGAACTTTTTTGAAATTCGAACACTTAGTCTTTCAACAGAAATTCTGTTGCATTTTCAATGACCCCCTTGTCTAGGATCATGCACCAGGTCGCTAAAATAATAATCTTCTGGAAGTTTTATTATATTCACATTTAAACGTTATATAATCAATTTACAATGCATTTGCAATGACCCCGTTGTTTAGGATCAAGCACCAGGTTGCTAAAACAATAGTCCACAGGAAATTTTTCTATATTCACATTTAAACGTTATAAAAACAATTTACAATGCATTTTCAATGACCCCGTTGTCTAGGATCATGAACCAGGACGCTAAAATAATAATCTAATGGAGCTTTTTTGAAATTCGATCACTTAGTCTTTCAGCAGAAATTCTATTGCATTTTCAATGACCCCTTTGTCTAGGATCATGCACCAGCTCGCTAAATTAATAATCTACTGGAACTTTTTCTATATACACAATTAAACGTTATAAAAACAATTTACAGTGCATTTTCAATGGCCCCGTTGTCTAGGATCATGCACCAGGTCGCTAAAATTATAATCTAGTGGAACTTTTTTGAATTTCGAACACTCAGTCTTTCAACAGAAATTCTGTTGCATTTTCAATGACCCCCTTGTCTAGGATAATGCACCAGGACGCTAAAATAATAATCTACTGGAACTTTTTTTATATTCACATTTAAACGCTATAAAAACAATTTACAATGCATTTTCAATGACCCCGTTGTTTAGGATCAAGCACCAGGTTGCTAAAACAATAGTCCACAGGAAATTTTTCTATATTCACATTTAAACGTTATAAAAACAATTTACAATGTATTTTCAATGACCCCGTCGTCCAGGATCATGCACCAGGTCGCTAAAATTATAATCTAGTGGAACTTTTTTGAATTTCGAACACTCAGTCTTTCAACAGAAATTCTGTTGCTTTTTCAATGACCCCCTTGTCTAGGATAATGCACCAGGACGCTAAAATAATAATCTACTGGAACTTTTTTTATATTCACATTTAAACGCTATAAAAACAATTTACAATGCATTTTCAATGACCCCGTTGTTTAGGATCAAGCACCAGGTTGCTAAAACAATAGTCCACAGGAAATTTTTCTATATTCACATTTAAACGTTATAAAAACAATTTACAATATACTTTCAATGACCCCGTCGTCCAGGATCATGCACCAGGTCGCTAAAATTATAATCTACTGGAACTTTTTTGAAATTCGAACACTTAGACTTTCAACAGAAATTCTGTTGCATTTTCAATGACCCCCTTGTCTAGGATCATGCACCAGGTTGCTAAAATATTAATCTACTGGAACTTTTATTATATTCACATTTAAACGTTATAAAATCAATTTACAATGTATTTTCAATGACCCCGTCGTCCAGGAACATGCACCAGGTCGATAAAATGATAATCTAATGGAACTTTTTTGAAAATCGAACACTTAGTCTTTCAACAGAAATTCTGTTGCATTTTCAATGACACCCTTGTCTAGGATCATGCACCAGGTCGCTAAAATAATAATCTACTGGAACTTCTATTATATTCACATTTAAACGTTATATAATCAATTTACAATGTATTTTCAATGACCCCGTCGTCCAGGAACATGCACCAGGTCGCTAAAATGATAATCTAACGGAACTTTTTTGAAATTCGAACACTTAGTCTTTCAACAGAAATTCTGTTGCATTTTCAATGACCCCCTTGTCTAGGATCATGCACCAGGTCGCTAAAATAATAATCTACTGGAACTTTTATTATATTCACATTTAAACGTTATATAATCCATTTACAATGCATTTGCAATGACCCCGTTGTTTAGGATCAAGCACCAGGTTGCTAAAACAGTAGTCCACAGGAAATTCTTCTATATTCACATTTAAACGTTATATAATCAATTTACAGTGCATTTTCACTGACCCCGTCGACCAGGATCATGCACCAGGTCGCTAAAATGATAATCTAATGGAACTTTTTTGAAATTCGAACACTTAGTCTTTCAACAGAAATTCTGTTGCATTTTCAATGACCCCCTTGTCTAGGATCATGCACCAGGTCGCTAAAATATTAATCTACTGGAACTTTTATTATATTCACATTTAAACGTTATAAAATCAATTTACAATGTATTTTCAATGACCCCGTCGTCCAGGAACATGCACCAGGTCGCTAAAATGATAATCTAATGGAACTTTTTTGAAATTCGAACACTTAGTCTTTCAACAGAAATTCTGTTGCATTTTCAATGACCCCCTTGTCTAGGATCATGCACCAGGCCGCTAAAATAATAATCTACTGGAACTTTTATTATATTCACATTTAAACGTTATATAATCAATTTACAATGCATTTGCAATGACCCCGTTGTTTAGGATCAAGCACCAGGTTGCTAAAACAGTAGTCCACAGGAAATTCTTCTATATTCACATTTAAACGTTATATAATCAATTTACAATGCATTTGCAATGACCCCGTTGTTTAGGATCAAGCACCAGGTTGCTAAAACAATAGTCCACAGGAAATTTTTCTATATTCACATTTAGAAGTTATAAAAACAATTTACAGTGCATTTTCACTGACCCCGTCGACCAGGATCATGCACCAGGTCGCTAAAATGATAATCTACTGGAACTTTTTGAAATTCGAACACTTAGACTTTCAACAGAAATTCTGTTGCATTTTCAATGACCCCCTTGTCTAGGATCATGCACCAGGTCGCTAAAATATTAATCTACTGGAACTTTTATTATATTCACATTTAAACGTTATAAAATCAATTTACAATGTATTTTCAATGACCCCGTCGTCCAGGAACATGCACCAGGTCGCTAAAATGATAATCTAATGGAACTTTTTTGAAAATCGAACACTTAGTCTTTCAACAGAAATTCTGTTGCATTTTCAATGACACCCTTATCTAGGATCATGCACCAGGTCGCTAAAATATTAATCTACTGGAACTTTTATTATATTCACATTTAAACGTTATATAATCAATTTACAATGTATTTTCAATGACCCCGTCGTCCAGGAACATGCACCAGGTCGCTAAAATGATAATCTAATGGAACTTTTTGAAATTCGAACACTTAGTCTTTCAACAGAAATTCTGTTGCATTTTCAATGACCCCCTTGTCTAGGATCATGCACCAGGTCGCTAAAATAATAATCTACTGGAACTTTTATTATATTCACATTTAAACGTTATATAATCAATTTACAATGCATTTGCAATGACCCTGTTGTTTAGGATCAAGCACCAGGTTGCTAAAACAGTAGTCCACAGGAAATTCTTCTATATTCACATTTAAACGTTATATAATCAATTTACAATGCATTTGCAATGACCCCGTTGTTTAGGATCAAGCACCAGGTTGCTAAAACAATAGTCCACAGGAAATTTTTCTATATTCACATTTAAACGTTATAAAAACAATTTACAGTGCATTTTCACTGACCCCGTCGACCAGGATCATGCACCAGGCCGCAAAAATGATAATCTACTGGAACTTTTATTATATTCACATTTAAACGTTATATAATCAATTTACAATGTATTTTCAATGACCCCGTCGTCCAGGATCATGCACTAGGTCGCTAAAATGATAATCTAATCGAACTTTTTTGAAATTCGAACACTTAGTCTTTCAACAGAAATTCTGTTGCATTTTCAATGACCCCCTTGTCTAGGATCATGCACCAGGTCGCTAAAATATTAATCTACTGGAACTTTCATTATATTCACATTTAAACGTTATAAAATCAATTTACAATGTATTTTCAATGACCCCTTCGTCCAGGAACATGCACCAGGTCGCTAAAATGATAATCTAATGGAACTTTTTTGAAATTCGAACACTTAGTCTTTCAACAGAAATTCTGTTGCATTTTCAATGACCCCCTTGTCTAGGATCATGCACCAGGTCGCTAAAATAATAATCTACTGGAACTTTTATTATATTCACATTTAAACGTTATATAATCCATTTACAATGCATTTGCAATGACCCCATTGTTTAGGATCAAGCACCAGGTTGCTAAAACAGTAGTCCACAGGAAATTCTTCTATATTCACATTTAAACGTTATATAATCAATTTACAGTGCATTTTCACTGACCCCGTCGACCAGGATCATGCACCAGGTCGCTAAAAAAATAATCTAAATTAACTTTTTTGAAATTCGAACAAATAGTCTTTCAACATAAATTAAGTTTCATTTTAAAAGACCCCCATGTCTAGGAACAAGCACCAGGACGCTAAAATATTAATCTACTGGAACTTTTATTATATTCACATTTAAACGTTATAAAATCAATTTACAATGTATTTTCAATGACCCCGTCGTCCAGGAACATGCACCAGGTCGCTAAAATGATAATCTAATGGAACTTTTTTGAAATTCGAACACTTAGTCTTTCAACAGAAATTCTGTTGCATTTTCAATGACCCCCTTGTCTAGGATCATGCACCAGGCCGCTAAAATAATAATCTACTGGAACTTTTATTATATTCACATTTAAACGTTATATAATCAATTTACAATGCATTTGCAATGACCCCGTTGTTTAGGATCAAGCACCAGGTTGCTAAAACAGTAGTCCACAGGAAATTCTTCTATATTCACATTTAAACGTTATATAATCAATTTACAATGCATTTGCAATGACCCCGTTGTTTAGGATCAAGCACCAGGTTGCTAAAACAATAGTCCACAGGAAATTTTTCTATATTCACATTTAGACGTTATAAAAACAATTTACAGTGCATTTTCACTGACCCCGTCGACCAGGATCATGCACCAGGTCGCTAAAATGATAATCTACTTGGAACTTTTTTGAAATTCGAACACTTAGACTTTCAACAGAAATTCTGTTGCATTTTCAATGACCCCCTTGTCTAGGATCATGCACCAGGTCGCTAAAATATTAATCTACTGGAACTTTTATTATATTCACATTTAAACGTTATAAAATCAATTTACAATGTATTTTCAATGACCCCGTCGTCCAGGAACATGCACCAGGTCGCTAAAATGATAATCTAATGGAACTTTTTTGAAAATCGAACACTTAGTCTTTCAACAGAAATTCTGTTGCATTTTCAATGACACCCTTGTCTAGGATCATGCACCAGGTCGCTAAAATAATAATCTACTGGAACTTTTATTATATTCACATTTAAACGTTATATAATCAATTTACAATGCATTTTCAATGACCCCGTTGTGTAGGATCAAGCACCAGGTTGCTAAAACAATAGTCCACAGGAAATTTTTCTATATTCACATTTAAACGTTATAAAAACAATTTGCAGTGCATTTTCAATGGCCCCGTTGTCTAGGAACAAGCACCAGGTTGCTAAAACAATACGCCACAGGAAATTTTTTTATATTCACATTTAAACGTTATAAAAACAATTTACAATGTATTTTCAATGACCCCGTCGTCCAGGATCATGCACCAGGTCGCTAAAATGATAATCTAATGAAACTTTTATTATATTCCCATTTAAACGTTATAAAAACAATTTACAATGCATTTTCAATGACCCCGTTGTCTAGGATCATGCACCAGGTCGCTAAAATAATAATCTACTGGAACTTTTTTTATATTCACATTTAAACGTTATAAAAAAAATTTACAGTGGATTTTCAATGGCCCCGTTGTCTAGGATCAAGCACCAGGTTGCTAAAACAATACTCCACAGGAAATTTTTTTATATTCACATTTAAACGTTATAAAAAAAATTTACAATGCATTTTCAATGACCCCGTTGTTTAGGATCAAGCACCAGGTTGCTAAAATAATAATCTACTGGAACTTTTTTTATATTCACATTTAAACGTTATAAAAACAATTTACAGTGGATTTTCAATGTACCCGTTGTCTAGGATCATGCACCAGGTTGCTAAAACAGTACTCCACAGAAAATTTTTTTATATTCACATTTAAACTCTATAAAATCAATTTACAATGCATTTTCAATGACCCCGTTGTTTAGGATCAAGCACCAGGTTGCTAAAACAATACTCCACAGGAAATTTTTTTATATTCACATTTAAACGTTATAAAAACAATTTACAATGCATTTTCAATGACCCCGTTGTCTAGGATCATGAACCAGGACGCTAAAATAATAATCTAATGGAGCTTTTTTGAAATTCGATCACTTAGTCTTTCAGCAGAAATTCTATTGCATTTTCAATGACCCCTTTGTCTAGGATCATGCACCAGCTCGCTAAATTATTAATCTACTGGAACTTTTTCTATATACACAATTAAACGTTATAAAAACAATTTACAGTGCATTTTCAATGGCCCCGTTGTCTAGGATCATGCACCAGGTCGCTAAAATTATAATCTAGTGGAACTTTTTTGAATTTCGAACACTCAGTCTTTCAACAGAAATTCTGTTGCATTTTCAATGACCCCCTTGTCTAGGATAATGCACCAGGACGCTAAAATATTAATCTACTGGAACTTTTTTTATATTCACATTTAAACGCTATAAAAACAATTTACAATGCATTTTCAATGACCCCGTTGTTTAGGATCAAGCACCAGGTTGCTAAAACAATAGTCCACAGGAAATTTTTCTATATTCACATTTAAACGTTATAAAAACAATTTACAATGTATTTTCAATGACCCCGTCGTCCAGGATCATGCACCAGGTCGCTAAAATTATAATCTAGTGGAACTTTTTTGAATTTCGAACACTCAGTCTTTCAACAGAAATTCTGTTGCTTTTTCAATGACCCCCTTGTCTAGGATAATGCACCAGGACGCTAAAATAATAATCTACTGGAACTTTTTTTATATTCACATTTAAACGCTATAAAAACAATTTACAATGCATTTTCAATGACCCCGTTGTTTAGGATCAAGCACCAGGTTGCTAAAACAATAGTCCACAGGAAATTTTTCTATATTCACATTTAAACGTTATAAAAACAATTTACAATGTATTTTCAATGACCCCGTCGTCCAGGATCATGCACCAGGTCGCTAAAATGATAATCTAATCGAACTTTTTGAAATTCGAACACTTAGTCTTTCAACAGAAATTCTGTTGCATTTTCAATGACCCCCTTGTCTAGGATCATGCACCAGGTCGCTAAAATATTAATCTACTGGAACGTTTATTATATTCACATTTAAACGTTATAAAATCAATTTACAATGTATTTTCAATGACCCCGTCGTCCAGGAACATGCACCAGGTCGCTAAAATGATAATCTAATGGAACTTTTTTGAAATTCGAACACTTAGTCTTTCAACAGAAATTCTGTTGCATTTTCAATGACCCCCTTGTCTAGGATCATGCACCAGGTCGCTAAAATAATAATCTACTGGAACTTTTATTATATTCACATTTAAACGTTATATAATCAATTTACAATGCATTTGCAATGACCCCGTTGTTTAGGATCAAGCACCAGGTTGCTAAAACAATAGTCCACAGGAAATTTTTCTATATTCACATTTAAACGTTATAAAAACAATTTACAATGTATTTTCAATGACCCCGTCGTCCAGGATCATGCACCAGGTCGCTAAAATGATAATCTAATCGAACTTTTTGAAATTCGAACACTTAGTCTTTCAACAGAAATTCTGTTGCATTTTCAATGACCCCCTTGTCTAGGATCATGCACCAGGTCGCTAAAATAATAATCTTCTGGAAGTTTTATTATATTCACATTTAAACGTTATATAATCAATTTACAATGCATTTGCAATGACCCCGTTGTTTAGGATCAAGCACCAGGTTGCTAAAACAATAGTCCACAGGAAATTTTTCTATATTCACATTTAAACGTTATAAAAACAATTTACAATGCATTTTCAATGACCCCGTTGTCTAGGATCATGAACCAGGACGCTAAAATAATAATCTAATGGAGCTTTTTTGAAATTCGATCACTTAGTCTTTCAGCAGAAATTCTATTGCATTTTCAATGACCCCTTTGTCTAGGATCATGCACCAGCTCGCTAAATTAATAATCTACTGGAACTTTTTCTATATACACAATTAAACGTTATAAAAACAATTTACAGTGCATTTTCAATGGCCCCGTTGTCTAGGATCATGCACCAGGTCGCTAAAATTATAATCTAGTGGAACTTTTTTGAATTTCGAACACTCAGTCTTTCAACAGAAATTCTGTTGCATTTTCAATGACCCCCTTGTCTAGGATAATGCACCAGGACGCTAAAATAATAATCTACTGGAACTTTTATATTCACATTTAAACGCTATAAAAACAATTTACAATGCATTTTCAATGACCCCGTTGTTTAGGATCAAGCACCAGGTTGCTAAAACAATAGTCCACAGGAAATTTTTCTATATTCACATTTAAACGTTATAAAAACAATTTACAATGTATTTTCAATGACCCCGTCGTCCAGGATCATGCACCAGGTCGCTAAAATTATAATCTAGTGGAACTTTTTTGAATTTCGAACACTCAGTCTTTCAACAGAAATTCTGTTGCTTTTTCAATGACCCCCTTGTCTAGGATAATGCACCAGGACGCTAAAATAATAATCTACTGGAACTTTTTTTATATTCACATTTAAACGCTATAAAAACAATTTACAATGCATTTTCAATGACCCCGTTGTTTAGGATCAAGCACCAGGTTGCTAAAACAATAGTCCACAGGAAATTTTTCTATATTCACATTTAAACGTTATAAAAACAATTTACAATGTATTTTCAATGACCCCGTCGTCCAGGATCATGCACCAGGTCGCTAAAATGATAATCTAATCGAACTTTTTTGAAATTCGAACACTTAGTCTTTCAACAGAAATTCTGTTGCATTTTCAATGACCCCCTTGTCTAGGATCATGCACCAGGTCGCTAAAATATTAATCTACTGGAACTTTTATTATATTCACATTTAAACGTTATAAAATCAATTTACAATGTATTTTCAATGACCCCGTCGTCCAGGAACATGCACCAGGTCGCTAAAATGATAATCTAATCGAACTTTTTTGAAATTCGAACACTTAGTCTTTCAACAGAAATTCTGTTGCATTTTCAATGACCCCCTTGTCTAGGATCATGCACCAGGTCGCTAAAATAATAATCTACTGGAACTTTCTTATTATATTCATACATTTAAACGTTATAAAAACAATTTACAATGTATTTTCAATGACCCCGTCGTCCAGGATCATGCACCAGGTCGCTAAAATGATAATCTAATCGAACTTTTTGAAATTCGAACACTTAGTCTTTCAACAGAAATTCTGTTGCATTTTCAATGACCCCCTTGTCTAGGATCATGCAAATTGCAGGTCGCTAAAATAATAATCTACTGGAACTTTTATTATATTCACATTTAAACGTTATATAATCAATTTACAATGCATTTGCAATGACCCCGTTGTTTAGGATCAAGCACCAGTGGTTGCTAAAACAATAGTCCACAGGAAATTTTTTCTATATTCACATTTAAACGTTATAAAAACAATTTACAATGTATTTTCAATGACCCCGTCGTCCAGGATCATGCACCAGGTCGCTAAAATGATAATCTAATCGAACTTTTTTGAAATTCGAACACTTAGTCTTTTCAACAGAAATTCTTGTTGGCATTTTCAATGACCCCCTTGTCTAGGATCATGCACCAAGTCGCTAAAATATTAATCTACTGGGACTTTTATTATATTCACATTTAAACGTTATAAAATCAATTTACAATGTATTTTCAATGACCCCGTCGTCCAGGAAACATGCACCAGGTCGCTAAAATGATAATCTAACGGAACTTTTTTGAAATTCGAGCACTTAGTCTTTCAAAAGAAATTCTTGTTGCATTTTCAATGACCCCCTTGTCTAGGATCATGCACCTGAGAAGTCGCTAAAATAATAATCTACTGGAACTTTTATTATAATCACATTTAAACGTTATATAATCAATTTACAATGCATTTGCAATGACCCCGTTGTTTAGGATCAAGCACCAGGTTGCTAAAACAGTAGTCCACAGGAAATTCTTCTATATTCACATCTAAACGTTATATAATCAATTTACAATGCATTTGCAATGACCCCGTTGTTTAGGATCAAGCACCAGGTTGCTAAAACAATAGTCCACAGGAAATTTTTCTATATTCACATTTAAACGTTATAAAAAAAAAAACAATTTACAGTGCATTTTCACTGACCCCGTCGACCAGGATCATGCACCAGGCCGCAAAAATGATAATCTAC